>OZ018398.1:43465588-43823074 GCA_963969525.1 Ontholestes murinus | reverse complement strand
TTGAAATCTGTGGAGCGGGTGAAGAGATATGCATTTTGCATAAAATGGATTTCCAAGTTGGGGGTAGTCGTTGGGCGTCGTCGCGTTTATTGAGATTATCGGTGTGTTTTTCTATTTCAATTGCCTCGCGGATAATCCTCTTCGTGAAATGGTCTAATGCTGCGATGGAGGTCGTGTGGTCGAAATTTATCTTGTGTCCGGTGGATTTGGAATGTTCGGCTAGAGATGAGGATGGTAGATCTTTTTCAATGGCTCTGATATGTTCGTCTCGCCGTACATTCATACGTCTGTTGGTTTGTCCGATATAAACTTTATTACAATCGGCACAGGGAATTTTGTATACTCCTTGATTTTCAAGGGGAATTATGTCTTTTGGGGAATTTAGGAATTGTCCAATTTTACGCGAAGTGGTAAAAATTGTTTTGATATTATGTCTTTTTAGTATTTTGGAGATTTTGTCTGTCGTACCTCGTATGTACGGAAGAAATGTTATATTTTGTGATTCTTTAGACTCGTCGGTGTCTTTGGGGCTCGGTTTTTGTTTTAGTAAGAGAGTTACAGTACCTGGGGAGAAACCGTTTTGGACAAGAGCTGTTTCGAGGGTGGCTAGTTCATTGTTTAGATTGGACTTGTCTGTTAGTCGGAGAGAGCGAGTTAGGAGAGTTTTTGCCACTGAACGGAGTTGGGCAGGATGATGGTGAGAGGCGGCATTTAGATATCTGTTTGTATGAGTTTCTTTTCTATATACGGTGTGGCCGAGAGTTCCGTCGGAATTTTTATAGATAAGTATGTCGAGGAAAGGCAATTGGTTGTTTTGTTCTAGTTCCATTGTAAATTTAATTTTGGGATGAATATTGTTTAAGTGCTCGAGGAAATTATTGAGCTTGTCTTTACCATGGGGCCAAATGACAAAAGTGTCATCAACATACCGTAGCCATAAGGATGGAGTATAAAGGGCAGAATCTAGTGCAATGTTTTCGAAATCCTCCATAAACAGATTGAATTCCGGACTGAAACCACCAAAGCACTGTCGACCGACAAACTAGAACAGAAATTCAAAAAAATTAGCACCACCTGTCTCCACCACCGACACCTCTAGAACTCAACACCGCAAAACTGTTTTCAATTTTTCCGATCTACCTCTAGACAAAGCCTCAATCGATGTCCTATCAAAAGGCAATAATTTTGCTGTTGCTCCCCGCACGATCCCTGTAGAAGATATTATATGCAATATCGAATCCAGTCTCCACAAAACCGACAGTTCCACTTCCGAAATTATTCGACAAGAAGTGGCCCATATACTTAGATCTTCACGACCACCGAAACCCAACCTATCACATAATGAATTTGCGGCGCTGAAAAACTTAAAACAAAACAAAAACATCACCATCTTACCGGCAGACAAAGGAAACGCTACAGTAGTCCTAAACACGACAGAATACCAACAAAAAATGAACAATTTGTTGGCCGACACCAGCTATAAATTGATCGATTCTGATCCAACAACGTACCTGGAAAAAACTACCAAAACCAAAATCATGCTGTCACCTTTAGATAGCGAGACCAAACAATCTTTAATTCCACGCGAGAAGTCATCCAAATGTCCCAAGTTATACGGCCTACCAAAAATACACAAACCCGACAGACCACTCCGACCCATCGTCAGTTCTTTTGACTCACCTCCACAAAAATTAGCTAAATTCTTAGCCCGACAATTACAACCGACAGCCGAACAAGCCAAATCCTATGTCAAAAACTCTTCACACTTCCTCGACCTCATCAAACAGATAAAACTTTCTAAGACGGACATACTGGTCAGTTTTGACGTTAAATCTCTCTTCACCCAAGTTCCTATCAACGAAACAATTGAACTTTTAAAATCCAAATATAAACAACCTACCTCAACGATAAAACTCATCAAACACTGCCTCACAAATACATATTTCATGTTTAACGGAAACCGCTATAAACAAATTGAAGGAGCACCAATTAGATCCCCACTCTCACCTGTGATCGCCAATCTGTTTATGGAGGATTTCGAAAACATTCGGTATGTTGATGACACCTTTGTCATTTGGCCCCATGGTAAAGACAAGCTCAATAATTTCCTCGAGCACTTAAACAATATTCATCCCAAAATTAAATTCACAATGGAACTAGAACAAAACAACCAATTGCCTTTCCTCGACATACTTATCTATAAAAATTCCGACGGAACTCTCGGCCACACCGTATATAGAAAAGAAACTCATACAAACAGATATCTAAATGCCGCCTCTCACCATCATCCTGCCCAACTCCGTTCAGTGGCAAAAACTCTCCTAACTCGCTCTCTCCGACTAACAGACAAGTCCAATCTAAACAATGAACGGTTTCTCCCCAGGTACTGTAACTCTCTTACTAAAACAAAAACCAAGCCTCAAAGACACCGACGAGTCCAAAGAATTACAAAATATAACATTTCTTCCGTACATACGAGGTACGACAGACAAAATCTCTAAAATACTAAAAAGACATAATATCAAAACAATTTTTACCACTTCGCGTAAAATTGGACAATTTCTTAATTCCCCAAAAGACATCATTCCCTTGAAAATCAAGGAGTATACAAAATTCCCTGTGCCGATTGTAATAAAGTTTATATCGGACAAACCAACAGACGTATGAATGTACGGCGAGACGAACATATCAGAGCCGTTGAAAAAGAACTACCAACCTCATCTCTAGCCGAACATTCCAAATCCACCGGATACAAGATAAATTTCGACCACACGACTTCCATCGCAGCATTAGACCATTTCACGAAGAGGATTATCCGCGAGGCAATTGAAATAGAAAAACACACCGATAATCTCAACAAACGCGACGACGCCCAACGACTACCCCCCACTTATATATTCTATAGAATATAACCATTCCTGGTTGCCACGCAAAGAGATATTTTTTTGTGGGGAGTTTTCAGTCAGCAGAGCAATGTGAAAATGAAATGTGTCGCACCATCTTATTGAAACCAAAAATTGTAATTTTCACCCATAATTGCGAAAACCCAATCATAAAGCATGTTTCTGAAATAATAGTTATTCACAGTGATGACAGCTCCTACACCACACGGACGTGTGTTATGGATGCATCTCGTCTTCCACAGCCAATCGCGGATTTTCGGTACCCCAAATTATGTAGTTCTGTTTATCGACGTACCCACTGAGGTGAAAGTGCGCCTCATCTGAGAAAATTATTATTTTTATGTATGATTGATTGTTGAAGCCATGACTTGATACATCTTGATTACGAAATAGGTTTAAGAAATAATAACTTTGCTAGTATCACGAATTTTTACACTTTTTATTGTGACTAGTTTCGTCCTATTCGGACATTATCAAACGAATACAATTGTATTCGTTTGATAATGTCCGAATAGGACGAAACTAGTCACAATAAAAAGTGTAAAAATTCGTGATACTAGCAAAGTTATTATTTCTTAAACCTATTTCGTATTTTTATGTAGTTATGGTTCTCTTGTCGAGTCAATACCCACTGAGTAAATCGATGTCTCTTTCCATGATCTGCAGGCTTCAACTCTTGTGTAAGTTGAATCTTGTACACCTGCATTTTCAGATCTTTTAAATGGACTGAAGATAAACATCAAACTACAATGCTCACCACACAAAAGCTGCTAATTAGAAGGATAGCAAATAACAAACATGAAACAAGTGCGATTTCCAAACATCATATGACAAAATGGCCCCAAATTTTATTTCATCCTTACTTCCTTATAGATGTAACTTCTGCAATATCTTTTCATTGCGCATGCTGTCAAATGCTTTGTGTTTGAGCTGCCTGAACCAGTATATTATTATTATTGTTTAATAAACGCAACATTTATTTAACTCTGCGATATTATCACTAATGCATGTAAAAAACATTTTACATGCAATTTTAATAAGTCTTCTAAGATTTAGATATTACTGGTAGGATAAATAAGGGTTTATATTTATTTACATTACTCATAAAACCCTTTTTGTGAATAGGTCCAACAATTGCCCTCTTCAAAAAAGAAATAGATCTTTATAAAAAAATCGACGTGCAAAAGATCCTGACCCTTAGAACAAATTTTGCTTGCGTCTTATTAGAAATGCACAAACTCCATTAGAAAAGCCTACTATACATTCTTTTTTCCTAAATTTTACCATATTAAAAATTGCTGCAACAATTTTTAGTAAATTCGATACTTGTTTTGCTACATTCTTGATGGAACCAAATTTTAATATTGAGAAAAGTAATACACTTGTTATGTTCCAATTTTTAGACCTTATAGTCTTTTTTGACCGCACCAAATCAGAACCACCTGAATTTAAAACCATGATGTTCACCAAATTTTAAACAGCAAAAAACAGTTTAAGAAATTGTTGCAACCCGGTTTTGTTAATCCTTCATCTAGGCCATAGGCGTCGCCATTACATTTTGTGTCTAAATAGACGACTATTGGCACCCATGTTATGACTACACAATACTATATTATCTTCTCCAATATATTGTCATTTTTACATAGTTAAAAGAATATTGGACACAACCTTGAACCCTGAGGTACACTTATGTTGAAAAAGTATTCATATGACAATTCACCACCCAGAAAGAGTCATATGATTGATGCGAAACTTGGGGGAAATAATTGTTTATTCGTTGGTACAAACTGATTATACTATCAAAAGAAAAATACTTTAATTTAACAGAAAAAGAAATTAATAATGAGTTACATCGCCACGCACAGCAATGCAAGAATTTACCCTTCTAGGCATACTTAGAATCAAATGGTCTATATCTGCTTTAGGCACCTCATTCCAAGCAACTTATAAGTGAAATCCTAGATCATTTGAGTTGACATATGATTCTCTCTCATCTTGTTATCGTATGTGAATAGTATAAAATTAAATGTTACTGTCTTAGAATTCCTCCAATGAATAGTATGCATTTTGAGACAGGAATTTTTTAACAGCTTGTTTGAACTTAGCAAGTGATAGATTCTTGAATTGAGTAATTTATTAAAGAATTTAATACCTTAATATGAAGGAAATGTTCTATTTACATTTATTCTTGTGGGATTTACTTTAAGATCCATTCTACCTCTGGTATCATAATTATGGTGTTCATGGGTATTGTAGTCAGACTGTTTTTTTAATATAACTGAGGCTTTCATAAATAAATATACATGGTAACGTCAAGATACTAAAATTTAAAATAAATTGTTTGCAGTTTCCAATTCTTAACGTTCGCCGTTGCAGAGCGAAGATACTGTGTCCTATGGCTGAATGTCCCCATGCTAGTCTACCATAACGGAGATGTGTTTCAATAAGCTAATTATAAGCCACTTTTCATAAAGCCTCAGACACTTGATTAGCAAGGTTTCTCAGACATTAATTTTTTTTTTTGCCACTCTTCGCCTAAAGAATCCTATTTTAAATTGTTGTCTACGTGAACACTCAGAAATCACGTCGAGTCTTTAGGAGTATTTGCATTATTTTGTACAAATATTATTTGCTTGGTGTTTTCATCGTTAAGTTTTAATAAATTAGTTTTACACCATGAATGAATAATTCTCAGTGACTCTTCTTCTTCTTTACAATGAGCTCTTCTTCATTTTGTGCAACATCAATAATTGTAGCGTCATCTGCAAATAAAAGTACAATTGTATTGCTAAATGCTGAAGGCAAATACTTTATGAAAATTAGAAATAAAACAGGACCTGAAATAGAACCCTGTAGTACACCAGTGATAGTTGGTAACATATCTGACTTGTCTCTATTTTGAAATACTATAATATTTAATCTCGGTTTTGTATATATATATATATATATATATATATATATATATATATATATGAATTTATTATTAGCACACTATCGCTACTAAAGTTATAATTTTTATGTTTTATAATTAATTTCGAATAGGAGACACGGTCAAAGGCTTTACTTAAGTCTAGAAATGATCCAGTGTCGACCGATTTATTTTCAAAGGATAAACTAATTATACTATTAAGTTCAAGTGAGAATTGCCATAAAAAATATTTATAAGTACATAATTTATAGGTTTTATAAATTACATCTCTAAATTATAGTCATTGGAGCATCTTATAACTGTTTAACTTCACCCACTGAAAACTAATTGAATATCTTCTTCAGTTTTGATGCAATTCTTGATACAAATTTTTGCTTTGATGTATTCAGAGAAAAAAAATAAGGTTGCTGACAATCAGTCAACATCACCTTGTAAAAACATTTAATGTTCAGAAAGAAAAAGATATCACTCCATGTTAAAACCTTTTCTTAGTTTTAGTACAGTCCACAATAAAAGTTTACATCCTGATTTGATGTATTGTCAGAAAAAGTAAAAAAAACAATCTCCTGACAAAGAAATTTAATATCTAGGAACAAAAGGACCACCAATTCATTCCAAGATTATCCATAAATATAATATGATAAATAGATTCTGTGGGACATTTTCCAAATAATATTCTTCATAAGAACAATTTCCAAAAGTATATCACCTACTGAATCATATAGATACATTCTCTAATGTTTCTTTAATTTGTATCAATAAAGTTCTTAATGTAAATTTTTATTTTGGTGTATTCCTAAAAAAAATAGTTACATGAAGAGAAAAGAAATTTCATGTCTGGGACCACTTTACTGACTATATATAAACAGTTGCTCCATCCTGTTGTAACAATATTCATAATCAAAGATTAACTTTGTGTCCGAAATATATATTTGGTGTTTCACTGTGTATAGAAAGGTTTTTAGTGCTTTATTTTATAATCTAGTGCAACGTTTGCACAATAAATGACACCTTTATGGTAATATCTCAATAGATGGTTAACCTCGGAGGATTAAATTCTCCATAGTAAAGCTCGTTCACCATCTGCACTACTCAGATGTGATCCAAAATAGATCGAAACCGGTCTGTGGCAGTTGTTGGCAGGGAATAATAATTAATGTATTATATTAGACTTACCTAGCATTTATATTTACAACTTCTCTACATAAAATTATTTCTTCACGCTCAAATTGTATCTATGACCTAAAAGTCAAGATGAGGACGTGTTGTCTCGCCGAAACTCGCCACACCACTCGCAAATCTTAATAATTCCACACACGTTTTTGTAAAAAGAGACAGCTACAGATTTCTAATTACAGGCCATTCGAAGTTATTAGTCGAAATTCAGAAATTGTCTCACTAAGAGGAGTCGATCAACCTTCTCAAATATTTTCTATATTGCAAAATGTTGGTTTTAAATAAATCAGAAGTTTAAAGTAAAGATGGTCGATAGCCAAACACTGCTATTAATATGTAATTATAAAAAAATGTACATGGTGGAATCCTTTTAAATAAATATCATTAATAACATAACATTTTAATCTAGGGATTCAATACGAGCAAAAAAGCATGTATTATGCAATTGCCCAAATAAAATATGTATTCGAGAGTACTGCCCACGGGGGTGAAATAAATGTAAGCCATAACACGGGCAGCGGTAATTGCCCCGGCGAAATAAAACGAAACGAAAGAGACCCTTACCCCACCGCAAATCTTCTGATAAATATTTGTGCCCGCCCGATTCCGCAGCTGCACCTCGCTAATTTATTAATTTAAATCGCGAACGTGTAAGCCCACCCCCCCACAATTTCCCGTCCGAGTTGAAATTGTGTAATTTGCCGGCGGTATTCAATTTATAAATGAGTTTATATATATATATATATATATATATATATATATATATATATGGTCGGATAAAAACCTTCTGCGCAAAAGAGCTTATTAATCGCATTGAAGCCGTGGGGCTAAAGAAAGGGATAATCCGTCGGTGATCAGGAAGCAATCCCTCATACGGGATCGTGTCGCATAAAAGCCGTAATAAAGGTGTAAAAATGAAATAAAAAAAAACGAAATCTTACTTACTTTTCGATAGTAAAATTCGCACGTTTTACAAACCGCGCGCGCGGCGTAATTAATTTTCATTATGCACGGCTTTGTGAGCGTTTAATTAATAACTGCGAACGCTGCGTATTGGGGTTTTCGGATTTTAAGTAATATAATGGCGTAATAAAATTTCGCTTAATTTCGATTAGCATGTTCCCTTCGGTCGGCTCCTTTATTGCTCACGTACGCCGAGGAATGATAGTACGGAGAACAAAGAAACGCGAGAGAAATTACGCCGGTACGTCAAGGATGATAGTGATGTTAATAAAGTGGGCGAGGGGGATGGTAATGGAATCATCCGTTCGGAATGATGATAGGAATTATTTAACTGAATTAAAATCATTGTTTGCTTGAATATAATAAAAATGATGCTTGTAAACATTCATGAGATATCTTCGCAAATTAGTGACTTGTAATTTCCCTGACTGGTTTCAATCTGCTTAATTCTCAATTCTCATCATTACAATTTTTTTTTTATATGTCCACAGATATGTTTAGTGTAGGATGATACATATGTTCACAAACGAGAGTGAAGTCACTATGCTCAACGTTACAGTCAAGATCTTCAGAAGCAATTACTAAATCTAATGTTTTATTTCGATAATTGGTAACATCATTAAATTGACGGAATGAATTAAAATTGATAAAAGTGGTGACTTCAGAAGATTTTATGCAATGATCAGATGGATAGTTTGGTACACAAAAATCGCCAGCTATAATAAATTTATTACCTAACAAAGAGTTTTTCTCGCTTATATTAAAAACCAATTTATAGCTCCATTGTGAGTTTTGCGGTGGAATGTAAATAACAATTATATTAAAACTATTAAAATTAATGGGCATATTTACACTTGTTAGATTTGATGCCTCATTATCAATAATGCTAATTCATTTACAATCAAATTTGACTTAATCGCAATTAGGACTCCTCCTCCGCGGCCACGACTTCGATCTTTCCGGAATACCTTATAATTGTTTGGAAATAGAAATAGAGTGATTCCGTTGCCAGAATTCGGCTAGAAGAATAATATGTAACTCTTCAGCTAATAACACATTTTTGTAAAAATTGAAAGTGTTATAGTTCAAACCACGAACATTTTGATAGTAACTCTTAAGCTATGTGACACACTGTTGGATATTTACACGTATTTTTTTCTTGAGTTAAAATTGTCAATATTCCATCACGATATCTGAGAATTATGTTTTCACCCTTATCCTTTCGTTTTCTAAATTCCAAGAGTGTATTCGTGCGTCGTTCCGTTTCCCACGATGTTAAATTCTTATTTATGTACACGTTTGAATAAGTGTTATGATTACGCAGTCTACCACTGCTTTGCAAAAAATCTTGAGCGTCATTGCTTGTACAGAAAATCACTTTAATTGGCTAAGGCTTTAAATCTGTACTTCGATTTCCCAATCGAAAAATTCTCATATTGGTGAGCATGGATGTTGTTTCAGAACAAAGGGAGCCCGGCATATTCTTAACAAGCTCGGTATCATCATTAGTACCGTTATTTGGTAAGTTAGTTATTATAATATTTTTCATCCGGCGTGTACATTCAAGTTCAAGCAATACTTCGTTGAAATCATTCTTGTTGGGAGTTAAGTTTAATATGTTTTAATATGTTCACGTTTGATGACTTGATTGATTCCACCTCCTTCTTCAAATTTAAGATGATCTCTTTTAAGATATTAATATGATCTATTATGTCAGACGTGCAACACACACTGCACGTCCACTTAATTTTCGTTTTAGAAGAAATTTGGAACCACTGTTTGATAAATTAGCTCTTACATACATAATATAGAACTGACTTATTATTATTGACTTAAGTAGAACAACATTTACACTCCATAGTTTATTAACTTGTATATTCTTAATAATTTTTATTTTTATTGCAGGAAATAAAAGTAAATAAAGAGATAAACAAAAAACATAGTTTTCCACGTCAATTGACGACTTTATTTAAGACAAACAAGGGTAATAACAAGAGAGAACAATGGTTTGAGGGAAAATTAAATGGTTTATTTCCTGAGAATAATAAATGCTGATAAGAAAACTCTCACACTGCAAAAACTTGGAATGCACAAAAATAAACATTCAGCCGTGTGTTCATGTGTCGATTGACGGGAAACATCGGTCAAAAGTATACTTACAGAACGAGGAAGAATGAAAAATATTTGCTTGTGAAAAATTGAAAAGAACCCCAAAAATGGCAAAAGTGTCGCCTGTTAACGAAATAACGTGGGTTTGAGTGGTAAACAGTCAACTCCGTCTTAATTATTTGTTATATTAAATGTGTGCATATCATGTAATATGTTTTTTTTGTAATTTTGTATGCAGGAGAAGCAAAGACAATAAAGAATAAACAACAAGTTGATAAACCTTAGCCCTAGTTCACTAAAAATATTTCCTTATCTCAGGAATATACTCACTCCTCCTGTGGTACGTTTTCGTGGTGTATACCTTTCCGGATGATAATAAAGCCCCGATGTGTAATGACTCTTGTGGAAGGAAGTGAATTCCCTGGAAACACACGCATAGCGGATTTAATTTTGAAAAAATGATCTCTCCGTATTGCATTGAGTCATTTGTTCCAGAAATAACAAAATAATGTAGATTGACAAAGTACATAATCAACTAAAATGAATCAACTACCTGAGCGATGTAGCGAGGCAGGAGAGGTGAGAATAGAGAGAGGAAGATTTGACAGTGTAAGACAGTGTTTTACATTTCTCCCAGCACGTCACATTATTTCTCATCAGCATAAGGAATCTTATTTTACGAAACCCCCTCGTATTTCTCAGGAAATCCCCATATTTCAACGATTTTTGCCAATTTTGAATTTAGTCGATTATAGCGTCGTCTGTCATGAACACAAATGAAAAATTTCAGATAAAACGTTTTTATATTTTCCCGGAGTATTCAAATCTGTACAAAAAATGGGGGTTCCTATTTAATGGTATGTGCCTCAATGTTGTAGCTACCTTGGTTCATGTTTTTTTTTGACTTATGTAAAACATTTTGTTCCTTACATCAAATAAACATTATTATTATTATTATTATTATTATAACTCTTCTATTTCTCACCCCCTACCCCCTAGGGGGTTGTGGATATTGGGTCGAGTTTCATATCATGTCCCCCTCCGAGGCGAACAAATTTTAATTATAATTATAATTTTTTTTTATTCGATGTGTAGTTTTCGAGATATTTCAATGTCTTCACTTAAATTGAACACCCTGTATAATTATATGCTCATTATGGGCATTAGTCTAAGCCCTTTAAACAATTCGCGACAACTGGTGTTTTCTGTTACAGATTGCCCGCATAAGTCGCTTCTGTACTACAAATACTTTCTGTATGGCTTTTCCTCAGAATATAATGTCATAAGTTAGCTGAGACTGGTAGTATGAAATATATACCATTTTGGAAGCATTTTTAAGTATATCCTTCCTAGTTGCGTATATATGATACGAGTATTTCGCAATTTTGGAACACAATAAGTTTATATGTTTATAATAAAATATATTAAAATCCTTTAGTTCGTTGTCGAAAATTAACTAATAATTAAAAATTTTAAATAATTATTATATGTTTATTCCATTTGAGGTCATTTTGAATTGTAAGTCCCAGAAACTTCGCGTGATCTGTTTCAGTTATCATTTCACCGTTAGGCCCAGGACTCTAAAGTTAATAATGTGTGTTTTTGATGTATTTACTACGAGATTATTCATAACTAGCCATGTACTTATTTCATTTACGCTATTCATTGCTGCAGCATTTATATCATTAAAACTCTGACCTTCCATATTGAGTATCATCTGCAAACATAATTATATGTGTATTTAAGGAAAGTGGTAAATCATTAACAAACAGGAGAAATAACAATGCTACCTTTCGGAACACCAACTGTTGGGTGGACAGCATTTGATACGTAAAATTCCTGGTTTATGTACATAGTTGTTATATGTTTTCTCTCTGGAAAATAAAATACTATCAATATTTGTTTTACGTAGAATTGTCGGTGATGCAACCTTGGGTTTTGTGGTTGTTTTCTCCTCGATGATCGCGTTGGCACATATTCATGGGGCGATTTATTTACTATTGGTTCAGAGATGGCGTACTTCGCAGATTTGCAGGGGTTATCGTGGGTAATAATGACATTCCCAAGTGACTGTTGACATGTTTCTAAATTTGGTTCGCAATTAGGCTTATCTTGGAGATGTGCAACTTTCTCTTTTAGTAGTATATTACAATCCATTAGCACCTCATTTTTGCTCTCTTGCTCTAGTATTAATTTCCTTAAGAGTTTAATTTCTTCTAGTGCGTAACGAATATGTATTGTACCTTCAGTTATGGGTTTTGGAGACTTAATCTCTTCTTCTTCACAGACAGAGTTTATGTTTCGGCGTTCGCACCTCTAGATATGGAGATCTAGGCACGCCGGATGAAAGGGCTTGCTGCAGTTTTTACAACACACGACAGACACTACATCACGTCTACACTTATAACATTTAATTTTTAATTTGTTTACGGCGGCTTCACAATAAACGTTTTCGTCGTACGCCATCATTCTTAATTATCTATTTAATTGCCTGAGGAGGTTAAGGTACTTGTAGAAATCGAGGTTTTCCATTGATTCGATAGTTCCTCCATCATTCGTTTCAAAGTCATTTCGTAATATTTGTCCCTGGTTAAAATTAACGGTTTTCATTTATCCAGGACATGGCACATCTGAACATTATAGAAGTCTTCTGTCATATTAAAAAGCTGGTTTAAATGCGATTCATTTGAGATATATAGTTTAACGTCATTCATATGAAGCAGGTGACCGATAGCATGCTTGATGCTTAATCCCTGCATAATTTGGAATTCATAACCTGAGTTGGTAAGTAGTGCAGATAATGGATTTAGTGTTAGACAAAATAATAATGGGATTAAGCTGTCCTTCTAAAAGATACTTTTATAATTTTTATAGGTTACAAAGTTACGTCTTGTCCACTTTCGTTGATTTGTCGTACGACGTTCCACGTTGACATTATATGCGAGAGGAACGTGTTAATCTTATGTTCTACCTTATACAGCTTAAGAACATACAGAAGTCATGATTGCTGGACGGAATCAAACGCTTTTTATAATTAATGAAGGCAGTGTATAAGTTTTTTCGTTTATTTGCAATCCATAATAATCGAGTCAAAGCAATCATTTGATTTTCTTTTCTTGAAATTTAAGGTGTTTTGTGATTATGCTGGACAGATCATGCCCAAATTTTGTTTTCTTTCGCAGATATTTTTCTGTGGCATGAGATGTTTGGTTGGCTCTTATGCTTCTCGTTGTTATTATTAAACAGTCTATTTTGTTTCTTTCTTTGTTAAGATTCACAGTATTTTCTTAATCTAAAGTCATGTTCATTGACGATACATAACATCTGCCGTTACTTTCGCTCTTGAATCAATGTTCAGTTATATAGTTATATGATTTAAATTATGTTGTAAATCATATGAATATTAATTTGGTTGTTTGAGTACGTGTAAATGTTGATATGAGTAAAACACAATTTGGCACTTTTTTCACTTGTTTTATTAAACTAAATTTAATAAAACAAGTGCCAAACTGGGTTTTACTCATAGCCTTATCTCTACTAATGACAGCAGTAAAACAAAAGATTCTGAATTAAGTTAACTTCGCAAAATTTACAAGCCCAACTCGAAAGTACTCCTTCTGGTTGAAATAGAATAGAATAGCCAAATACCAACTGCAGCACTATATCACGGCGTTCTTCAAACCTAAGGCCATGTTGCGATGTCTTCGAAGATCTACAAAAGATGTGTAAAGGTTTCACTAAAGAAGATCATGTTCTCCTTCTGGCTAATACCATGGATGCATTGAGAGATGCCGATAAACATTCAACGTTTTAAAAAATTACTATTGTCTATTATCACACATACTAACGTTTAGATAAAAAAAACAATTTGGAGGAAAAGACAAATACTAAACTCGATAATAAATAACAGTTAATGGTATCCTGGCAAAGTGCTCTAAAGACCTCAAATACAGCTTTATAGAAACAAATAGAAATCAAAGAAATACTTCATGACTTAAGCGAGAATTTTTCAATACTCTGCATCTGTGAGCACTGGCTTACAGAAACAGAGTAGAAAACAGAGAAATATTCAAACATGGTGAAGTTTAAATCATAGTCCGAAACAATAAGTCATATAAATCTCTCAATTTTAAAAGTTTTGTTTCTGAAAAATATTGAGAAATCACAGGACTAGTTTTGCACGGTTTAATATTACTGGTTGTAAATCGCGCCCCTTCTGGTATTTTCACTATGGAGATACAAAATAATGGAACAAAAGATATATCTAAACGACAAATCTGTTAACCAATTACTAGCGTTAGAAAACACTTGCTATTTCATAACCTCGAAGCAGAACAATGGGATTTTCTTTATAAAATTATTTAAAAACAAATTCGCTGATGCATTCCCAAAGAGCATATATGTGAGCGAAATAGTAAAGAACCCATTGACGATGGAGGCTTCTACTTCGTTATACATTTTAATCACAAATTAAACACAATAATTACTTTGTTTTGTATAACAGTTATCTATTTAAACGGTGACCAATGGTTTCAATACATTCACGTATCATTTTCAAACCGAAAGTTTCGGTGATTTTTTTATGCCAGCTGGACAAAAACTCTACAAGAGCGACTGTATTTACAAGAACGCCGGTCAGGAAGATCTTGAAAATATATTGGAAAAGGAGGTAATAAAAAAAACGTTCTTGTCGGGAGGAGAAAAACGGACTTGTCCAAATTTTTGAGCAGAATTTTCTTTCGCAGATATTTATTCTGTTGCATGAGATGTTTGGTTGGCTCTTATGTCACGATAGAATAGCTTCTCGTTGTTTTTATTATTAAACAGTCTATTTTGTTTCTTTCTTTGGTAAGATTCACAGTATCTTCTTTATCTGCTCGCTTAAGTTGTTGTTCAAGTGTATCAAGCATTTCCATTGTTGTTGTATTTTTGGGATTTCTTATTTAATTTTGTTAATTTTTTTCATTATTTTGTTACTACAATTTCTAGAATTATTTTGGTAGATCACAAAATAATCTGTCTTTTTCTAAGCGATTTTCCCAAGGTTGCCTACAATTATTTTTAATTGGTCTACTTTTGATATTTTTGATTCTTGTTCTGTTTGTGCGACTTCAGCAGAGTAAGTTATTATATGTAGTTCCATAAAAATTTTATTTAATGCTAATTGTTCAGGAAGTATACCTTAAGACTTATAGCGAGTGCTCTTGATTTATTCCTTGTAATAGTAATCCATTATTTACCAGGTAAATTTATTTTATTTTAGTAGATGTTTGACGATTCAAGTACTCTCCAATTATTTTATAATTTTATTTTCCGTACTCGTTTCGGGGAGTACTATTCCGCATCTTGAATTATGTTGCTTATGTATACGACGTCGTGATAATGAGTCAATTTCCAAGACGACGATGGAATCTTCAACTTCACTGAACTATTTTTAACATATAAAAGTCAAACATCATATTTACACCTTATTTAAAATTTTTAAGAAAAATCACATTAAATCGAATTCACCACATAATTTAGAACATAATATTAGCTAAATCCTAGAGGTATTCGCTTCTTGAAAGATTTTCAATATATCAAATTAGAACTCTTAACTTATTTTACACCTTCAGAATTTTCGTTTATTTGGAAGAGTAGGCTGTTTAAAAAAGTTCCAATAATATTAAAATAAAAATATTATATAGCCACCTTAAAAAATATTTTTTTGGAATGTATATTTTAATGGCACACAAAATATTTAAATATTTCCTCCTCAAATAGACATTGTTTTATATGAAACCCAACCGCAATAAGTGCGTAAGGGTAAACACCGCACGAACCGCGTAACATGCAAATCGCACGCACAGAATATCTTTATAATTGCGTTTCAAAGATGAGATCAAAAGGCGGCTTACACTCGTACACTAACTAATACGGAAGTTCGGTGCGTATTCCGAGGGCGAAGATCAATATTATCACAGCATCGAGAGAACAACGCGGATTTCATGTGATTTATGAGTTTCATCTCGAGTTTTATTGCTCGCAGCGAGAGTGGAGCTTCTTTTCCCCGCAGATATAATAAACATCCTCGATATCATCACCGTTTGTCGAAACACGATACGGTACAAATTAAATCCCGGGAAATAAATATAAAAAAAAAGGGAAAGAATAAAGAAAGAAAGAAAGGGAACGTAATCGGATGAGGGTGTAATGATATTCAATGTTTATAAGGGGTTTTTATAATTAATATTAAATGCTGAATAATTTTAATTACTGAATTAATTGAAAATAACATCATTTTATTAAAAAGGTTATATTTCAAATTTTTATTTAACTCATTACAGTGTTGCGAAAAAATTTTAGTGAGTTATATAAAAATTTGAATATACTAGAGAAAGAAAACAGGATCACTTTCTTTTACCACATTTTATAATAAAACGTTTTTTTATAATAAAAAGTGGTAAAACAAAGTGATCCTCCACAATTAAACATTGAAAAATTTGGACATTAATTATTTAATTAATAAATTATTATTAATTGTTTTTACTAAAAGTTAAATTTGATTTTGGATAAATTACAAGATAAACATATCAGTTAAATAAACACCTATTAAATTCAGGCAAACTTGGTAGAATTTTCCCCGTCCAAAATCTCTTGTTGAAATAACATTAACGAATATTGCACCCGCAATTTACAATACACCTGTTAAATATTCACGTGCCGTTCTGCTGCGAACATATATGCGCAGAGGGTGAACCTAACTCAAGATTGTGAGTTATGCAAATTCGCAAATATGCGGATATTTAACATTCCGCGAAAATGCATAGCGCGAGGGAATTGTGCATTGATAAATATTGCGAACGCAAAGAAATTTTATTACACCAGTCAATGATGGAAACTCGATTCAATTATTAAAATGGCTATACGTATATAATTCGACTGTGTAATTACAAACAATTAAATGGCGGCTTTGAAACGGGTGAAATCGATTTGAATTTCTTTACATTGGCAATATGGTTGGCGGTCGCGTTGATTTATTTTAACATGAAAATCGAAACGTCCATTGAAAGAAAACGTCCACCGAGAGAAAATCTCGCCGTTGAATAATGAATAGGATGCCCATAGTATTCCGTTCTTCATTAAAAATGGAAAGCCGCTTCGTGTTTGTTGGAAACATATCGTTCGAGTAGAAACGGTAGTGATTTGCAATATTTATCGTTATGATGATGGTGAGAAAGTTAATTATCTTTATGGCCATTAACGACTAATTTGACATTATTTTCTTACTTCTTATAGTGCTATAATATATTTCTTTATGATGGCAAAAAATTGTCTAAAGTCATCTTGTTCATATCACTTAATTCCGAATTTCGAAACTAAACTAATTATTAAATATCTAAACTCCTAATGAGCACACTAAATATATCACAAATTGAAGATCTGCTGAACGGAATCGATATTGAAGAAACTAATCGACAATTGCTGATTTTTTTATGCCATATGGACAAAAAACTCTACAAGAGCGACTGAATTTACAAGAGCGCCGGCCAGGAAGATCTTGGAAATATCTTGGAGAAGGAGGTAATAAAAAAACGTTCTTGTCGGAAGGAGAAAAACGGATTTGTTATAAAAAAAAGGCTGATCAGTGTGAGTTTGGAAGCAAAAAAACGAACGAGTACTGCACCATCTGCAGAATCAGCCTGTAGGTTCTGAATAACGTTTCAGGTGAAACCCATCAAAGTAAATCGATAAAAAAGAAGCAGTAGTAGTTTCTTTCTGTGTCGATGATATCAATGTAAAGTTAGACAGACAAAGTCTTCGGATTTATATGGCTTGAAACTATTTAAGTCATTTTGCAAGCGCGAATATTTTCCTGCTAAGCAGCGGCTGTCTTGATTGAAGTCCTTGAGTCGATAATAGCCACAACTTTGTATTTAGCCACTACCTTTCATCCCGGTGAAGAGTAGTTCTAAGCTTTTTTGTTTATCCGTTAGTTCTTGTTCTTAGTTCGCAGTGGTATATTCCTTTAATATGACCTTCCGAAGTATATTGGCTGAGGTCAGGCTGTCGATCTTTTCGCAGTCGGACTTCCAAACCGCTCATTTCGACTCCCTTTATATTCCTTTAATTGAATTCAGTCAGGACCCGTCTATAGGCTGACCTGTTACCGGTTTTCTTGGCTCTGTTAAATGATTTCCAAACGGAAGTCCTGAGTTGTTCCAATTCTTTATTCCACTAAGGAATGTTTCTTGAGAAGGTTACTTTCTTTACCGGGCAGCTTTTCTTACCTTTCTTCAGTTTGGGGCATAATTTTGCCCTTTAGACGCACATCAGCTCGCTTCTCGAGTAGTATCTTGGTCGAGCAGTCCTCTAACGTCTTCCTGATCCCAGGAGGCCTGTTGGTTTCTCAGGAAACGGTTGCAGTTTATAGTGACGGATTACCCTCTGAAGGCATCGCTGTTTCCGGAGTTTCGCCCGGATCTAGGGGCTCTTTGGAGCTTGTGGCTCCTACCTCTTCATCAAGCTTGCTCTGCTTAGCCTTTGTGGTAATTGAAATTACATACTAAAACTAAGTATCCTCTCAGCCATGTAGCCTTCGGCATATGCTGTTCCACCTAAGCTTGAGGAGTTTTTTTTATTGTGGCTCTCCTACTACTTCCATACAGTTAAGCCCAGACCATCTTTTAGTCACTGCCAGCGAGATATTACCACTTACAGTAGTGAGTAGGCACTACAAGCAATAATAAAACAAGTGTGCCGCAAAAGCAACCATGATGATAGTGATGAAATGACACGGATTCAGTTGTTGAATCAGTTTGTAGCGGCGAGAAAGACCAAGCATCAGCGGTTGAATCTCTTCGTTCTGATATGTCATAGGAAGCTCTCGAAGACGGTCTATCTATAATTAAGAGCATACTCACCATATAGGTGCTCTTTAAGTTACGGCAGTGAGTTTTGGCTTGGACGTAGGAAATCATTCCAGGAATTGTGGCCACGTATTGTATTCCAATTGTTCAAAAAACATTACACCACTACCATCCGAGGAGCTCTATGATCCGTCAAGGATTTGCACATCATGTTACTCAAAATTGAAACGGTGAGAGTGCGATGAAATACCCGAGTAGTCCAAGCTCGTCCCTGTGCCTTCGACCAATAGCAAACCTGAATAAATAATAGCCTCTAGCAAATAAAAAACAGAACCGAAAAGAATAATAGATGGAATGATGAAGATTTTTTGAAAAAAATAATACAACATTTTGGAGGGAAGATGGTGCCCTGGGTTCTCTAGGGCTTAGGTTTTCAAATGTAAATTAACATTTTGTTTATTTATGTCCTTCTTTAATAGATTCTAGTAAAATTGTAACTGTTTAATTAATTTATCCTTATTTCTGAATAAAAAGTCTTGCTCGTGCAGTCCCACATATTTGTACTTGGGTGTTACGGATTGTTTTACGAAACAGGTGCAATTAAATTTAATTGCTGGATAATTGTATAAATCTAAAAGTAAAATTGCATCCAATTTCTAAAAGCTTTAAGGATACTTTTAAAAGTGTAAGGGGAAATTCACCAGTTTCCACGTTGGTACAATTGGACATAGCTTTTCTTTTCATTTGACATAGCCATTCTTTTCACATTGTATATAATATAAGAGGGATATCAGAAAAATAGTACCACCGTGGAAACTGGTGAATTTCCCCTTACATTTTTAAAAGTATCCTCAAAGCTTTTAGAAATTGGATGCAATTTTACTTTTTTCCAACAATATGCCTTTTTACAATATGGAAGCAAATGTTGAATATTTTAAAATTCAAGACTATTCCGCAACGCCTCTTTTAGATAAAAAGATCATCTTTAAAGGTCATTTTGTAGTAACTTTGCTTGAAAATTTTTCTTCCAAAAGGCTATATTTTTTTAAAGATTATAGACTTTTTATGTATTTTTTTTGTCAAATATTTATTTTTTTCCATATCCACATTTCTGGATTTTTCAAACAATTTCTAAAATTATTCTATAATTTCAATTCAAAATTAAAATAATTTCCTTTGAGAGTCCTAGAATTTTCTGACAGTTTCTCTTCAATATTTTCATACTTTTTCCAAAAATTTTAAATTTTTTATAATATATTTTTTGTATCATATACTCGTTTCTAATTAATCACTTGGTGAAACATTGTATTAATTTGTGAAACAAGCCAAGTGAATTTAATTTAATGTAACCTAAAACCTACACTATTTTTTGTAATTTTTTGTCCAAATTTTTATAATTTCCATCCAGATTTCTAAAATTTTTATTTTCAGTAAGACAATTGTCTTTATGAGAATTTTCAACAACTTTTAATTTTTTTTGATAATTTTTTTATCAAAATTTTTAGAATTTTATTAAAGTTTCTCTTAAAAAATTCTAGTCTTTCTCTTTCAAATTGCAAAATTTGGAGGTTATAATTTTTTTTAAATAATATTTCTAGCAGTTTTCTGAGAGTTCTTCTTAAAATTCTAAACGTTTCCAACAAATTATATTCTAGATTTCGAAAAGAAAATAGAATATTCAATTTGTCATCAACTTTGTTGTCCAAATTTATCTTCCAAATCACAGGCTTTTCGAATTTCTATTATAGATTTATAAGATTTTCTGAGGATTCTATACTTTGTTAATAATTTATCAGATTCTTTAATTGTCAACAAATTTCTCTTACGATCATTTACTTTGAAAGTTCTAAAATTATTACGGAATTTCTTATGCCGATTTCCAGAATTTTCTTCTAATATTTTCTGACACTTCTAAATTTCGATTTTGTTTAAAAGTCCCACATTTCTTAGCAACTATAGTACCAGCTTCCTTTTCTAAATTACGTTTCTTTAAACTTCTCTGAAATTTCAGTTCTACATTTTTTAAATTTTCTTTGAAGCTTCTAGATTATTTTAAATCCGTCTTCCCAATTTCTAGTATTATCTAATAATTTCTAGATTTTGTTTTAAAAAACGCCTTTTCAATTTCTAATATTATGTATAAATCTATATCATATTATTTACATTATGTTTGAGGGTTTTAAAATCTAAAAATGTCCATAGTTTTCTTCAAGAAAGTTTCTAGGAATTTCCTTGTTATATGTTTAGGTATTTCTTTAAAAAAAATTGAGGTTTTTAGTTATTTTGCTTTCAAATTCTATAAAAAGCAATTATTTTCTAGCAATTTCTTTTTCATATTTGTATATAGGTTTTTTTAAGTTTTTATCTTAGCATTTTTGTTTTCGCCTTAATCTTTTAAATTACAATGTTTTTTTTAATTTTCTTAGTTTAAGAATTTTACAGAAATTTTTAGTCTAGTTTTAGAATTTTCTTAGGCGATTGTATTTTTTTTTAGTAATTAATTAGAATTCTTTAATTTTCAAGCACTTCCCCAAGATTTTTAATGTAAGTTTCTTCCAATTTCTAAACTGATCCAGAAATGTCTTTTTTAGATTACAATTTTTACGAAATCTTAAACTTTATAATTAATTTCTTTTGCTGATTATTAGAATTTTTTCCAAATGTCTTTTCTAGATTTTGATTTTGTTTAAAAGTTCTCAATTGTGTTAGCAACTAGTTTTCCGGATTCCTCTTCTAAATTACAATATTAATAAATGCTTTACGAAAGTTCTTGAATTTTTAGTTATACATTTTTAGAATTTTCTTTGAAGCTTCTAGATTATTTTAAATCCGTCTCCCTAATTTCTAGTATTATCTAATAATTTCTATATCATATTATGTAAATTATCTTCGAGGGTTTTAAAATTTTACTGAAATTTCTTCATCAGATTTCTTCAAAAAATTTTGCAGCACGTTTTCTACTATATTTTTAGATACATCTTAAAGGCTTTTAGACGCTTTTAGTTATTTTGCTTTCAATTTTAGAAAATTCGAAGATTCTACTCTTCTTTTAATTTCTCTTCCATATTTGTATATAATTTTTTTATCTTAGCATCTTTCTTTTCGCATTAATATTTTAAATTACAATTATTTTCTTCTATTATTGTAGAATTTTACAGAAATTTGTAATTAGAATTTTTGGATTTTCTTAGGGGGTTGTAAATATGCATATATATAGTAATTTATTAGAATTCTTTAATTTTCTAGCAGTTCCTCTGCAAGATTTTAAAAGTAAGTTTATTCAAATTTCTAAAATTACTGCATCAATTTCTCTTTTAGATTGTTTTTCCTATAAATTTCTAACCTTTTTAATTTCTTCTTTTTTAATTATTTCAGCAAATATTTTTCCTGGTTCAAATTACAATATTTATAGATTTTAAAAATTAACTAGCAAAGTTTTCTGTTAAGTTTCTGTAATGTTCTTTTCTAACAATTTCTCTTGAAAATTTCTAAATATTTCATTAGATACGTTTCTTTAATTTTTCAAAACTACTTTCTTATAAAGTTATAATATTCTTCGAGTTTTTTTTTTTTAGAAATTTTTAGATATAGTTCTATTTTGCTTTCAGATTACTAGCATACTTCAGCAATTTAAAGATATTTTCTTCTAGGAATCTAGAATTTGTTTCTTTATTTTTGGCTCTATTTTATCAAAATCTTCAGCAAGTTCTTATCTTAATTACGAAAATATTCTTAGTAGTAACATATATTTATTGACAAATTCTGTACATATTTACATTAAAATGATCATTAATGAATGATGTGTTAATCTTGCTTTTAAATTTGTAGAATTTTCTTCCAAAGTTTAAGACTTGTTCAGAAATTTTTCTTCGATATTTTTCGAAAGAATTTCATTTTATATTTTATCTGGATTACTTTTCAAATTGAAATAAGTTTTCTTTAGTAATTTTTCTTTCAAAATTGTGTAATTTGTTTTCTTCTAAATTATGATCATTACTTAATTGGTTCTAAATTTTTAGGTAAGAACAACAATTTCTCTATTAAATTTCTTGAAGAATTTTAAACATCAACAGTTCATCTTAAAAATTATGATATTTTTTTGAAGGTTTTAAAATTTTCTAACAATTTCTCTTCGTGGAATTTTTTAGCAAATTATCTTTCAGGTTTTTAATGATATCCAGCAAGTTCTCTGTTAAATTTCTATGATTTATTCTTTCTCCTGAAATATTCTAACAATTTCTCTTGCAGATAATTTTTCGAAAATTTCTTAATATTGTTACCTTTATTTTATCAGAGTTTTTAGCAACTTTTTTCCTAATTAAAACAATATTCTTTATTCTAGAAATTTTCCCTGAGGTTTTTTATGGTTCTGGAATTGGCTAACATTTTGTTTTCAAATTTGTAGATTCTTCGAGAGTGTAAGATGTTTTAAAAATGTCTCTTCGGAATTTTTGGAAATTATTGCTATTTTATCTCAATTTAGTTTCTTGACTAAAAGAAATTTCCTTTAGTAATTTTTCTTCTAAAATTATAAGAATTCCCGTTTTTATAAATTATTATCATTAATTAATTCGACGCAAACACTTTAGGCTTTTCTTTTCTCATTTTTAGAATTTGAGCGTTTTACATTTATAGTATTTTTGCTTGTAGATTTCTGAAATTTATCAGCATTTCTCTTCCAGATTTTTTTAAAAATTATGCACTATTTCTTGCATTATCACATTTACATTTTCTTCGAGTTTTTTTTAGCAATTTCTTTTTAGGTTCTAGAATCCTTTCAAATTACTAAAATTTTACAGCAATTTATAGAATATTTCTGCAAGGTTTCAGAATTTTTGTTTCCCTTCAAATATTTATAATTACCTTCTAAGGATCTAGTTTTTTGTCTATAAATATAAAATTTATAAATTCATTTTGGCTTTTATCAGTTTATAGCAATTTATTTTCCTAATTCAATAATTTTACTCTGAGTTTCAATATTTTACGTTCTAGAATTGTTCGAAAATTTGTTTTCTTCAAATTTCTTGAAAATTCTTCGAGAATTCTAAAGTATTTCCCATCGAGAAAAGTCTAGTTTTTCTTGCTGTATTTTATCTTAAATACTTTTCCAAATTAAATATAGTTTTGTTTCAAAATTATAGAAATTTCTGCTCTTCTAAAATCGTAATCATTATTCAATTGATTCTATTTTTTAGGCTTTCATTTTCTACATTTTTTAAATTTGTAGGTTTTAGATTTATTCTATTTTTACTTGTAGATTTCTATGATATTTTAAACCAGTCCTTGCTTTACTTCATATGAAAATCTACGATTTCATTTTTGTTGAAAGAATACTTTTGTGGTTTTTGTATTTTATTGTTAATATTTTTTCAGATTATTTTTTTCAGTAATCAACATTAATTCTTCTGAGAGTTCTAGAATTTTCTAGTAAATTCCTTTTCCTTCTAGAATTTTTTTCTCCAAATTTTTGAAAAGTTTCTAAATTCATTTTTTCATTAGATTATTTAGCAATTTCTTTTTCTAGTTAGAACAATATTCTTTTTTCCAGCAAGTTTGGTCTCAAAATTTAACTTTTTGTCAGTTCTAGAATTATTCAATAATTTGTTTTAAAGTTTTGGATTTTTCTAGAAATGTCTTTTCTAGGTTTTGCTATATTTTATTCTAATTTAAACTCGAAAAGATTTTCTTTTCTTCCATAAATACAAAATTTAAGGATTTTGAAATTTCTCTTACAGTGTTTTGAGATTTTTAGCAATATTGCTTCTATATTTCTGAAATTAGGCAACAATTTCGGTTGGAAGAATTATATAAAACAATTCTATCTCCCCCACTTGAGATAAAGTTCTTAGAGAAGATCACTTTCTAACTTGTATATCATAGATAGCAGGATTGCAAGAGTTGGTGATAATAATATTGCAATAGTCAAGTAGAGAGCGACAAATAATTTTGTAGATTTCTCCAGCAGTCGTTTTTCTTAGTTAAACTTCTGAATAGTTATGTACTGGTTGTAATTTTTGTTTTGTTGGAAACTATTTTCGGTTTGAAATTGAACAATGATATCTTATGAAAGTAGAAAGTAAAGTGGTTGTTTTGTATAGAGAATTATTGTAATGGTGAATTAAGGGCTAGGATTTGTGAGGATTGATTTTATTCACCATTTTGCAAACTAGTGTTGAAAGTGATCCATAAGTTGAGGAGATTAAAGAATTTAAGGTACTCTTAACGTAAGGAACATTAGAGCCTTGTAAACTGTATATTGTAGGATATACTTGGAAGGATTAAAATAGAGGTCAGGGATTATAAATATCAAAACAGAAAATAATAAAATAGAAAAGTTCTTTAGGTTGTTATAGAAAATAAACTAATACTAATACTAATGTTCTAGATTTACGAAATGCTTTCATATTTTTTAGATAGGGAGATCCTTAAGATAGGGATAATGAGCAGTTATTCAATGAATTATTTTTTCAGAGGTTTGAAAGCAATTTTATCTTCGAAATGATTTGTGAGTTTGCTACATCAGTAATTTATAGCTGTTATAAGTGAAAGGAAACATGGCAAATTATCTGTCTTAAAGTTTTTTTTTTCGTAGTGATTGAAAATAGCAATTTTCCATACGTCCGGTCGACGGTAACGCATCGCAAATTCGCAAGTTCAGTTCGGATCGGCTAACGGTCCATCGGACGGAGTATTGCAGACACTGATTGGAATTTATGGGTTTCCGAACGTCGTATATCGAAGCCGGAATCGAATACTACACACATAGTACGAGCGCAGCAAGCGTTCGAGGCTATACCCAAAGACCGATGCGAAATTTTTTACCAGATAAGCCCGTAAATTTGCATTTAGAACTGATTCCTTGATAAACATTCGTGTAACTAACAAATGAAATAACCTGAAAGCAGATATATATGTGTGCGCGTCCGCGGCCTGAAAAGGGAGGCATTTACATTTGTTAGGGTGGAAAGTTTTAAATTTGCGCCGAGAAAGAGTTCCTCGTAAAAGCATAACTTTATGGCCGTATTAAAGAAGGTGCGGGGTTTTATATCAAAGCGATATTGTCTCCTCTCTTTTCAGTTTTCAACTGTTTTATTTAGTCCGCGGTTAGTTTTCAATTCGAGGGCATTTCTCAATTTTATTTACTTTAAGATTGCCTTTTATATTATCGCCGGCACTTTAATGGTTATTTATGAATACATTACACGCTTCAGTAATGCTACCAACCATTCCGTTCAATGCCCGATAGATTATTTAAGAAAAATTGCCTTTTCCTCTTACCCCAAGGTGAAATCTCTATTGAGGAAAGGAATTCCCAACATTCCATTCATGAATTCGATTGAAATGTTTTAAAATAAGCATTGTTCTTTATTCATCAATAAATCCTACGCATAAAATCTTTGCAATGTACACATGTAAGGAGAAACTTCCACATTATGGTACATTTGGTGAACATTTAGGATAATGGGACGTGGAGAGAAAACGCACTAAACGCCTTCGGGTGCGCACCAACAACAGAAAAAAAAAAGCGGAGTTTGGGTCGACAAATGTCCACTTTGTTGTCGTGGTTGCGGCTTTCCTGTCATTAGCCTCTGATTTTTTTCGTCTCTTTTATTCCGCTGCGTCGGCGTAAGTGCGAACTGGATAAACATGTCACTTCGTTTCCCTTTCTTCCTATATTATAAACTCCGCGAAATAAATTAGAAAGACAGGACTTGAAACGAGCGTGGCGATAAATTATGATTGTTGAAAGGCTCTCCAATAAGCAACTCCCCTTAACCCAGTTCCAGTTATCGCTTCGGATCTGCCTGTACAGAGTTAAGCTATATATCCTGGAAATTTTTCGGGCTAAAAGCAACGGAAATTGTTTATTAAATTTCCAACCACGAAATATTGTAATTGTCTGTAAATAGGACAAACGAAATGACATAATCGTTTTTACAGAAAATACAGCAAAACAAATTAATAGAATATTCATAAATCAATTATTTTAATAATTCTAATTATAATAAATACAATAAATCTATGAAGTATTAATTAAAATCAATTTTGATTACTGATATTCTATGTAGAATTTTTTAAACCGAGAGTTGTTAATTGAATTTTCTTAAATTCAAGTTTTGAGTGTTGCCATTTTGTTTCCAGATGACATATAACACTTTTGCTAAAACATTTTTAAAATACAACATTTCTAAATAGTTTTAAATATTTTTACATCATTATCTCTAACTGATTTTATCTTTAGAACTTTTGAAACTGAGAGTTGTAAATTGAATTTTATCAAAATCAAGTTTTTAGTGCTGCCATTTTGTTTCCAGACGAGATATAATACCTTTGTCAACAAATTTTTTTAAATACAGCATTTCTTAATAGTTTTAAACATTATTTCATTATTAGCTCTAACTGATTTTATCTTAACAATTTTTAAAACTGAGAGTTGAAAATTGATTTTTCTCAAACTTAAGTTTTGAGTGCTGCTATTTTGTTTCCAGACGAGATAAAATACTTTTATAAACAATATATTTAAAATATAACAATTTTGAATATTTTTAAATATTTTTAAATCGTTAGCTCTAACTGATTTTATCTTTAAAACTTTTGAAACAGAGAGTTGTAATTTTTATTTTTCTCAAATTCAAGTTTTGAGTGCTGCCATTTTATTTCTAGACGAGATATAATACTTTTGTTAAGGAAATTATTAAAATACAACATTTATGAATAGTTCTAAACATTTTTACATCATTAGCTCTAACTGATTTTATCTTTAGAATTTTTGAAACTGAGAGTTGTAAATTGATTTTTCTCATAATTAAGTTTTGAGTACTGCCATTTTATTCCCATACGAAATAGAATAGTTCTGTCAATGAAATATTTAAAATACTACACCTCTTAATGTTTTTTAACTTTTTTTACATCTTTAACTGTAGCTAATTTTATCTTTTGAATTTTTGAAACTGAGAGTTATAAATTGTATTTTATCAAAATCAAGATTTGAGTGCCGCCATTTTCTTTCCAGACGACATATTATACTTTTCTAAGAAAAATATTAAAAATCAAACATTTGTCTCTAGGTTTAAATAATTTCATGCCATTTTCACTAACAGATTTTCTCTTTAGAATTTTTTAAACCGAATGTTAATTGAATTTTCTCAAAATCTAGTTTTGAGTGCCGCCATTTTGCTTTTAGATGAGATATTATAATTTTCTAAGGAAAATATTAAAAATCTAACATTTCTATATAGGTTTAGATATTTTTATGCCATTTTCGCTAACAGATTTTCTCTTTAGAATTTTTGAACCTAAGAGTTGTAAATTGAATTTTATCAAAATTAAGTTTTGAGTGCTTCCATTTTATTTTCAGATGAGATATTATACTTTTCTAAGGGAAATATTAAAAATGTAGCATTTTGGTATAGGTTTCGCTATTTTTATGCCATTTTCGCTAACAGATTTTATCTTTAGAATTTTTGAAACCGAGAGTTGTAAATTGAATTTTCTCAAAATCAAGTTTTGAGTGCTGCCATTTTGTTTCCAGATAAGATATTATAATTTTCTAAGGAAAATATTAAAAACCTAACATTTCTGTATGGGTTTAGATACTTTAATACCAGATTCGCAAACAGATTTTGTCTTTAAAATTTTTTGAAACCAAGAGTTGTAAATTGAATTTTCTTAAAATCAAGTTTTGAGTGCTGCCATTTTGTTTCCAGATGAGATATTATATAATTTTCTAAAATTAATATTAAAATTAATATTTAAAACCTAATATTTCTGTATAGTGTAAGATATTTTAATACCATTTTCACTAACAGGTTTTTTTATTTAGAACGCTTGAAACCAAGAGTTGTAAATTGAATTTTCTCAAAATCAAGTTTTGAGTGCTGCCATTTTGTTTCAAGATGATATGTTATACTTTTTTTAGCGAAATATTAAAAATATAACATTTCTGTATAGTTCTAAATATTTTTATGCCATTTTCGTTAACAGATTTTCTCTTTAGAATTTTTGAAACCGAAAGTAAATTGAATTTTCTCAAAATCTAGTTTTGAGTGCCGCCTTTTGTTTTTAGATGAGATATTATAATTTTCTAAGGAAAATATTAAAAATCTAACATTTCTGTATAGGTTTAGATATTTTTATGCCATTTTCGCTAACAGATTTTCTCTTTAGAATTTTTGAAAACGAGAGTTGTAAATTGAATTTTCTCAAAATTAAGTTTTGAGTGCTTCCATTTTATTTCCAGATGAGATATTATAATTTTCTAAGGAAAATATTAAAAATCTAACATTTCTGTATAGGTTTAGATACTTTTATGCCATTTTGGCTAACAGATTTTCTTTTTAGAATTTTTTAAACCGAGAGTTGTAAATTTATTTCTTTCAAAATGAAGTTTTGAATCCTGCCATTTTGTTTCCAAATGACATATAACACTTTTTCCAGAGACATTTTTAAAATACAACATTTTTGAATTGTTTTAAACATTTTTACATCATTAACTCTATCTAGTTTTATCTTTAGAATTTTTGAAACTAAGAATTAAAAATTGATTTTTCTCAAAATCAAGTTTTGAGTGCTGCCATTTTGTTTGCAGACACTTTTGTCTAGAAAATTTTTAAAATAAAACATTTCTAATAGTTTTAAATATTTTTGCATTATTAGCTCCAGCTGATTTTATCTTTAGAATTTTTGAAACTGAAAGTTGTAAATTGAATTTTATCAAAATCAAGTTTTGAGTGCTGCCACTTGGTTTCCAGGCGAGATAAAATCCTTTTGTCAACAATATATTTAAAATAAAACATTTTTGAATATTTTAAAACATTTTTAAATCATTAACTCTAACTGATTTTATCTTTAAAACTTTTGAAACAGAGAGTTGTAATTTCTATTTTTGTCAAAATCAAGTTTTGAGTGCTGCCATTTTGTTTCTAGACGAGATATAATACTTTTGTTAAGGAAATTATTAAAGTACAACATTTCTGAATAGTTTTAAACATTTCTACATCATTAGCTCTAACTGATTTTATCTTTAGAATTTTCGAAACTGAGAGTTGTAAATTGATTTTTCTCAAAATCAAGTTTTGAGTGCTGCCATTTTGTTCTCAAACGAGATAGAATAGTTCTATCAATGAAATATTTAAAATACTACACTTCTTAATGTTTTTAACTTTTTTTTACATATTTAACTGTAGCTAATTTTATCTTTTGAATTTTTGAAACTGAGAGTTATAAATTGTATTTTATCAAAATTAAGATTTGAGTGCCGCCATTTTCTTTCCAGACGACATATTATACTTTTCTAAGAAAAATATTAAAAATCAAACATTTGTCTCTAGGTTTAAATAATTTTATGCCATTTTCACTAACATATTTTCTCTTTAGAATTTTTGAAACCGAAAGTAAATTGAATTTTCTCAAAATCAAGATTTGAATGCTGCCATTTTGTTTCTAGATGAAATATTATAATTTTATAAGGAATATATTAAAAATCTAACATTTTTGTATAGGTTTAGATATTTTTATGCCATTTTCGCGAACAGATTTTGTCTTTAGAATTTTTTTGAAACCGAGAGTTGTAAATTGAATTTTCTCAAAATTAAGTTTTGAGTGCTGCCATTTTGTTTCCAGATAAGATATTATACTTTTCTGAAGGAAATATTTCAAATTTAATATTTTTGTACAGGTTTAAATATTTTTATGCCGTTTTCACTAACAGATTTTCTCTTTAGAATTTTTGAAACCGAGAGATGTAAATTAAATTTTCTCAAAATCAAGTTTTGAGTCCTGTCATTTTGTTTCCAGTTGAGATATTATACTTTTCTGAAGTAAATATTTAAAATTTGATATTTTTGTACAGATTTAAATAGTTTTATGACATATTAGCTAACAGATTTTATTTTTAGAATTTTAGAAACTGAGAGTTGTAATTTCATTTTTCTCAAAATCAAATTGTAAGTGCTGCCATTTTGTTTCCAGACGACATAAACCTTTCGTCAAAGAATTTTTTTAAATGCAACATTTCTAGATAGTTTTAAACACTTTTACATCATTATCTCTAACTGATTGTATCTTTAGAACTTTTGAAACTGAGAGTTGTAAATTGAATTTTATCAAAATCAAGTTTTGAGTGCTGCCATTTTGTTTCCAGACAAGATATAATGCTTTTGTCGAGGAAATTATTAAAATACAACATTTCTGAATAGTTTTAGAAATTTCTACATCATTACCTATAACTGATTTTATCTTTAGAATTTTTGAAACTGAGAGTTGTTAATTTATTTTACTCAAAATCAAGTCTTGAGTACTGCCAATTTGTTTCCAGTTGAGATATTGTACTTTTCTGAGGGAAATATTTAAAATTTGATATTTCTGTACAGGTTTTAATATTTTTATGCCATTTTCGCTAGCAGATTTTCTATTCAAAATTTTTTAAATCGAGAGTTGTAAATTGAATTTTCTCAAAATCAAGTTTTGAGTGCTGCCATTTTGTTTCCAGATGAGATATTATACTTTTCTGAAGGAAAAATTTAAAACTCAACATTTCTATAAAGGTTTAGATATTTTTTTGCGATTTTCATTGATAGATTTTCTTTTTAGAATTTTTGAAACCGAGAGTTTTAAATTGAGTTTTCTCAAAATCAAGTTTTAGGTGCTGCCATTTTGTTTCCAGATGAGATATTATAATTTTCTAAGGGAAATATTTAAAATCTAATATTTCTGTATACGCTTAGATATTTTTATGCCATTTTTGCTATAAAATTTTGTCATTAGAATTTTTGAACCCGAGAGTTGTAAATAGAATTTTCTCAAAATCAAGTTTTGAGTTCTGTCAATTTGTTTCTACATGAGATATTATACTTTTCTGAGAGAAATATTTGAAATTTATTATTTCTATATAGGTTTAAATATTTTTGTGCCATTTTGCTATCAGCTTTTCTCTTTAGAATTTTTAAAACCAAGAGTATACAACTCTTAAATTTTTTTTCTTAAAATCAAGTTTTGAGTGCTGCCATTTTGTTTAGAGACGAGATATTATATTTTTCTGCGAGAAATTTTAAAATATGATATATCTGTACAGGTTTAAATATTTTTATGCCATTTTCGCTAATAGATATTTTCTTTACAATTTTTAAAACCGAGAGTTGTAAATTGAATTTTCTCAAAATCAAGTTTTCAGTGCTGCCATTTTGTTTCCAGACGACATATAACACTTTTTTCAGGGAAATTTCTAAAATACAACATTTCTAAATAGTTTGAAATATTTTTACATCATTAGCTCCAAATGATTTTATCTTTAGAACTTTTAAAAATTGAGAATTGTAAATTGAATTTTACTAAAATCAAGTTTTGAGTGCTGCCATTTTGTTCTTAGACAAGATATAATACTTTTGTCAGGGTAACTATAAAAATACAAAAATTTTGAATAGTTTTAAATATTTCTACATCATTAGATCTAACTGATTTTATCTTTAGAATTTTTGAATCTGAGAGTTGTAAATTGAATTTGATCAAAATCAAGTTTTGAGTGCTGCCATTTTGTTTGTAGACGAGATTTAATACTTTTGTCAGGGAAATTATTAAAATACAATATTTCTAAATAGTTTAAATAGTTTTAAACATTTCTACATCATTAGCTCTAACTGATTTTGTCTTTAAAATTTTTGAAACTGAGCGTTGTAAATTGAATTTTATCAAAAGCAAGTTTTGAGTGCCGCCATTTTGTTAAGGAAATTTTTAAAATATAACAATATTTAAAAAAAATTTTACGTCATTATCTCTAATTGATTTTATTTTTAGAACTTTTGAAACTGAGAGTTGAAAATTGATTTTTCTTAAATCAAGTTTGTAGTGCTGCCATTTTGTTTCCAGACAATATATAACTATTTTTCCAACGTAATTTTTAAAATACAACATTTCTAAATAGTTTTAAATATTTTTACATCATTAGCTCTAACTGATTTTATTTTTAGAATTTTTGAAACTAAGAGTTGAAAATTGATTTTTATGAAAATCAAGTTTTGTGTGCTGCCATTTTGTTTCCAGACGACATATAATACTTTTATCAGAGACATTTTTAAAATTCAGCATCTCTAAATAGTTTTAAATATTTTTACATTATTAGCTGTATCTGGTTTTATCTGTAGAACTTTTAAAACTGAGAGTTGAAAATTGAATTTAACAAAATTAAGTTTTGAATGCTGCCATTTTGTTTCCAGACGACATATGACCCTTTTTGTAGAGAAAATCTTAAAATACAACATTTATAAATAGTTTTGTTCATTTTTACATCATTACCTTTAACTAATTTTATCTTTAGAACTTTTGAAACTGAGAGTTGTAAATTGAGTTTTATCAACATCAAGTTTTGAGTGCTTCCATTTTGTTTTCAAACGACATATAACACTTTTGCCAGAAACATTTTTAAAATGTAACATTTATAAATAGTTTTATACATTTTTACTTCATTATCTCTAACAGATTTTATCTTTAGAACTTTTTAAATTGAGAGTTGTAAATTGAATTTTATCAAAATCAAGTTTTGAGTGCTGCCATTTTGTTTCCAGACGTGATATAATACCTTTGTCAACAAAATTTTTAAAATACAGCATTTCTTAATGGTTTTGAACATTATTGCATTATTACCTCTAACTAATTTTATCTTAAAAAATTTTAAAACTTAGAGTTGAAAATTGATTTTATTCAAAATCAAGTTTTAAGTGGTACCATTTTGTTTCTAGACGAGATATAATACTTTTGTTAGGGAAATTATTAAAATACGTTATGTCTACATAGTTTTAAGCATTTCTACATCATTAGCTCTTACTGATTTTATCTTTAGAATTTTTGAAACTGAGAGTTGAAAATTGATTTTTCTCAAAATCAAGTTTTGAGTGCTGCCATTTTGTTTTCAGCCGACATATAACAGTTTTTTCAGAGACATTTTTAAAATACAGCATTTGTAAATAGATTTAAACATTTTTACATTATTATCTCTAACTGTTTTTATCCTTAGAACTTTTGAAACTGAGAGTTGTAAATTGATTATTCTCAAAATCAAGTTTTGAGTGTTTCCATTTTGTTTCCAGACAACATATAACACTTTTGCTCGGGCAGTTTTTAAAATACAACATTTGTAAACAGTTTTAAATATTTTTACATCATTATCTCTAACTGATTTTATTTGTAGAACTTTTGAAACTGTGAGTTGTAAATTGAATTTTTCTCAAAATCAAGTTTTGAGTGCTGCCATTTTGTTTCCAGATGACATATAACACATTTGCTAGGGAAATTTTTAAAATACAACATTTATAAATAGTTTTAAATATTTTTACATCATTATCTCTAACTGATTTTATTTTTAAAACTTTTTAAATAGAGAGTTGTAAATTGAATTTTATCAAAATCAAGTTTTGAGTGCTGCCATTTTGTTTTTAGACGAGATATAATACTTTTGTTAATGCAATTATGAAAATACAATATTTTTGAATAGTTTTAAATATTTCTACATCATTAGCTCTAACTGATTTTATTTTTAGAATTTTTGAAACTGAGAGTAGGTAAATTTATTTTTCTAAAAATCAAGTTTTGAGTGCTGCCATTTTGTTTCCAGATGAGATATTGTACTTTTCTAAGAGAAATATATGAAATCTAATATTTCTGTACAGGTTTAAATATTTTTATTTCATTTTTATTAACAGATTTTCTTTTTAGAGGTGTGAAAGCGAGAGTTGTAAATTGAATTTTCTTAATTAAATATATTACTTTAATCTAAATCGTTTTAGATTGTAAAGTTTGCAACAAGTATGTGAAAATATGAAAACCAATAAACATTGAATGAAAATTTTAGCATCCAATAATAAACGCGCTGTTGATATTAAAACAGAAATTGTAATATCCCGACCGGTATTTAGGCAACATTTGTGTTGATATTATTATTGGAATTGTTGGGCTATAGTCGTAGGCCTTAATGAAAATTTTGGAATTTCTCCGTAGCGGGCGAGACAGAGAAACGCAACCCCATCATCCCCTAACTACAGTGTACACCTATTTAAATTACTAAACGTAGTCACGTTTTATTGGCAACGGCGTGCCCTTATCAACTACACGCGCATTCAGCTTGTGCACTGTGAATTTAGTATCATTAAACTACACCGGTACATGCACTTAAGTCGCAGGGAGTTAAATAGCCCTTATAATACAGCAGGCAATTCCGTTTCAGGTGTTGCAGCAGTTTGAAGTGAGCCCCTTCGTTGTATCTATCTTCGTGCCGTTTTTCGTCCGTGCCTGTGTCAATTGTGACGCCGAGTTTCGCCCTCCTGTATAAAGTCGATACTAGAACGATCCCCTGTGCATAATAGGGTGGAAGGGGTCCGAAGGCATCGGCTGCACAATAAACTCGCTGACTTATCGGAATTTTGTTTGGGTCTAAACAACACGAGGAAAAAATTTTTTGGGAAGAATTATTTATGAATTCAAAATTATATTTTTTACATTTATTAACCTTAATAGAGAATTTTTTAATAATAATTATTTTTTACCATCTTGATTGAGCTAATAGTATATTGCACGCTGTCCGCTATGAAAACATGAAAGTCAAACATTACGTACAAGCGCCCATTGCGAATTCCATATATGTTTAGCGCAACAAATCCATTTACCCGTATTATTATGTGTTCTCTGGCAATTCGGCCGCAATTTGCATAATGCTTAAACGAAACGTGATCCCGAAATTGAGTTGATGTTCTTAATTTGTTATCCTCGGCCTCTCGTGCACTCGCCGCCCGAAATTTTGTAATCCCATTACAGATCATACGGCTGCAGATGTTAACTAAATATAAATGGAAATTTATACGACTTTTGAATAGTGGGTGAGACTAAACGGTACAACTACGTGACTCCGCCGACTCCTTTCGAAGAACACATCCTGGTATCTCGTGAATACATTATGTGTGTTAGTGTGTGTGTGTGTGTTACATGCATAACACTATGAATGGAATATTTGATTGATTGCTTATTGTTGTCGAATCGCGTTTGTAATTATAAACGAATTGAAATTTAATTGTTGCTTAATTAAATATTTTAATTATGTAAATTACGAAAAAATATAATCAATAGATAATATCACACCCTATAAGTGATACCATAAAGTTTTAACAAGTAACAGCCTCATGGATCCAAGAATAGATATTTTAAAGCATTTAAAAACTTGAAAAAGTCTACTAAATCTGCAGGATTGAATTCTCTTAATTAACTACATACAGTATGGCAATTTTATTAAACACAACTTATGATTAAAACTGATTAAAACTCAAATATTAATTTAATCAATTAATAATAAACACCGCCTCAAGTATCAGGCATTAATCTCTGCATTATTATTCCAAGTTTACAATACTGGGTGTGTAATCCTCACTCAATCATCTCCAATCTCCCATTGTCGGTCCCATAAAATGCCGCGTCCTGTTCTGATCCATTACACTGATATATCCGACTTAATCATATGGTGTGGCACATTTTTTTTTGCATAACCATCTATTCTTTCGATCTTCATGGTCAACCCTTTGTTACCCTCCTGTATCATTATTCCCAGCCTTGTGCTTGTAATGTGTGATGACGGTACATATTTTTGTTTGTTCGTGTTTGGATAAAAAATTACAACAATATAAGTACATATATTTCATCTCCAACTATTTTTAAAAATATTAGGTAAAGAATTGATTTGTTTCACTGAATTTAAAAATATATAATACATTATGGTCAATTTAGAAATTACGTGTTAGTTAAGAATGTTTAATTTTGTAGCTAAAAATTATAGCCACAATCGTGCTAAAAATATTAATTACTAAGACGATTGGCGTGTTATGTAATTATGTCAACAGCCCCAAGCACTTCTGCCACGTCCTCCTCGACTTTTTGCGCTTCACTTGAGTGTAATTACAGTAAGATGTTCTCCGGACTGAATCTTTGCAGTGTTGCTGAATTCGTCTCCGATGTGTTTTTTTCCTTTCTTGCTCGCCCCTTTATTCGCGTTGCAGATAGCTTGGAATGTTTCAATGAGACCGACTATTCAGGCCTTTTATCTTAATGCCTTTTTCTAGTCCTCGCGATCGATACGCGCTTAACTCGCTCGGACAAACAGCGATTAATATTCGCGTTTGCTTTCGTTTCAAATCAAATTAGTTTACAATCAAATGAATAGTTTCAAAAAATTATAAAGACTTTAAAATAGAAGTTGAATTACGAATATTTTAAGGGTCAAAAATGTATCGATAGTTAAAGACAATAAACATTTTGGTAGCTTGAATATTTTTGACTTGCACTCAACAACAACCGACATCCATCAACTGTAAAGCGTGATTTGTGATCTCCTAACTGTCATTTATTGACTATCAACTGCATTTTTAACTGCGAATTTATCATTTGTCAACAGCTACATATTAAGTGTTATTTGTCATTTGCTAACTCTCATCAATTATGATATGTTATATATCTGCTAACTCACATCTATTGTGTTATGTCATTTGTCAACTGCCTAATATCAGCTGTCGTGTGTCAACAGTCTTTTATAGCTCTTATGTCAATTTATCATGCTATTTGTCAACAGTCAGGAGTTTACTGTCATCCGCCAACTCTCATCTGTTAAGTGTTATGTCATTTGTTAATAAATTAACTGTCAAATCTTATCTCTTAATTATTAACTATTAACCGTTATGTGTCAATTATAATTTATAATCGTTGCAATTTATCATTTGTTTTTTTTGCCAATAGATGTTATGCATCATGTGTCAATAAGTATGTGTTAACTTTATGAGTAAAAACCTCAAGAGTTTGATATCACTAATAAATTAGTATTATTATTATTATCTCTGACATAATACTAGTCACTTGTCAACATTCATTTGTCTACTGTTATCTCTCATTGTGAAGTGTTGCTTCTTAACTAATTAATTATCATCTGATAACTTTAATCACTAATTTATCCACTGTCATCTGTCAACTGTTAACTGTCGTTTGCCAATTTTTATCTTTTATCTGTCCACTGTCAAATCTGCTACCATCTGTAAACTGTTATTTTTTAACTATCATATTTTAACTTTATTCCTTACTCATTAACTGTCACCTGTCAGCTGTTAACTCTCATTTGTCACCTATCTTCTTTTACCTAATCATTATCAATTCTTAACTGCCAACTGCCAGTTATAACTACATTGTGTTAATTTATTATTCGTCAATAATAATCTTTTGTTTGATGTCTGTCATTAATAAACAAATATCTGATAAGAGTTTTCTAGCAAAAGTTAAGTTAGTTGTGAACAAATATCTTTTAACTGTTATCTGTCAAGTGTCAAGTAATTTGTCTACCACTAACTCTTAACTTTTAACTATCGACTCTAAACTCTTATCTGCAACTGTCATCTGTTGACCATCATCTTTCAACTGTCAACTATCAATTTGTCATGTACCAATAGCTCCCGATTAAGTATTATCTGTCATTTGCCAGCTCTAATCTATCAAGTATTTGGTCATCGTACACCGTCAATTGACAACTGCAAAGTCAATTGTCATTTGTAAAGAATCAACTATCTCAACTGCCAAGTAATAACAGTAGTTTATATATTGATATTAATCATGTATGGTTTGTAATTTTCCATATTGTCAACTGCAATATATTAACTGATAAGTGTCTGGTTTAAATTAAAAGTTAATAAAAATGTTTCTGTCACCTGTTACTGTCATGTTAATTTAGTATGTCACTAATAATTTTTCTATAGTTAAGAATTAACTGCTGTTTATTAACTATAAATAATAATTTGTCTTTTATCATCCGCTAACACTCATGTCTCAAGTGTTGTGTTATCTTTCAGCTATAACTTGTCAACTGCTACCTCTCATTTATCAACTGTAATCTATCAGTTATGAACGGTCATTTCTCAACAGTCATTTGTCATCTTATATATCTTCTGTGATTATAGAGTGTCGTAACAATTTGTTATTTTTGATTTCTCAACAATCATCTGTTAGGTGCTATCTGTTATTTTGTCAACAAGAATCTGTCACGATTTATATATTTATCTAATTTATTAATAATCATGCGTCAACCGTATCTTTTCAACCGTCATCCATTAAACTATGTATGTCAAATATCAATTGACAATAATAATCTTTAAACTATCCATTATCTCTTGAATTTTGGAGGCGTTCACTTCGTAGTACATTTTTAATGAATAACAGAAAAACGTTTTAACTTTTTTATACTACTTTTTATTTTTATACAACACTTTGTGACTAGTTTCGAATTACACAGTAATCATTATCAAACTAAGTTTATATATACAAAGTGTTGTATAAAAATAAAAAGTAGTATAAAAAAGTTAAAACGTTTTTCTGCTATCCATTATCAACTCATCTATTATCTACTCTTTTGTTAACTTTCAATGTTCATCTATTAACTGTCTCTTTTAACTAACAATTGTCAATTTGTCATTTATCAATAGTTACCTGCTAAGTGTTATCAATCATCTGCTTACTCTCTATCAATCAAGTAGTTTGTCATTTTTCAACTATTAATTGTCAAATGTTATTTATCAACTGCCATATCAATTTTTCATGTTATTTGTTAAAATTTAAGAGTCAAATGTCAACATAAACCTGTTAACTTTCATGTGTTAACTCTCACCTGTCAAATGTTATGTCATTTGTTAACTCTTATATGTCATATTGATTAAACAATGAAGTGTCATTTGTCAACGGCCATCTAACAACTATTATCTTTTAACTATATCACCTGCTACTGTAAACTGTCAGTTGTTTGCTATCATCTATTTTAACCAATATTTATAAATTGCAATCTGACAACTGGCTATTGTCATTTAGCTACTGTCACTTAAAACTATTATATTATATGACAATAAACTATCATCTGTCAATTTGTTATTTTTCATTTGTCCACAGTCTGTTAGTTATTATTTGTCTTTCAAGTATTATATAATGTATCAACTCTTATGTGTCAACTTTTATCTTTGTCAAACATCATCCGTCAGCTGTAGAATGTGATTTGTCATATGTTGACTATCAACTATCATATAAAACTATCGCCTGTCAATTTGTCATTTGTTACAGGTTACTTAGGTATCATTTGATATCCACTAACTATCACCTACCAAGTGTTAATCTGATTTGACAACTGACATGTCATTTTTTCATATCATTTATCATTCATAAGCAGTCAAGAGTCAATTGTTGAAGTTGAACTGTATTTTTTTTAAATCTATCATCCACTAACTCTCATCTGTCAAGTGTAAAGTCATTTCTCAGCTATTTAACTGTTAACAGTTACGTATCAATTATAATTTATAACCTTCATCTGTTTGTCATTTGCCAATAACAATCTATTAGGTGTTATGTCTTATTTGTCAACAATTATATGTCAAGCATTAAGAGTCTTATCAGACCTAACTGTCAATTGTCTTTATAACGGTAATTTCAATTTGCCATTTGTCATCTGTCAACAGTTTCAACTGTTAACTGTCCTGTGTTAATTGTATTTTATAATTTGTTATCTGCCATTCGCGATAAAGTGTTATGTCGTATTTAACTGAACTATTGTTAACTTTTGTCTCTTATTTATCAACCTATCAAATATTATGTATTCATCTTTTAACTCAACTATCCACTGTTAACTCATCGGTTTACTATCATTTATTAACTATGAATTATCAATTGCCAACTGTTGAATGTCAACTGTCATGTATATACAGATATTCTGTCAATTTGTCATATGTCACAGCTTCCTATTAAGTGTTACCAGTCGTCTGCTAACTCTTATCTATCAATTGTTATGTTGACTATTAATTGGCATAATTGGCAACTGCAATGTCAATTTGCCATGTCATTGTCATTTGTCATTTGTCAAGAGTCAACTGTCAACTGCCATGTGTTAGGAGTAGTTTATAATTTGTTATCTGTTATGCCAATCGTCAATTATTATATGTCATCAATAAATTATCATAAATCATATTATTGTTATAAATTTATAACTTTTTTCTTCCGCAGAAACTCATTTCTCAAGTGTTGTGTCATTTGTCTACTATAATTTGTCAACTGTTATCTCTTATTTATCAACTGTAATTAATCACTTATGAAGTGTTATTTCTCAACAGTCATTTGTCAACTATCACCTTGTATATATCCCACCGTTCACTATAAACTGTTATTTGTTTACTCTGATCTATCAGTAGAAAATTACAAATATTATAAATCAATAAAATAACAAAAAACAATTGTTAAATTTTCGGCGAAAGAAGCATGAGCGCAGTTGACAATTACAAAAAAAGGCAAATATTCTCTTGGACATCCGGTATTCTTTAATATGTGCTTTTAATTGCCTTTTATCCCTTTTTTGGGAGAGTTTTAGCTATCCACTATCAACTCATCTGTTAACTGCCTTTTTATTAACTATCAATTGTCATCTGACAACTGTTTTTTTATAAATATCATCTGTCAATTTTTCAATGGTTAGCAGGTACCTGTTAAGGCTTATCCGTCCTCGGCTTACTCTCATCTATCAAGTGTTAACCATTTGTCAATTATCAATAGTCAACTGTCCTTTATAACTGTCATGTCAATTTGTTATGTCATTTGTCAACAGTTAACAGTCAACTGTTAGGTTGCGTGTGTTAATAATATTATTTTATAATCTCTTATTTTTCTGTCAAGTATCATCAAATATATCAACAGTTGTTAACAGTGATTTGTCAGATGTCATTTATTAACAATCAACTATCTGCCAACTCCTTTGTTAACTCTTATTTGTTGAATTTTAACTGTCAACTGTCTTCTGTTGACTGTCAACTGTTATATGTCTACTATTATACAGGGTGAATTTTTTTAGATGTTCTCTGTGGGGATCTCAGAAACTGTAAGAGATAGAAAAAAGATTGAATGGGGAAAGAAGTGGAGATTTACGAGACAAATAAAATTTTACTTTTAAAGTTTTCTAGATACTAGATATTTAGAAAAAAAGTAAAAAATGTCATTTTTTTCAATCAATATATATCGGCTATCTTAAAAGATAGAAAAAAACTTTAAAAGACAAAGTTTTAGATAATTTTCTACAGATTAATAAAATATATTCAGAATTATTTACTTAACTTACATTTTTTAAATGGAAACCAGTTGGCCATGGCCTCATTCGATAGATTATTTTCTTCTCGTTGATCTAATATGAGGCATGACACAGCTATTTCTAAAAATAAGTGAATTATAGCCATTTTAAGTTTTACTATAAATAAAAAAATTGACACTTTTTACTTTTTTCAAAATATCTCGTTGCTTTTGACCGTTTTTGAAAACTTTGAAAGTTTTATTCGTCTCGTAAATCTCCACTTCTTTCCCCATTTAAGTGTTTGTCTATCTCTTATAGTTCCTGTAGTAAAGAACATCTAAAAAACTCACCCTGTATAAAATGATCACCTGCCAATTTGTCATTTGTCAAAAGTTACTGGTTAAGTGTCATTTGATGTACGCTACTTACCTATCAAGTGGTAATTTCATTTGTTAACTGTTATCTGACAACTGTATATTATCATTTGTGTTTATTTTTACTACAATGGTCGTAAACTTTAAATCATCTGAAAAAGCAATAAATTATAGTAAAAATAAACACACATTTTTGAAAATTATTTAGGTCTCTCATAACTATTATCTGTCAATTTTTCATTTGACAACAATTACATGTTGAGTCTTATCCATCGGTTTATTCTCATCTATCAAGTGTTATGTCATTTGTCAACAATAAATTGTCAACTGTTATGTGTCAACTGTCCTTTACATCAATGTGTGATGTCGATATTCAACTGTAAACTTTCATGTGTTAATTGTACTTTATTTTTTATAATCTTTTATCCGTTATCATCTGTCAAATATTATGTCAATTGATAACTATTATATGTAAACTTTTAAAGCTTATTTATTAAATGTCAACAGTCATTTGCCAACTATCATCTTGTAACTACCTAACCTGCTATTCTAAACAGCCATTTGTTTATTACCATCTAGTTTGATTCTTATTTCTCAACTGTCGTCTGTTATATGACTACTGACTTGCTATATGTCGCATCTGTCAATTTGTTATTTGTCATTTGTCAACAACAATGTGTTTGGTATTATTGGTCTGTCAAGTATTTATCAACTCTTTAGTGTCATTTGATATCCTCTAATTATAACAGACAGTTAATAGTTAACTGTCAACATTCAACTGTCAGCTACCATATGTTTTATAATTTGATATCTTCATCAGCTAACAGTCACCTGTCAAGTGTTATGTTATTTGCCAACTATAGCTTGCAAATTTTATCGCCAATTTATCAACACCCATCTGTCAACTATCATCTATTTCTCTCCAATTTATCAATTGCCATCTGTCAACTTTTTGGTGTCATTTATCAACTTTTTTATGTCATTTATCATCTATCAACTATAATCTTTTAACTATTTATTCTGCCATTGTAAACTGTAATTTATTTACTATCATTTATCAAATTCTAGTTGTTTCTAGAAACCGTCAAATGTCAAGTGTAAACTGTTATATATTTTTTTAAATATCCACTCTTATTAATCATGTGTTCATTTACAGTTTATAGATGGCAGATAAATTTATTTATCTACGATCGTACAGAAAGTAGACGCTTTTTGCATCATTTTTCATTGTAAAAGTGGCTTTTTAAAGCACTAGTGCTTTTTTACGTTTTTATTGCACGGTAATGTCAAACTGTTTTTATTGCACAGAAATGTCAGATTTGACAGATGAATATATTGTAGCACAAATTTTCGACGAAAAACTTATTTTTTATTAATTGATACAAATGACTAATAAACTATAAATAAAATATATAATACAAACGAAATGGCAGATTTAAGAACTCCGAAGATTTCATTTAATGCAAGTCGAAGCGATTACAATAAAGCGAACATTTTTCCATAAATAATAATGGCGGCCGACATTTGTGCAACTTGTTTACTGGTTGCTAAGGAACGCTTTCATTAGTGCACTGCGGGTAAAATATGTTTTCATTAATTGAATTATTGAAATGACATTAAAATATTACTCATAAGAATACATTCTTTGAAATACTTTACGATCGAAGATAAAATTTTGTAAGGCACACGTGTAAAAAGTTTCTTTATTGCACTCCTGGCTTTAAAAAAACTCGCTCGTTCCTCGCTCGTGTTTTTAAACGCCAGTTCGTGCAATAAAGCATCACTTTTTACACTTGTACCTTAAATAACTATATTATCTCAGTTGACCAAATGGCGTACCACCACCGGCGTGTATTATATTGAATAACTCAAATATTTTTAATTGAACGTTATTTTGTAACGAAATAGATTTCATTTGAAAAAAAAAACCAAAACACGAAATACCAAATGACAGCTGCTAGTTAGCAGAATTGACGATGGTAGATGCAGAATATAAATGTGAGATAATACATAAAAATCACTTGGATTTATATTGATTTAATTTAAATTATTCAAACGCTTTTTAATATTTTTTACAATTATTAGAAAAACTAATCAATCTAGATATTAACCAGTCGGATAAAATATACGATTTATAATTTGTAAATTAACTTGAAATAGACACTTTAATAGGAATCCCTGCGAATGTTCATTAAATTACTGACTAGCGATGAAATCAAAGACTTTAATTGTACACTGGCGGAAACTAGAAGAGATATATAAGTAACACAAATAATTGCGACATCAAAGCGAAACCGTGCTGCCCCCCCCCCCCCCAGTCCCACGGCAATTAATTATGTGCTTTTAAAACGGAATTTCGACAAAACAGCAGTAGTCGCCGGCAACGGTGGCGAAAGCGAAATTTTAATTAAAATTTTTAATTTCTACAAATGCTCAAGCAATGTCGGTTTTCCTAGTGGGTGGAAAAAGAAGGCATCGAGCGGTCCGACCGACATTTTCGCCGAATTCCCGGCGTTCCACAGTTATAAGCAGGGGGCGGTTTGCATAGTTTCCGAAACCTCAGCCACGCCGTAAAAGGACTCCGGATTACACACCTGGAACAGGAGAGCTGCTCCTTATTACTTTACACGAGTTTACAGTTTCATTTGAAGAATGAAGAATTCCAAGTTGAAACCGAGGTGTTATCATTATTATTATTATTATTATTATCGTTCGCGGTTAAACTCTGCGGGAATTAAATTTTCCCGGGGAAGTCGGAAACTAATTTTTAAAGTGAATGCATTTAATTCGGGCGAAGCGGCGTAAAGTTTTCTATGCATTTACATATGATTGGATTAATAAGGCGAAATTCAAATTAGTTCGCTTTTTAATTGAATCCGCTCGTTTATTTTTTTATTTTTTTGGGGTTTTGCGGTAATAACGCGGCGAGATTTAAATACATTTTCCGCGATGCGCGCGCGATTTGACAAAGTGGTCACATTAATCTGGTTTAAAAATTCATACCCGCTTATCGGAATGTCTTATTTATTGCCGCCGATTTTCACCGGGTAACTTAAAGAACGGTTCAATCCTGACAAATAGGAGCTTAAGAGGGAAAAAAGAAATAGAATACGACTGTTTATTTCTTCTTGTAAAGACCGTCAACTTAACGTTAAGTTATAGAAAATAACCTATTTGGTTAAAAATAAAAGTACCTAAAAAAGGACTTTTCCTTAATGTTTCACTTATTCTTAAATTGAAATAAAATATTATTTCATTTATTGTTGAACCCTGCAACATGTTTCGCCTCTCAGTGGCTTCATCAGGCAGATGAATACCCTCTTAACTGTGTTGTTTTATTTTAATGTGTTATAAGGTTTCATCATATGTCCGCCTCATCAATTCAATATATTTTTAAATTATTAGTTAATTTTCTACAACGAACTAAAGGACTTTAATACAATTAATATATTATTAATAAATAATTATTTAAAATTTCATATAATCTCTATTTATTTGAGTGTAGAGACGTTTACTTTGTGGTACATCTTGAATGACTTGTAATTAAGACACAATAACTTTGTTTTGCCACTATAAATATAGTCTTCTCTATTTAATTAAATTCAATAATGTTTTCGTTAAGGATATTATTACGAATCATAAAGATACACTATCTCTATTGAAACATAAAAGAAATTACTATAAATATTGACTGCGTTAATTTCATAATTGTATCTTTCTAATTTGTAATCTCTCTAGTCATTCAATGTAATAAATTGAAAGTTTTAACACTAATTATCATTGATTTATAAAACTAACCAATTTAACGCATAAAACTCACTGTGTGTGTATCAATTAAACCAAATTGAATTAGTACGAAACAAAAACGGCCCACCCTATTGACACGCCAACCCCCCTTGTCGACTTCATTAAAATTGAACCGTTGAATTACAACGACACGTTCATCCAGGCGCGTTTTGCTCATTTCACAATCGACGAACCATTCCATTGATACGATTATCGTCATCAATCATAACAATATATATATATATATATATATATATATATGTATACATAATCGCTTACATAAGATTACGAATTCACGAATTCAGTTTTCCTCCCTGCGGCGAAAATATCGAATGCGTAATTTGTTTCCCCGCAGAAAAAAAAAGGTGTTTACAGAACGGAAAGTAGGGAATTACCCTAATATTACTCGAGAGGTATTATGGATCGATTCGTTGAAATATAATTTTACATTAAAAAAAATAAAGAAATAATGTAATAATGTTATTTTACCTGTAGTAATAACAATATTTTAATTGAAAAAGTATATTTATAAAAGCAATCAATAAATAGTCAGATGTATGAAGATAAAAGAAGCCATTTATAGAGGAGGTTTACCTCATGCAATCAATGAAAAATTGTCAGAAGTCTGACGCCAAAAAAAGCCAAATCAAGCGTTAGAGAGGGGGGTTACCTCTTTAGAAAAGTTCAGGTTAACTCCTTCTGAACTAAAGCCCGAAAAAGAGTAATCCAGTTCAGAGAAGAATAAGTCCTATGAAGATGTAACCCAAGCCTAAAGTAACCTTTTGGCATAAAACTTCTACTCAGAACGTGTTGACGTGCGTGCACTATTTTTGTTGTTTACAGTAAGTTGAAAATTTCATCTCGGCCAAAAGTTTGAATTAACTCCCGAAAATTTTTGAGCTATGATTTATTATGTCTTTCGACATGGTCTAATCAACTGAATTCAACTTTTAGCGATGACGCGCCTTCCACAGACACTGTAATTCGCTGGTACACTGAATTTAAATGTGGACGTAGAAGTCCAAAGGACGTCCAAAATCGGTCATTGTGCCGGAAAATATCGATGCTGTGCGAAAACTAATTGAAGAAGATCGTCATGTGACATATCACAAAATCGAGAGATATTTAAGCATTAGTATGACCAGATTTTGCACGAACATTTGGGTGTTTGGAAGTTGTGTCCATGTTGGATTCCACATTTGTTAAAAGATGATCAAAAAACTTCTCGTGTAGATTGGTGCCATAAAATGATTCCAATATACAATTGTGGTGCGTCTAAAGCATATAAAGCATCGTCATAGATTACGAGTTGTTGATTTATTCGTATGGGTCAGAAAAAAAGCCAATTGGCAGTTTTGGTATTTCAAGCCAACAAAAGTTCTTCGATCTCGAAGCGTTAAGAAGCAAATGTTGGAGATGATTTTCGTCACGAAAACCGGTCATATGGCAACTGTGACTCTCAAAAATCAAAAGACGGTTCATCGTGGTACACGACTATTTGTTTGCCTGAAGTTTTGGATAAATTGAGAGAAACTAACCCAAAACGACAAATCATTTTGCATCACAATAATGCGAGCTCACACACATCACATGCAACAAACGAGTATTTGGAAACACAAAAGATCAAATTGATGGATCGTCCGCCTTAAAGTCCCGACTTGGCACACAATGACTTTTTCTTGTAGATAAACTACTTGGGCAACAATTTTCATCGCCCGAAAAAGCCATTGAGGCCTACAAAAACGCATGCTTTAGAACTACCATCTTCTGACTGGACAAAGTGCTTTGAAGAGTGGTACAATCGTATGTTAAAGGCGATTATTTTGAAAAACAATAAAAACATTCTTGATAAAACTCATTTGTTTATTATTTCTATTCTCAATACATAAATAGCAACCCTCGTGCTGTTAAGACCAAAACATCAGCCAATTAAACAGAATATAGTATTTTTTGAGAAAGCTGTAATTAGGTTGCAGGCGCCATAAAAAAGAAATGTATCTATTCAAATCTAAATTATCTAATGGTACTATACAGTCTATTATTCAGGAAATCGAAGAGCGACAATTAAGAAAGAATAATTGAGTTTTATACAATGTTCCGGAATCACAGGCTACTGTTGCTGATGCTCGAATTTCACATGACTCAGAGGAAGTTCATAAATTATTGAATTCTCTAAATCTATCCATAAGGCCAATTAAAATACTAATGGTGGGTACGATAAAACGTAATAATACTAGACCTATAAAAATTATGTTTGATGATGAATCGGTATCAAGGAGATATTATCTTCTAATATAAGAAACAAGAATCCAAGCACATGCTTCCGAAGGGATGCATATAACGCCAATACTTTAAAACAATTAAGGAAGAACTACGAGATTGGAGAAGGGGGAATCTGATCTTGGTATTCGATACCGGACTGACATTACTTATATTTCCAAGAGCAAGCCCCAAAGTGAAAGCTCAGGTGTCTCTTCAAAAATCTGTTGATTTACTATAGAAGATAAGTTTGATCCGTCCTATCTTTAAGACGAGTGACAGGAAACTTATTAATAGTTGTAGGAGAGAATGCTTGCAGTCCATAATTACAAAGCTTCTAGGTGAAGCCATTTTTCAGCGGCTTCTTTGGATGTCCAAGAACTTAATTACGGATAGACAGAACGGTTTCTTGTCTGGGAGGTCAACAAACCTATTAACAAACAATAAGATAAGAAACTTTAAGTATACGTCATATATACTGATTTTGCTAAGGCATTCGACAGAGTAAATCATTCAGTGCTATTGCGTAAGTTGGAAGAGATTGGATTTCATCTAAGTGTGATAAAATGGATAAATTGTTTTCTAACGAATCACGTTTAATGTGTTAAAGTGCGTGTCTTAGTATACATCGCAAAAATGACGAGGCTTTTAAGAGAGCTGACTGATACAAAAAAAAGTAAAGAAAATGCTTTAAATTACATATAAAAAGTCTTCTATTGCTAAAATTTATTTAACATTTATTGTTGAACACTGCAACATATTTCACCACACAGTTGCTTCATCAAGCAGATGAATATTGTATTCAATGTCTAATAAACATTCAAGATTATTTTAAGAAATGACAATTCAAGGTCAAGCGAGGGTCGCTCAAGGTACTTTAAGATCATCCAATTATCATCCAAGATGATGGTCCTATAACGATTAATCAAGGTTATTTATTGATACGTAATTAAAATTTTATTTCTTATTCATGGCATTGAATAATAATCGAATCACATCAAATTTAAGGTTTATTTAAGTTTAACACAGCCAATGTCACGTAATAATTATTTTATTCAAACCTATCGGTTCTTCAGGATTACATAAGATCGTCTAATGAACATTCAAGAACATTTTCAAACATGACAATAACAAGAGTCATTCGAGAACATTTAAGGTCATGTGACGATTAATCAAGATCTCCATACAAGGTTTTTTAAGTTCATTCAACTGTTATACAATATATTTCGAGGTCATCTACTTCATGTAGATCATCTAATGAACATTCAAGATTATTTAAGAAATCCAATGATAATTCAAGGTTATCCCATAGTTATTCAAGGTTTTTAAAGACAATCTACTCATCATTCATAGAAGTAGTAACCCTTCATAACTTGTTTACTTGCCTGTAAATCTTTTGGGTACTTTTGAATTTTTGTAGCCAAACATGTTAAACAATATTTAACTTAACACAACATTTTTTCTTACCACCAATACGGATTTACTAAAAAATTTTGCAATTTTTGATTTTGTACAATTTATACACAAGACCATGGAAAATGACTTGTCTTTTAGGATTTTTCTTGATCTGAGTGAGGCATTTGATTGCGTCGATCACAGACTACTATTCTCAAAGTTGTTGCCTACGGTTTCCGAGCTAGATCAGATCCTATCTGTACAATAGAAAGCGAACTCTGAAATGAAGTATAACAAATGATACATTAAAAATAGTTTATTTCTCAAACTTTGAATCTCATTTAAGATTTGCTATTATTCATTAGAGGAGTTCTTATTAAATAAATAGTTTCCTGATAAGGCAGAAAAGGGCTATCAGCTGCATCCTTGGAAAGAATCCATCAAGTTCCTTCAGAGGACTTTTCTACGCTAATATAATCTTAACAGTGAAAAACTGCAGTTTTCAATGAACGCCGCCTGAAGAGAAGACGAATGCGACTTGGTCGAAACGTTGCAAGTCGGTTCTTTTCAGAACCATCAAAACTTGCAAATTCGAAGATTAATACTGAACATTGACAATGTACAAAAATAATCTTCTTCATTTTGGTGGGGTGAAAGTGATAAGGGATAAGTCGATTGGTCAAACGTTGAACATGGACTTCTTGTAGAGTTTTACAACACAAAAATACAATAAAAAAGTTTTGTAAGATAGGAGATAAAATTATCGTTCCCAGGAAACACATGCACAATAAAACTAGTGGATTCGAGATGTATAAATTATAAAATAACAAATTAAAAGGGCTAAATATAATAATCGCATTTTATGTCATATCAGACATATCCGACGTTGTCGTCCCTTTTTTTGATCTTTGGATATGAAGCAGAAAATTAAGCTCCTGGCTGTTCAGAAACGAACTGACAAAAGATCGGCGGTGTGTCTTCCACACCGAAGAAAACGCCGAGAACAGATTGGTCGTAGGAGCCCCAAATAAAAAAATCACTCTCCTATAATAGCGTGACAAGGATGTAAAGTGTCGTCTCATCTGTATCTACAAATTCCAACTTGTTCAAGAAGGAAACTCCCAGTATGACCATTAACACCACCGCCAAGGAAGCAGACAGCAGAGTGGAACCTCGTCATGAGACCACTCTAATGGACAGTTCCTAAGCCTAAATGGTGAGTGCTTTACATTTTTATTCTCAAATTAACTACCCTAAAATAAACTCACCAAGAAAAAAGTTCTCTTTAAAAACCTAATGGTTCAGCCTAGAATAATGAAAAAGGAGGATGGCATAATTGCTGACAACCTCGTTGAGTCAATAGATGTACTCTATAAAAATTCATTTTCCTAGCTACAAAAAGCAATGGAGGACCAGCAGGATATTCACACTCCTTCAAAAGAAGATTGAAGAATAGCCTGCTGCATAATAACAGGACTTTAGGTAACCTGGACCATTCAAACATTCTCACTATTTAAGTCTCCAGGAATGGTTGGAGTCTTCCCAGCCCTACTTATATGCCTCTTCCATAGCTCCAGAATTCGGGAAAAAGACCGGAGTTAAAGCTAAAATAAGGCTGAAGGTGCGCCTGGCCAAAAGACCACCAGCGTCAAGCAAATAATGAACGCCTGTTGGCAGCCTCTAGGAAACCTATGCAAGAGTTGGATGTTCAGGGAAAAAATAAGAAGAGGAATAGATCGACAAAACCTCCTGGAGAAACTCACAGAGGGCCAAGTTAAGATCCTGTGAAGTGCTCTCACCTTAAAATTGGTTAAAGTCATATCGAACTATGTGTGTGATCGATGGCTGAACACCGCAGAGATGCTCAGGATTACCTGTGCGAATCAACTATCTCTAGACTGATTACCGAAATCAATCAATAAACTAGTCCCATTATGGGCAGGAACAAAACTAACGGTAATCCAAATTAACCACCTTCCTTGACTCATACCCTACCCTATGATTTTTCGTTCAGAAAATTAAGCTTCAAGCTGGTCAGATTCGAGAGAAAAATCCGAGGGCAGATTGGTCGTGATGGGAGTTCCAAACAAAAAAATCACCCTCCTACAACAGCTTGGCAAGCATGAAAAGTGTTGTCCCAGATAAAAGTTCCAACTTGTCATGCTTAATCCCCAAAAAAAAAAATTATCAATCACATTATGTTTTAAATGTAGAATTTATGACCATAATTCAACAAAATGCAATAGTACAGACCAAAACATAACTCTAAAAAGTGCAATGAACCAGATCATCAAACAATAAACTGCAAAAATTCTCCAAATTGTGTTTCATATAACATTTTAGGATTTAACAACGACCATTATGCAGGCCAAAAAGTTTGCACAGCTTTTATAAAAGCATGTGAAAAAAACAAGGAAGTTTTAAATCAAGATACTACCAAATTAATCAATATGATTAGAGAATGGAAAGGACCAGAATTTTAGTAATATTAATTTTTCTAAATGTCTTCAAATTAATTTAAATAGATGCCATGCAGCTCATGATAATCTTGGGGTTAATGCTAGAGAAGATGTGTTATTGATGAGTGAACCAAATAAAACAAAAATTAGTGAGGAGTGGTTTAGAGACATAAATAATGGTGATGCAGCTATCTAGCTATACAATTGAGAGGTACCGCAAAAAAGAAAGCAATTACATCTGGAAGTCGAAGAAGGAATAGTATGGATTAAATTAAATGAGGCCACATTCATGTCATGCTATGCCCCACCAAATACAGAAATAACAGAATTTGAAGAATGGCTGGATATTTTAAGTAGTATAGTTTCTCACTTGGACAATCCAATAATTATTAGTGGCAATTTTAATGCGAAAGCTCCGCAATGGAGCGAAAATAGACTTAAAAATAGGGGAGAAATGTTAATAGATACCATTGCTATTTTAAATCTAGAAAAATGTAAACTCCGAAATACTCAACAAAATTATAGACTGGAAAATTGTTATAAAGAAGGAAAGTTTTAACGACCATCGTAACATAACATTTTCTTTCAAAATTTACTGATATAATTATAAATTGAGATATGTACGGTTAAAATTAATTTGAAGTTATGTATCTATGTAAAATTTAGACCACATTTGTTAGCACATTGAATAAAGCTAATAAACATTAAATAATAAACAAACAATGTTTTACGGAATTAAATGGGCTCTTGGCAGTTGGTCGCTGATGAAATGGCTCGTCGAAACTCTTTAATGCATGTAACGTTGCAATACCAAAACAAGATTAAATAGGAGAAAGAAACCAGTGTATTGGTGGTGCGATACAATTGTCGAAGCTAAGTATTTGGCAAAAAACATTATACGTAAACCATTAAGAGATAGGAGAGCTGGTAGATATTCTAATGAAGTTTGGAAAGCTTATACCAAAGCCGAAAATAACCTCAGAAAAACAATTTTTATAAGCAAAAGCCAAAAATTAAAAGAATTATGCCAAGAAGTAGAAGATGAAAAGTGAGGAAACCCTTATAAATTAGTAACAGGAAAATTAGGAGCAACTAATCCAAACGCGGGTTTTTGGTACCAGATTAAATTCACAAAATTATCAATACTCTTTTTCCAAATATAAATTTTAAAAAATTCCAAGTAAACTGTCAAGTGGGTCCAAAGAAATGTATTGTTTCTAGCAGAATAAGTGGCTGCTACAGCGTATACTCTTCCAAATCGTAAGGCAACGGGTCCAGGATGTATGAAGCACTTGAATTAATAATTAAAAATAATCCTCAAGAATTCACAGCAGTCTTAAACCGATGTCTAATTGAAGGAAAGTTTCCAAAATTATTACAAAGGCCAGACTAGTTCTTTTGCACAAACCAGGTTAATCAACGAACGAAACAGGTTCTTACAGACCGATTTGTCTTTTAGATGGCGAAGGTAAAATTTTAGAAAGGCTTTTATTAAACAGAATCAAAATTGTATTAGATCAATCAGGAAGTCTATCTCGACACAAATACGGTTTCAGAAGTGACAGATCAACAACCGTCGCAATCTTGAAAGTTCATAAGATAATGAAAAGGTCAAATATAGGTTCTTTAAAACAGAGGAAATATTGTCTTTCTTGACCAGTTGCAATTAAAGCTTTACACAAGAGAGGAATGCCATCATACCTAATGAGGATGTTTAAAAGCTTCATGAGAGAGAGAATTAGTGTGCGTTAGGGGAGGCGGTCATGAAATAACTGCAAAAATGTGTTGTGGGGTTCCGCAAGGATATGTTCTAGGACCATTTGTTTGGAATGAAACGGGCAGAAATTATAGGTTTTGCAGACGACATTCTTACAATAATAATAATAAGTCTGAGGGATATAACAGAGGTTAAAAACGTGGCTAGGGAGTGTGTAACGTTGGCTAACTTCAGTAGATTGCACCTGAAAAGACGAATGCAGTTTGGTTGTGCTTTAGAAGAGCGGGCAGAAATAAGGTGAAAAGATAATCGAAATTAAAACCAAACAATGAAATATCTGGGTATTATTCAACCAATTCATGCTGCAGTTCATAAGATATAGAGGCAGCAAATCAATAGCTTGTCTTTTATCTAAAATCGATGGTCCTTCTGAAGGCATGAGAAGATTACTGATGAGTGTGGAAACATCTAAATTACTAAATGCAGCTCCTGTCTGGGCAAGCTGCCTCGAACGTTCTAAATTAGGAAAAGCTCTAGGACCTGCAGCTCTAAGAGTTTCAAGAGCATATAGAACAGTTTTAACCATAGCTGTTAAAGTTCTGGCATCAATGGCTCCGCCTGACTTAAAATTAAAATCAAGAAGTAAATTACACAACCTGATTATGGGTGAAGAAGTAAAATCAAAGGCGAAAAAAATTACACCAACCTATTGTGATTGTGGAATAAGGAACTCATCCAGATGATGAAACAAGAAAAAAAATCGTATAGCAAAGCGCAACACTCTAAGCAGAATACCGATTGGACCTATTATAAAGAGCTTTATCGATTATACAAAAATAAGGTAAGACAGTGACAAAGATGATCCTAATTTTTTTTAAAGACGCAAGACTGAAAAAAGATCAACCATTATAGCCTAGAATAATGAAGAAAGAGGATAGCAATTGTACTGACAATCTCGTGGAGTCAATGGATGTACTCTTTAAAAACTTGTTTTCCCGACTACGAAAATCATGGAGAAATGCATACTCCTTCAATAGAAAATTGGAGAATAGCATCCAACATAACATACATATACATAACATAGTTAACCTAGGTCATTCAAAAATTCTCACCATCTAAATCTCTAGAAGTTGATGAAGTTTAACCAGCTCTGCTTATATAGGGACTGGAACCTACTCTTCAGCACCTGTTGAATCTGTTTAGGTTCAGCATAGTTTTTGGATATGTCCCCTAAAACTAAGGAATAGTCAAAGTGGTAAGGGATGGAAAATTACAGCTATGCCAAATCATTTAGATCGATAAGCCTCACATCGTTTGGAGAAGCTTTTATTCTATTAGGAAAACTGTATAATATAATGTTTTTATATTTTTAATATTCTCTTTGTATGTGCGATGAAAAGAAAAATATTCATTTGACATTCTAAATATGTCAAAGGAATCGTCTTTCTTATTAAATGTTTTCCACGAACAAGGGCAATAAAAATAATATATTTATTCAAGCGTAATTAATTCTAATTGAGTGATTAGTTCTTATAACAACATCAAATCTATCTAGCGTAATAATAAAAAAATAATTACTTGCTTTCGTGTTTTCTGTAATTTTTCTTAATAAAAACGAAATTATTGTTGTAATCAATGTGAAAACACGAATAAAATTTGATTATTTTCTTTGCTAACACTGTAACAAACAATACTATATTTTCCTTATTTCGTCGTCTGCCGATTTTAAAGTTTGCATATGAATTCGTGATGCAGCGCGTACACATTCCAAATTGCTCGTAGATTTTCAGTCAATGTTTACAATCCGACGCCATAAATAAGAATGCTTTTGAGAAAACAATATCCTTTCGTCATCCCGTCTGTGAGGAACATCTTGCAGGATCACAAGACAATCATAAATTACCCGGAAGCGTGTAATCGAAGTATCGATTCGATGTGTGCAGAGCGATATGGAAGATATACGCGTTCATTATTGTGCCGCCGCTGCTTCATTAAGGTCAAAAGCTTTTTGGGGTACATTACATGGCTAATTTATATAACGTACATGCAATGAAAATTAAGTACTCGAGTTTAAGTTTTACGAGACTTTGCGGCGTATGATCTATAGCCGTCTACATAAAATTAACCCAATTCCGTCCTTACGACTTACTTATCGGATATAAAAATTGATCCTTCTTCATCCACAATTAAACATTTAAAAATTGATCTTTCATGAAATATAATTAAATTTGTGTAAACAAATACACACAGTTCGTTCCTAAATTAAACAATGCCTGATTGTATAACGTAGATTGAAATTCTTCCCGGGCATCACGTCGAAACTCATTAGTAGTTTTAATTAAATAGATATTAATTAAATCCGTGCACTCGCCGTGTAAATTCTGAATGTATTATACATTTAATTGCGAGAGTTAACTATGTTGTAATGCTTGTCAATTTTACTAGTTACATAAACCTTATGGACTTTTTGGTTTAGTTTTAATCAACATTAAAATGCATTGTTTACTCAATTTTACGAATCAGTTTTGACGTGTCTCATTAGTGCAGTGCAGTTAAAGACATGAAAACATAATGCTACTACGAACGTATAAAACTCCAACCTTCTAATTATTTATAAATGTAGGTTATTAATTAATTATGATGATAATTGCGACCGTTACTACGTGATAATCCATTTGAATTATTTTGATATACAATATGTTTATATACGTAATTAATTATTTTAAAAGAAATAGCCATCATTTCTTCAAACCTGTCAACAATATTTAATAACACATCGTACGAACAATATTAAGTTTCATAAGCAGTACGTTGACGCCTCGTAATCCTTAATTAAAACCCGGCTACGTGTTTTGAGCCACCGAAACGGACTCTAATTTCTAATTGATCAAACGGCCTTCGTCGAAATTAGTTAAACGAATGCGACGATAATCCGCGCGAATGCGAAATTTAATTGCCGATAACGAAGATGTACACAAAATGGCATTTCGCGCGAATGTACTTCTGCCTCCCCTTTTCCCCCTCAAACAATATAACAGTTAAATTGCGGATTAAACTTTCGACGGAGTTCCATCTCATAATTGGAACAACTGTTGATATCCTTGTTTGAATTGTGTGCGTATTATTATTGTGTGGAGGGGGTGTTTATTAAAATCCGTTATTGGATTTGTGCGCGTAAATAAGACTGAGAGTTATTAAATTCAGGAAATTTTTATTAGGGATAAAGGCGTAGAGCCTTTAGTTCAAGAACAATATCAGCTTCAATCTAATCAACATTCAAATATATTAAATCTTTAGATCTATAGATAAATATAATTCTATCTTAGAATACGAATATTATTTTTGGAATGTATTAGAGTTATTAGAAAAATTATTTTATAATAAATTATATCAGAAATAAGGTCCCTAATGAGAAATGCAATTCTATATTTACAAATATAGAATTAAAAATAATTAGCAGAAAAGCTAATTATTTTTAATCTAACTCAATGTAGACTTAATTGAATAAATTCCAGGTATAATAAACTAATATAATGTATTCTGAAAATAATTACTAGAAATAGTTTTAATTCAGATTTTATAATTCTAGCTAATACTTATTTCATCTTAAGATCCGGTGAGAAATATCTCTATTCACTTAATGTTTAGCAATTTTTAGTTATAAAAAGATTTCCAATGACGTTTTGTAAATGTTACAGAGGTATTTTAGAAATTGGAATAACCTTTTTTGTTCAGCTGAAAAGTGCAATGAATTAATTTCTCAATTATTCTTAATTAAATCGGTCGATTATTTAACTATGTTATAAACTTTTTCATAAGAGTAGTGTAAAGTAAAAGTGATACAACTTAAATTGCTCTAAAGAAATATACATAAAGACGTTGAGACGGATTTTACGACAAAATTAATATGCTTATTCATAATGGTAACAAATGCCAGAGATCATCTGCCATCTGTCATCAATATATATTATGTTTTACTTTATTTGCAATTATCATTTTCCATTTATTATTTGTCTTCTGTTGTTTACAATACATAATAACATTTAAGATACAAATAAATAAATGGTGTTAGTCCGTCTGGGCTATAGACCTGAGGTCTTTCAGCCCTTGATTATTAATTAAATGTTTACTTTTGTTTCACTTGTTATTTTTTTTCTTGGAAAATTTCTACTATACGATATTCTCAAGAAGAATGTACAAACTCTCCAATATTTATTCAGATTAAAATTATGAAGTAAGGGCAGTCTAGATGGGGGAGGTTAAAATTTGTTCGAAATTATAATAATAATTATATAACAGGTGAACTTTGAGTCGTTACTACCACTATATAACCTTTGAGGTTGAAGCTCGGGCATATAGGCGCGTCGTACAGCTCAGGAGGTACAACGTGAAGCTGTTGTGAAGGTTATTGACATATTGACATACCATATTCGGGAAACAAAAGTGCTGAGAGGTAATGCCCAAAGATCCTGCGACGATCTGTCTGGCTATCTCCGTAGGGTGTGCAAAGCCGCCATGCCGAGGGTATAGCCTCCCTGGCCCAAATGAAATCCGCTATATTGGTAATGTGTCGAAGTTGGTGTAGAACTCTTGAATTCTATGCCTAATGTTCCCTCGGAGGTCAATATAAATGCACCTATTAAAGTATTTGCATTCGTTGAAGTCTCTTTTAACCATGTAAGAGACACCATTACAAAACTTCCGAATAAAAATAGTAAAAATTTCTATGGAATTAATACAGTTATACTCAAATCAATTATAAATATCATAGTAGTTCCACTCACCAATCGTATTAATGAGTGTATTAAAACCGGGATCTTTCCTAACTGTTTAAAAATTTCCAGAGTTGTACCAATTTTTAAAAACAACGGTGACCTTAATGATAAAGATAAATACAGGCCAATTTCTATCGTACCACTGTTATCTAAGGTAATTGAAGTTATATTAAAAAAACAATTATATGATCACCTTGAAAGTAACTGTATTCTTAATATAAACCAATATGGTTTCAGGCTTAGGAGAAATACAACCACTGCAATATTAGCACTCATTCAGACCATAAACGAGGGCTTGGAGGCAAATCAAATAATCTCAACCCAGTTTTGTGATTTGTCCAAAGCCTTCGACTGTGTATCCCACGATATTCTTTTAGATAAATTAAGCAGATACCAAATCACAGGAACTAGCTTAAAACTATTAAAAACCTACTTAATTAATAGAAAACAAGTAGTGTCGTTTAATAATACCACTTCTAGCATCAAAGACATAAATTGCGGGGTCCCTCAAGGCTCAGTACTTGGGCCCCTACTGTTTCTAATGTTTATTAACGACTTACCTACTTTCATGCAGAACATCCGAGTGGTATTATTTGCTGATGACACTACTCTAATTAATAAATCACATGAACCAACGAAATTACAAGAATTAATGGATACATCACAGTCAAAGGCTTTAGACTGGTTCAAACAAAATAAACTTAAATTAAATATTTCAAAAAGCGAAACATTATGGTTCACTCAAAAGAAAATTGTCAACCCGTATACAAATCCTGTAAAATTTTTGGGTATATATCTGGACTCATCCTTAACATGGGAACATCATATTAATTACTTGAGTAGAAAACCGAGTAAGAATATTTACCTTTTACGCAATCTGCGTGATTGTACCCATCCGAAAGTGCTTTGGACAGCTTACCATAGTTTGTTTGCATCTTTAATGCACTATAGAGTGCTCATTTGGGGTCACTCTAGTCATACGTACTGGATTTTTGGTTTGCAGCGAAAAGTAATTCGCATAATAACAGGTGTAGGCTTCAGAGATGATGTCAGACACAAATTTATTGAGTATGGTCTACTTACCTCCCCATGTATTTACATCTACCATGCACTAATGTACACCAAATTAAATATTTCTACCTATGCAACTCGGGATGATGTTCACAATCATAATACAAGGTCTTCCCACAAAATCAACCTAGAATTCCTCATACACTCTGAGAAATTCAAAAAATTATTTTGGTCCAAACTTCTACAACAAACTGCCTCAAACAGTGAGGGATTTAGCTCTGCCTTTATTTGAGGAACACATAAAGAAGTTATTAATACAGAATGCTTTTTATTCATTTAGTGAATTTATGGAAAAGTCTATTTAATTGTTTTTAAATTCTAACCCATATTCGCATGTAACTTTTCTTTATGTATTTTATCGCTGTTTTTTAAAGTAGTGTGTCTACCTATACTTATTACGTATTTTTATATGCTATTGTATATTGTAATTTTATAACTGTGATATTTATTTATTTTAATTTGTTATTCATCATATTTTCAATCTTGAATGAGTATCACACGTTTTTATATTTTTATATATTTCTATTTAAATTGTATTTTTGACCTATGTAAAACACTCAAATGTTAATAACATGAATAAATTATTATTATTATTATTAGTAGTAGTAGTAGTAGTGGCGGCTATAGATAAGGCAAACATGGCGCGCAGAAGGGTAAGCAGAACCATTGCCCGGAGCCTAGGTGATAAGGCGAGGGTTAAACTTGAGACATAATACACCTGCAAGGCACCACTCCCAGAAGATATTCCCAGCGAGGCAGTCAAGCACCTGAGCTGGGAGTACCTTAATAGGTTCACCGAGTGCTACAAGCAGTACCTGAGCCAGAAGTGCTTCCTGTCGAGATACAAGAGGGCCTGGTCCTTATACCCTTGGAGCCGGGAGCATCTAGGTTTTTTTTCCTCTTCGTTGCTGAGGGTAAGGTTCTTGAGAAGTTGCTGGCCATTCACCTTAATGAGCATATTGATAGGTACGGAGGGCTAGCGAGCAACCGATACGGGTTCAGAAGGGGCAGATCCACCGCCAGCGAGGCAGTCAAGCACCTAATCCGAGAGTACCCTAATAGGTTCACCTAGTGCTACAAGTGCCTGAGCCAGAAGTTCTTTAGGATGAGATACAAGAGGGTCAGACTGGTCCTGATCCCTAAGGGCGATAGGGATATATTAACAAGCACATTGACAGGCGAGCAACCAATACGGGATCAGAGAGAGCCGGTCCACCGTAGACTCCCTTATGAAGCTAGGGAAGCTCTGTCTAGGCGAGAGGTGCCTGAGCAACTATTGGGAATTCTGAAGAACGACCTCTCTGAGATAATCCTGACTAGCAACGCTCCAAGCGGAGGTGAATACAAGACGGTTCTTTCTAGTGTCGTTCCACATGGGTCTAACTTCGGGCCACTCTTATGGAACATCGCACATGATGATGCCCATCAGCTAGAGTTAAATAATTTATGTAACAATTGCACCTCAATGATATTACAATATTTATATCTAAAATTAAATCTAATTTATTCTAATTAAAACTACAAGTCCGAATAGTAGGGAGTTTGAGAAAAATAAAACAACCCGCATCTCTAAAAGTTTATTCCAGTCTCACATTCAGTATTCAAAATTGCTACTTCATTGCGAACTACCAATATCTACTAGATACACCATTGGTTTCTTGTCTATATCTGCCCTTATTTTTCATCACTCTTCTTTTTTCTGGAACGTCCATGCCTCGCTAGCTACTTTATCCATTACCGGTTTATATGCATGCACGACTTACTTCTTTTTCATTCTTCCTTGTGGTTGCTCAATCCACCGATGGCTAGAGTCGTCCCAACAGGCTCAGTTGATCGGATTCGCTGATGACCTACTCTTTATTATCCTCAAGAGAACAACCGAGGTTAGCCACCTGGCTCAGTGACGTGGAGCTGGAGGTCGTAGTACACAAGATGGGTGCGGTTTGGCTGTCCACCAATTGTACAGATTAGAGGTGGGAAGAACCGGCTTCTAGGCTACGTAGTGCCGATCTCCAAGAAGTTGAAGTACACCGGCACCATGATCGACGCAAAGAGATACTCCAGCTTCTAAGTCGTTATGGCAGCCGAAGGCTAACTCTGCGGGTTCCTCGAACTGAAAGAGAAGGGTCTTAGTGGCGCTTCGGCCCGGGCTGAACGCGTTGGAGCTAGACGTAACACCAAGCGGCCAAAGAGCTCTTAGACCTTTATTTTATAAGACGACCAACAGTGCTCCCTCCTGAAAAAACAGCACCAGCGGAACTGTGACAATACCTCACTGCAGCCCCATGGTCGTCAAACCTTAAGTACTTTATTGAAATATACATACATTACATTATTTTAGATTCATACATAGTAAAAATAATGTACATAATATACTACTACCTGCCCTGAAGCCCTTTTATGTGTTCCTCCTTTGTGTCGGGGATGCCCCGAGCCGTGGCATCCACAGCGTCCCACGTCGCCGCCGAGTCCAGCATTGATGGAACCAGGTTTTCGAGAGATAACATTCCACCCCACCTTCCAAGGCGTCTTGTCCCACTGTGGGCAAATGAAGAAAGTGTGTTGCACGTCGTCAATTTCGTCTGGACACCATAGGCACCTGTCCTCGCCCGCCTTTCTGATTCTCTATAGGTATGCCGTGTCCCGAGAGTCCTTGGGTGAGGAAGTAAGACATTTCACCTCCTCTAGCTCCATGGGGCTATATGGGGGATGAGTCGCCGGGTCCACGCTTCCTTACTGCCACCACTCTATCTCTCCTGCCAACGGTCCATGGGCCGTTCTCTTGTCTCGATCTTCGCTGCCTCCCGGCGTACCCGTCCTATGTACCTGTAGGTCCGGGAAAATAGTCAAGGCCAGTACCACCATCGCCTCTATTGATAAGGTGAGGTATCCGCGGGCTATTCACAGCGCGCCGAACCGCAGTACCATCCGAAGAGGGTCGGCATTCCTCCTGGACTTTACGCACTCTGCCCATGCTGGCGCTGAGTATAGCAACTTGGCCATGGCCACCCTTATGAGGAGCCTCACCTTACCTTCGGATGACCCGTGCTGTTGATCGGGTTTGCCTCGATGTGTACCCCGACGTAGTTCAGGCGGCACTTCACCTCTATATCGTGCCCCACATATTGTCTCGCCCCTGTTCCCCCTTCGCGTCTCCTCGATATTTAGGCAGGTTTTGTGCGGAGCTAGCCAGCCCTACGGCATCAAGCCACATGGAGATCGTGTTCATCGCATTCTGTGTGGTTGTGCAGAGCTCCCCTATGTCTCTTTTTCTCACCTCCATGAGGATGTCGCCGATGATTCCCACGATGTTTACGCCGTCCAGGAGTGGGAGGTCGATGGCCCCGTCGTATACGATGTTCCATAGTAGCAGGCCCAAGACGGAGTCCTGAGACACCCCCCTAGCACTCGCCAATCTCTTTTGCGCCCTCCCCCTCGTCACTCAGGTATACGTTGTCGAGGTAGCAGGCCGTGATGGCGAGGAGGTACTGTGGAAGTCCTCTTGCCTCCAGCACCAACATGATGCAGGACCACGGGAGAGAATAAGCTCTCTTAGACCTGGTATCCACACACGTGACTGAGGTCTTGGTAGCAATAATAAGGCCGGATTTGAAGATCGTGGTCAGATCCTCCGCCTACAAAGCGATAAAAGCAGGTGCGGACAATGTTCAGACCAGGAAGGAGCAGTAAAACACAACGTTAACAAGCTGGCAGTCTAGGTGGGATGTGGCGGTAAAGGAAAAGTGGACAAGAAGACTGACCACAGCGAGCTGGACCACTTCTTAGTCCAGTTACTCTCGGGTCGTGGTTGCTTTAGGTCCTACCTGGGCAGAACTGGGAAGCTTTCATACCCTCGCACCACTACGGTGCAAACGTGGACTTGTCCGAAAACACCCTCGTGGAGTGCAGTGCATGGTCGGTCCACAGGGAAGCTATTGAGGCAGCACTTAATGCTCCAATAAGTGTCGACACAGTGGTGGGCCTGATGTTCGAGTGTGAGGAGAAGTGGTCTGCTATGGAGTCATACGCTAATGCGGTGCTTCGAAATAAGGATACTTACACGTGACATAAGACGGCTGGAGTGGCGATTAATGATGGATGAAATGTAGCAGTAGCGGGCAGCCCGGACACCAGGTGTGAAATGCGCGAGCGAGCCACTGGTACCCAGTACCTAGAATCAGAGGAAGTTTAATGGGTAGGGCCTATTTAGAAGAAATAGGTGGAGTTCCACACACCTCTGTTGGAAGAGACGTACGTAAAGGATTCCTTCTCTCAAAAAATGGTAGTTTAACCCTGTTTACCGTGCTCCAGTTAGGCAACGCGCGTCGAAGATTTGAATCCTAGCAGACCACCTCACCAAGCCTGATCTCATAAACCCTTTGATTAAAATTTGTCTTCACAACTTGCTTGTTGAAATAAGCGCTACCACCTGAGTCAATCTGTGCCAAAGCTACAAAGGAGCATTTTTACGTTTTACAAGTAATCCAAAATCTTTAACAATGGCGAATAAAACGCCAATCTTTCTGCATACGACAGGAAGGAATATAACCAGCTCAATTGGAAATTGGTTACTTTTTTCAAAATATCTAGTTACCCTTGACTTTTTTGAAAACTTTGTGTGTCGAATTTTATTCGTCTCGTAAATCTACACTTCTTTCCCCATTTAACCGTTTCTATATCACCATAGCAATCATCTAAATAACTCACCCTGTATATACGAGATATTGTGTACTATATATAATAAAACACTTACATCAAAGTTCTCTCGAGAATTATGAACGATCGATTGTGTAATTGATTGTGGCTGTGTCTTGCGAGGCAAAGCCCATGCGGAAGCACAATGTACGGGTAAGTGAACATGAACATGAGGCATTTATATGTTAATGGGGATCGGAATGCGATAGTTTGAGTCGTGAATTTAGCACAACGGTGAATACTTGTTGATTGTTAATTATTCCGTCAGGAGTATTTTTTTCTTTGCATAAAGGTAGAGCACACAGTTTACAGTCAAAACATACACTAATGCTAGATGATAAATCACCTATAATATATAATAAATATTGATTGATAACAAATGTATTATTTAAGAAAGAAAACCAAAGATAAATAAATAAAAATAAAAGGTGACAAGTGCCAGATGACAGATGAGATTTAACAGATGACAAATTAAAGTTGATAGGTAACAAAGTGGTAAATGACATGGAATAATTGGCAAGAAGACTAAAATTTCAAATGCTTGAAGAAATATTCCAGACTATAGATAAAATGTGAAAACTAACAAATGTCATTTAATAGGTGACAGAAGATATGTAAAAGATAATAAAATTTATTTTATGTAGGAATTGTATGATTAATAATGTATAGATGCTAGGTAATAAAAAGAAATTATCGTATATCGTGATAAAAACATCGAGGAAGCAAACTTATTTTAGGAGCTTAAAATGATGAGGCTCTTAAAAGAAACAGAAGGCATAGTTTTGTACATACCTTTCAATTCTTTGTTTAAATTTGATTTTACAAATGTCTTACCAAAAAGTTTTACATCCGCTGTAAGTTTTTCCTTCAAAATATTATTAAGCTCTTTATATTCTGTAGTAAAAGTTGTATCAGAATCTAATCCTTTCTCTTCCTCAGTGTTTTCTTGCAACGATGTAATAAAATCTTCGACCTTTTCAGTTGAATCATCTTGTGCTTCATAAATATTTCGTCTAAAAGTTCTTTACTCACGTTCTCCACCCCACCACCATCCATTTCTTATAACAGTTTAAATATTTGGACGTGATTAAAGAAAAAATCATCAGCTAACAAATAAGATAAACAAAATGATAAATGTAATGGATGTTTGATCTTATCAATCTCAAAACTTTAAATGAAGAAATATTTTACACTGCTGCATAAATTACTTCTTAAGTAAAAATAAAAATTTTTCATTAGCATTAACTCAATACACTGATCGCTGCTCTTAATGTGGAAGACGTACTTTAGGGCATTTACATTCGTTTTCGATTTCATTCACGTGAAAAGATTACCCGTTTACGGCGGTTATAAAGTACAGTTGTGCGGCATTTTATCACGTCCTTAAATCAGGTTTGCGAACGCGCAGAATTTTTTTTCCGGTACTCCGACCGACGGTGGTGGGAGGAAACGTGGGAAATTTCACTAGTAGCCGATAATGTAAATTTTTTCGCCGATATTCGCGACCGCATGCAAACCACCCCCCACCCCACTGTATGCAAATTAATAAACGCGAACGCATTTGGAATGAGTCCGCGTAATTGAATTCGATAAATAAACGCAGATTGTTATCGCAACAACTTTGTTTTTAATAGGTGCTGTTTATTTTCGTTACGAATCGAATTATATCGGTTTTAACGTTTTTTTTTATTTGATAATCAACTCAAAAAATTTCAATGAAATGTCTGCCTGCAGTGAAAGTCGTCGACACTGTGCAGATGAAAGCCAAACAAGAAAACACATGCTAATACCGTCGGCGCGAAATGAAATTATCATATTTTGTGTCAGTTTGTTAGGGAAACTTTGTGGACGGAATTTCTTTAGCGCCGTCAATTTGCATTTAATTCGCAACCCCACACCCCGAAAATATTATATTCGCATCCGTATGGAGACGTAATTTCACTCCGGTCCAAACACGGACACACCCTTCCCCGTCGTGTATATGCATAATGCAGGTATTCCTTGGCAGTGACAAATTGTCATCGATCGTGATAACAGAACCGGGTAATTACAAATGGTAATATCGAAGGTTGACACAATGGAATATTATTTGTGGTCGCGACGAGTCTGCATCTTTAGAGGTCATCTTCGTCACGTCTTCTTTACCTTTTGAAAAACGTAATGACGCGAGTTATTGTCGGGGAGGTACTGTGTATGGAAATTGTGACACTGTTGGAGATCAAGATCAATTGAAACACCTTATTATTTATGCAGAAGGAGAAATAATCAATAATACGGATATTTTCCTATTTTTTACTTTCCCTATACCCATTTTAATAAATCCACTGGAATATCTCGATGAAATATCTTTGATGAACATTCATAAACCGGAAGTGGATGTTTACTCGAGGCGATCTTTTTTTGTTTATTCTCAATATTCAAAATCTAAATTTAAAAAATATTACATAACTTTTCAAACAGAAGTTAAAGGGAATGAGAAACTGGACAAGTTTTATAAAGACATGTTTTTCGTAAAGTTCTCAATTTGTGAGAAAAATCTAAAAAAATTGTTTTAGATTTTTCTTTACAGATTCTTTAAATTTCAGTAATTTCTCCTGCACACATTTAGTTTTTTGCAACTTCCTTTCCAAAGAATTTTCATCGAGAATTCTAGAAATTTTTACAGGTTTAGCAAAGATTTTATTCGAGAGTTCCAAGAAGTCATTATTTATATTTATTTCTTCGTGGTTTCTATACAAGAGTTTGTTCAACTTTTTCTATTAGAAAATTTTATTCTAAATTTCTATAATTTTCTCAGATGATCCATACTTTTTCATTTATTTCAGTTTTAGGTTTATAAAATTTTTTTGAAGATTTTAAAAGTTATAATTTTCTATAACTTCTTAACGTTTCAGGAATTTATTTTTTGCACCTTCCTTTCCAGAATTTTGATCAAGGATTCTACAATGTTTCACAAGTTTTCCTTGTAGATTTCTAGAACTTACTTGGAGGATTCTAGAAGTTCACAATAATTTCTTCTTCATATTTCCAGAATTTTTAGCATTCGGGAGTTCTAGATTTTTTAGAAAGTTCGTTTCAATGTTTTTAGAATTTTCTTTGAGGCTGTCAGTAATTTCTTTTCCATATTTTAATATTGTTTTATAAATTGCAAATCTTTTCCAGAATTTTACACACAGAAATTTCCAATAACTCATTTCAGATTTGGAAGCTATAGATTTTTCTAGAAAATCTGTTCCTAGAAATCTAGACTCTTTTCAGTCATTTCTCCTCCAGATATTAAGATTGTTTTTTCGAGCTAGCTTTTGAATTGCAAAGTTTTTAGGATTTTCAAGAATTTTTTTTCTAGAAATGTAGATTTTTTCTCAAAATTTCCAACAATTTCTTTTGTAGAGTTCTAGAAATTTCTCCAAGGAGTCTACTAATTTTTTTTCTTAAATGTTATTATTTGTTGTATATTTAGGTTGTAGCATTTCATTAACGATTTTAGAATTTGCTATAAATATCTTTTCAAAAATTTTAGTATCTTTTTATTTAGAATTATTTCTTTATTTTGTTGTTTTTTTTTTTCTCAAAAAGGTCTGTAACTTCTAGTATTTTTGAGAAATTTGTTTTGCATTTAGTAAAGAGTTGTTTTTTAGAATGTTTTTGCAATATTTCTGGAAATTTACAAAATTTCTTGTATCGAAATTTAAGAAATCTAAATTGCAAAAAAAAAATTCAAGATTTTTAGTTCATCAACTTGTATTTGATGTTAGGAATCATTTCGTAAAAGATTTTTTTTAACCGTCCTTGCTATGAAACCTTACTTTAGAAATACTGAAAAACAATTGAAAATCGAATGTTTATTTTTTAGAATTTTTACTTCTCTTCGTTGCTGGTAATTTATTGGTGAAAGAAATTTCGTAATTTCATAGCTATTCCAAAAATTATAGCTAAAATATAAAAAAAGACAATTGAATAACAAATTTTGGATTTTTATTCTATCAATTTGAATTGGAGGTCAGCAATCGTTTCGTAAAAGAATTTTACAATCCGTCTATCCTGTAAATAGTAATTATAAAAATACTGAAAAACAATTGAAAATAAAAATTTTGATTCTTTCTCTATGAACTTGTATTTGATGTTAGAAATTATTTCGTGAAAGAATTTTTTAAATCCATCCATGCTGTAAAAAGTTAAATTTTTAACATTTTTACTTCTCTTCGTTGCTGGTAATTTATTAGTGAAAGAATTTTCGTAACTTCATTATTATTTAAAGAATTATAGCTAAAATAGTAAAAAAATAATAACGAATTTTTGATTTTTATTGTATCAATTTCAATTTGATGTGTAAAATTTAGAAAATTTCCAATAAATGAAGACTTTTTTAGAAAATTTGTTTTTAAAAATCTATTCTCGGGAAATTTCTAGTAATTTCTTCTCCTCATTTCAAGATTTTTTCAACTTGTCCTCTAAATTGCAAAGATTTTCTTTGAGGCTCTAGAATTTTTAGAATTTACTTCTAGAAATCTAGATTATTTTCTCGAGAGTTCAGGAAATTTCAAGTTCAAGATTTTTTTTTTTGAAGTCGTCTTTTAAATTGTAAAGATTTTCCTTGAGGCATTCTAGATTTTTTTTCTAAATGGCCAATAACTTCTTCCCGAAATTATTTTTTTTCAACTTTTCTTAAATTGCGAAGATTTTCTTTCAGCCTCTAAATGTTTTTTAATTTCCTCTCCTTTTCAACAATTCAGATGAATTTCAGTAATTACTTCTCTAGAATTCAACATTTTGTTTCAACTGGAGGCTATAAAATTATTTAGAATGTTCTAAATTGCGGAATTTTTCTTGGAGGGTCTAGAAAATTTTCCCCTACAAATCTTTTCTTATTTTCGAGATAGTTTAAGGAATTTTCCGTAATTTCTCTTCCCGATTTCAAGATACTTTTTCAACTGGTTTTGTAAATTTCTAGGATGCTCTAGAATTTTTTAGAAAATTTTCATTTAGATATCTAGACTTTTTTCCAAGGGTTCAGGAAATTTCCATAAATTTCTTCTCCAGATTTCAAGGCTATCTTCTTATCTTAAAGTTGCAAAGATTTTTTTGGAGGCTCTAGAACTTTTTAGAAAATTTGTTTGTAGAAATATAGATTTTTCTTGAGGCCCTAGATTTTTTAGAATTTTTTTTCTAGAATCTAGACATACTTTTTCAAGAATTCAACTAATTTCCACTAATTTCTTCTCTAGGTTTCAAGATTTTTTAATTCAACCCGCTTTCTAAATTGTGAAGATTTACCACGTAGTAACGGTCTCAACCATTTTCTTTATCAAAAATTTTACTTCTAACATTTTTCCTTTATTCAAATTTTGTAATTAAAGTTATTGCAAACCGCGAGGCGTTCAGTAATTAAAGTTAATATGTATATGTAGGGTGGGTGGGTGGCCTCTAACCCACCCTCCAATCAGTAAAACATAAGCGAGGGTTTTAATTAAAAGTTGTAAAACGTAAATAAACTTAACATATTTGCAAAATTTAATAGATTTATTCAAACAAATTTTGAAAAATAAGACATAACTTTTCAAACAAAAGTTAAAGAGAATGAAAAACTGAAAAAGTTGAAACATTTTTTGTAAAGTTTTTCTTAATTTAATTGTTTTACAATTTTTTGCTTATTGCTAATAAACTATAGGAACTAAATGAAGTTTATATAAGTTATTGTGAAGAATTCAAAATTGAGCAAATTATTAAGAATAACCTCATGGTTTTCGACAAAAATATAGGGAAAGTATTATGATGGCCACATCAACATTTGAGTAGTTTTGTTTTCGTGCATGAAAATGAATGAAAATGTGTTTTTTTGTCGATATTTTTCTAAATATGAAAAATATTACAAAACTTTCAAACAATAGTTAGAGAGAATTAGAAAATAAACGACTTTTATTAAAATATTTTTTTCATAGAAATCTTAACTTTCGAGAAAAAGAAAATTGAAAATTTTGACATTTTTTTGTATTACAGATAAATATAAAGAATTCAAAACTGAACAAATTATTAAGAATGGCCTTTTTGTGAAAACCTCATAGTTTTCGAGTAAAATATAAGGAAAGTACTATGATGGCCACATCACCATTTATTGATATAAGATAGAGTTGAATTATTTATTTGATATAGTTAAGGTAATTATAATATTATCTTTAAAAATATAAAAATAGTCGTTTGTAAACTGTTACCTACGATTTGTCGTCTCTGCCTTCTCTATCCTCTGTTTTCGTCATCTGTAATCTGTCATATATCCTCTCTTCTCTGTTCTTTCTGTCCTCTCTACCCTCTGTATCATCTGCCATATCTGTCTATCTAACTATTATCTCTGTCCCCTTTATCCTCTGTCATCTGCCCTCTATTGTCTTTATCATCTCTGTCCTCTCTCCTCTACCCTATCTGTTCTTTGCCCTCTCTGTATTTTATTATCTTTGTCCTCTCTGTTATCTCTGCCCTTTCTGTTCTCTCTAGCCTCTATGTCTTCTCAATCATCTCTATCCTCTCTGTCCTCTCTGTCCTCTCTGTTATCTCTGTCTTCTCTGTCCTCTCTGTTCTCTCTGTCCTCTTTGTCCTCTTTGTCCTCTCTGTCCTATATGTCCTTTCTGTCATCTATGTCTTGTCTAACCTCTCTGCCCTACCTATCCTCTCTGTCCTCTCTGTCCTCTCTGGCCTCGCTGTCCTCTTTGTCCTCTCTGGCTTCTCTGTCCTCTTTGTCCTCTCTGTCCTATATTGTCTTTACGCCTCTGTCCTCTCTCCTCTAACCTCTGTCCTCTCTTAACTACACTCTTTGTTCTTTGTCTTTTTTGTTCTCTCTGCCCTCTTTTTTCAACAAAGTCCTCTAAGTTCTCTCTGTCCAATAAATCATCGATTAAGCTAAGGCAAATACTTATTAATATAACACACTCCTGACCTTCCTCAATATATATTTTTAGCCCAAAGTATTTTTGGTAATCTGAATACCTAGCGTACTTCTGACCTATCTCAATAAACTGAAAAAACTTGATTTTTGGAGAAGTATTAAATTACGATACATTTAGAAATAAAACATTATAAATAAAGCGAAACCACATGATTTACGTGGATAATGCAGTGAATATTTTTAGCGTGATTATTTTTTTAAGTAAATCATTTACATTTTTAAGACAAAACACTTTTTTTTCAATTTAGGAAAAATAAATTATTTGTATAATTATTGTTATTATTGTTACACGCGTAACTAATTAATTTCCGATGAAAAATAAACAAAAGTTTTTAATTAGGGAGCGTCTCGTGTTGGCGACCTTTTAATACCACCATCGAAAATATTTATTGTCCCCGCCGTGCATCCTGAGTGTTTACAAGCGAATCTTGAGCGGGGAAAGAAAAAAAAAAACCGGAGTCTAAAGTCAATTTCCATACGAAGAACCGTTTGACCGAGGGATGAGATTGCGATTACGTCCCTTTACGGCCTTTGAGTTTTTGCCTTTTCCCTCCCCGCCGCCAAGTAACCGATGGTCCTTTGATGCTGATATATGTTTTTTTATTGCTTACGCATACTGGCCACTGTGGGATGGAATGTGATTTTAAATCGTATTTAAAATTTTACTTTTATTATACAGTGTGTAAAGTGACTTTTTTAATATAAATTTTAGGAAAAAAACTTATTCTTTATAAAAAATTGTGCTTGCTTCGAAACCCCTTATGGTCAAAAAAAATCCATTTAACACTTAAGATAAGATAAAAAATTGAAATTATGTCGAGTTGTTGATTTCAAATATGACTTAGTCATATTTAAAATCAACAACTCGACATAATTTTCAATTTCTACTTTCCCTATATACATATATATAAAAGTTGACAATTTAATTACATGAGGGACATTTTGATGTGACGAAAACAAAGGCAAGCGCCAGAGAATTTGTATTGTGTAAAAATAAAAAGTAGTATAAAAAAGTTAAACGTTTTTCTGTTATTCCAATTTTTTAAGACTTACCTAAAACAATCAGTGCATGCAGATCAAGAGAAATCACAAAAAATCATATCAAGGTTCTAAGAAATGAAGAAAAGTTGACAATTTAATTTTAAAAAAAAAATACAGGAATACACAAAACAAGAAAATGGTGATGTGGCCATCATAGTACTTTCCCTATATTTTTCTCGAAAACTATGAGGTTGAATTTGATAAAAAAAATTGATAATCTTAAAAACCTAGGGAAGAACTTGTTGAAAAATTCTACTGGAGCATTGTAAAAAATTTTGAAAAATTATGATAATCTTTTTTGAGGGGAAAATACTGCAAAACTGAAAAATTGTAAAAATTCAAAAATCTTTAAAAAAACTTTTAAAATCCGAAGGAAGAAATTTACTAACCTGGAAGAAACAGCTGCTGAAAAATTGTAGAATTATGAATTCTTGAATTTGGAAAAGAAAATGGAAATGCTGAAAAAATTTCTTGATAATTCTATATAAAAAAATGCTGCTGAAAAACTAAAAGTCTCGTGACAAATTCTCACTATTTCAAAAAAAAAAAATTAAAAATTATTGTAAAATTTAAAAAGCTCAGAAAATTCTTAAAATGAACCTTTCAAAATATTCTCGCAATTTAGTAGAGGAATTAATAGAAAATTCTGGCAATCTGGAGAAAAACGGTTCGTAAATCATGAAAAAGAAATTGAAAAAGACGATGCCGAAAAAATCTTGAGGGAAATTCTTGGCATTTTGGATGATTTTAGAAAATTTGAAAACCCCCATGAAAATTCTAAAAATACAAATTATTATTAAATTTGAAAACCCTCATAGAAACTTCTCAAAATTTGGAAAAAAATTCTTGAAACTTAAAAAATAAATTATAGGAAAATGTATAACTCTGTATATGTAGGGTGGGTGGGCGGCCTCTATCCCAACCTCCAACCAATAACATATTCTACTATTTACAATTTAAAATATTCTAAACTATAAATAAAACCTTAAGAAAAATTTTCGGCATTTAGTGAAGAAAATTATACATTTCTTAACTTGAAAACCTCAAGAAAAATTTTAAAATTAAAAAAAAAAATGCGGGAAGATTATAAAATCCCTAAAGATATTTCTCAGAGTTAAGAAGAAAATTCTAGAAATTTAATTCTAGTTAGAAAAACTGCTGGAAAATTGTAAGAATATGAAAGAAAATTCTCGAATTTAGTCTAGAGAAATTAAAATTCTTCTGAAAAATTGTAAATAGCTTAAGGAAAATATTTGGCATTTGGAAAAGAAAATGTTAAAAAAAATGGAGAAAACTAAAAGAAAAATTTTTAGGAAATATGGAAACCTAAATTCGTAAAATCTGAAATAAAAAATGCTGGCAGAAATTACTGAACAATTCTAAAAAAAAGTTTTTTAAAAATTGTATAAATGTTTTAAGATAATTCTCGTCATTTGTAGAATACAAATTTTTAAGATAATTCTCGTCATTTGTAGAAGAATTTACTTGCAAATTCTAAAATAAAATAAAAAGTTAGATTTGAAAAGCTTCAATTTTTTTTAAATTTAGGAATTTAATGAAAACAATGGAAAAATATTTTCTCAATTTTGAAGAGGAATGAATGGAAAATTCTAAACATCTAGAAGATAAATGCTAAAGGATTGTAGAATTAAGGAGAAACATTTTAGAAAACTGAAGAGAAAATGATGAGATTCTGCAAAAATTCTGCTAAAAATTATATAACAAAAATTCTCGCTATTTAGAGTAAAATATGTAGAAATTAGAAAGAGAAAAAAATATTAAATTTGGTGAACTTTTATAATCTGCAAAATTCTAAAACCTTTGAAGAAAATTCTCGAAAGATTCCCCCAAAATTGAAAATTGTGAATGCAAAAAAAATATTTTGTTAAATTAAAAAAAAATCTGAAAACCTAAACTATAGAAAATCAATTAAAAATTGTTAAAAACATTCTTCAAATCTGAATTATCTTTCAATCAACTTGACGGTTACCCTATGAAAAATTCTCGCCATTTAAAGTGAAACATAACATAATTTCAATTTTATTCAAAAAGTTTTGTAATTAATTTAATAGGAAACCGCGAGACGATAAGGAATTAAAGTTTATATGTATATGTAGGGTGGGTGGGTGGCCTCTATCCCACCTTTCAATCAGTAAAACATTAGCGAGTGTTTTAATTTAAAAGTTTTAAAATGTAATGAAACATAAAAACTTGTTATGTGACTTTATATTTTACTCGAAAACTATGAGGTTTACGCAAAAAGGCTATTCTTTATAATTTCTTCACTTTTAAATTCTCTACAATTATATAAGTTTTACGTAACTCGTATTGTTTATTAGTAATTGGCTAAAAGCATCAACATTTTTAATTTTTATTTTTTTGCTAAAAAGTTAAGAATTTTATGAAAAAGATGTTTCAATAAAACTTGTTCAGTTACTCATTCCCTTTAACTTTTGTTTGAAAAGTTTTGTAATATTTCTAATATAAAAAAAAAATATCGGAAAAAAACAAAAAACGGCCACTTTCGATTTATGAATGTTCACCAAAAGCTTTTCAGTTCCAGTTTTTAACGATAAAACCTTAAATTTAAAGTTTCATCTCAAATGGATCGTTTGTTTCTGAGATACAGACATTTTCATGCACGAAAACAATACTTCCCCTATATATACTATATAGGGAAAGTAAAAATTGCCTGGCGTTTTATAAAATATGTAGAAAAACCTAACCACTTAGCAGTGGCATGCAGAAAAGAGAAGGTAGCAGCAATGGATAAGGAGGAACATGAAAATGAATAATCAGAAGCATCGTCAGAAGAATTTAAAGATAATCTAGTGAATATAAACGAAGAAGATAACAGAAAAGAATGGTTCCAAACAGTTACAGTAGGAAGACAGGAAATATAATTCAAGATGGATACAGGATCCGAGATGAATGTCTTGGCAGAAGATTTGATGAAGAAAATAATGAAGAAACAGTGGGAGATAGGAAAATAAAAAATAAAGAAAACACTTATATGCATATGGAGGTTCTAAAACAAAACCAATTGAACTAGATTGTAAGATAAAACAATCAATTGTAAAATTTAATTTTGTTATTCAATACTGGCATAACTGTTAGCTGTCGTTACTTGTCTAAAAACGACAGCTAACAGTTATGTCATTCAATGCCTGGCGGTGCTTTAGTACGGGGAGTAGTTGTTTTAACTGTTAACTGGAGTTTTTACATTATTAGTGCAGAAACGCTCATAGAGATTTATTACTCTCAATATTAATTATCATTATTAATACTGCACTAGATATTTCAATATTTAATTTGCATATTGTAAAAAATCTTTTAAGAAAGTGTAATGAAATTGAAAGTGCTCTGTTAGAGTACAGAACAACACCAATACAGATGATTAACCTGACTCCATCTCAAAAATTGTTTGGCAGACGTTTAAATACATATCTTCTAACGGCCAATAAACATTTGAAAGAATTAAAAAAGCCAGATATTTAGCCACAAAACGTAAAAATAAACAATTCTTAATGGAGAATACAGAGGAAGATCAATTTGAAATTAAAAAAAACGTTGAAAATTTTAGGTTAACACGAATCTGTGAGCACGGTCTCTTGTACGAAGAATGTGAAATTTCCAAAATTAACAACATGTCAGCTAAGGCATATTATTCACGAAAAGAGATCAATTACGATGGGATCATAAATTATGTTAAGGATAATTTAACCTTCGGCGAATACAATGCCTTAAGTGTTGATAAAGCTTGTGAATTGTCAATGGTGTATATTCCCTCTGTTAAAATGTTTTTTGTATGTGTCTATCGTTTGCTATTTGGCGATTTTGATATATTTTTGAATGTTTTATCGTTATTTCTAGGTAAGGTAAATTATAACACCTGTAATGTGGTAACAAAGACCATAGAGAAACTCAGCTTGTTGACCTGCTTGTAACATATGGATTATATAAGACCGTATACTTTAATATACGTAAAAAATTATTGCATCGATAAGATATTCACTAACTGCCACGAATATAAAATAAATATTGAATGTTTCAACATCCTATCTGACCATCAAGGATTATTATTACTACGTGTTAACATCCACGAAAATAAGAATATGGTGTTCTTTCTAGAATCATCTAGAAATGTGGATTGGAGTTTTATTGGTAATCCAGCTAAGTACTAAGTCACCCTGTATTGAATGGTTTAATTCTGATATTATGAATATGCGGGAAACTTTGCACCTTGTTGAAGGATACCATACCAAATATCCTTCAAAAAATTCTCGACAACTTTTAAAAGAACATAAGTTTAAATATAAAATCTGTATTTTTAACATAATTATGTATAATTTATGAATGAATCAATCATTTACGAAACAAGTCAAACTTCAACCTGTGATACATCCTGTGATAATTTAAATATTACCCAATCAGTCAGCAAAATATAGACACATGTGTTAATTTCAATGCCAATGTATCCTTCTCATTTAAAGAGGCCACAAATAATAAAGTACACGAGGCCATAAATAAATTAAAATCTAGAAAAGGTTCTGATATATATATGATATTACAGTAGATCTTAGAGAAAGGGTTAATAACTTTTCACCTTTAGCACATCAATCATATTTCCTAACGCTTTGAAATTTGCCAAGGTCATACCTATTCATAAAACAGGTGATATTGAAGACCTCAAGAACTATCGACCCATCTCGTTGCTCCCTATTATTTCTAAGATAGTGGAAATGAGATTGGAGAAACAGATAGTTGAGTATCTAGAAGAAAATCAAATATTAAATTCCAACATCAACGAAACTGTAAATAATTCTTTGTATATATGTAGATTAATAAGTATGTGCCCAGGGCAGTGCCTGTAATTCCCAGAAATGTACCTATGTTGCCAACAGTACTTGTAAGTTCCGTTTCACAAACTGTCCTTGTCAGTTTTTAACACCTCCCCCTAATTTCTGACCAATCATTGTAATTACCCGCAACCCTAGATTGTAGGGGGAAATATTTCAGTATCTTTTAAATACTTGTATATTTTGTAAATATGAACGAATTAGATTTTAGAATAAAACGAGTGAACATACAGCGAAATTAACAACGTTTACAATTATTGCAAGAAACACTACCGTTTTAGCATGGAGTTCCCCATGGATCAGTTCCAGGGCCCATTCTATTTATAATATTTAATATGGATATGCCAATCTGTGTCAATACTGATGTAATATTATTCGCAGATGATGATCAATGTGGCTAATACTATTGTGGATGTCATAGCCAGTTGTAATGATAACCTCAGTAAAGTCGTCACGTGGTGCAATAACAATAGTCTAATTTTGAAAGACACAACTTTACCTTAAACAAAACTGAAATCATACTAATTATTCCAGGTTAATTAGGATAAAATTATATAATCGAACACTTGATGATCTAAAGATCATTAAGTGCCATTTAAAAGCTATTTATATGATCGTTCAAGGACATACAAGATTATTCAAAGTTATCAAATGATCATTCACGATAATGCAGCAGTCATTTATGTTCCAATGATCAATCAAGTTCAGTTAACGTCAATGCAACGATAATTCAAGAATATCTAAGGGCCATTCAAAATAATTTTATATCATTTGACAGCCTTTCAGAATTATCAAATTTTCTTTCAAGGTTACTTTTTTAATTCAATGATCATTCAAAATCATCTAACAATAATTCAGGGTTATTTACAGTCATATAATGATGTTTCACTATTACCTTCAAGATTATTAAGGTTATCAGTCGATAGTTCAATATGGTTTTATATCATCTGACAATAATGACGATAGTTCAAGGTCGTTTAAGTTTATTTAGAATAAATGAATAAAATAAAATAAATATAAGTTAAATAATCAAACAACAATCAGGGCCAATTCATTTGCCAAATTAAGTAATTTAAGTTATCTAATTTAATGTCATTTGAGGTCAAACGAAAGAGGTTCAAGTTATTTTTAGGTCATTCGACGTTCATTTAAGGTTACTTTAGGTTATTAACAACAATTCAATCATCGAACAGTTATTGGAGATTTCTATGGTAATCGTTCAATATCACTTCAGGTCTTCTGCGTTTGTAAGTGCCTCTACTAGCGTAAGTTAGCGACTATTTTAGCAATTTATTTCCTATCTGTTTTTGCTCTAATCAAATCTTCACACCCCGTCCCTAATTTTCCGGACATTCGTTTCCTTCCAATTCCTCTCCTTATTTCTATCTTCCCCTGGATTATCAGACGTAGTAGTTCGTAACATTTGTGCGTCATAAGCTGTTTTTTACTTTTTGATATTAAGTAGGAGTTCCCGCTCTAAGCCCACTCTTTGAAGGACTTCTTCATTCAATAAGTGCATGATATTTTGATATTTTTTTTACGTACGACGCTGCATCCACATTTCGTAGTGAATGTTTTTAGCATCTTTATAGCAGACTATACTTACTAAATAGTAGGTCTTTATTGGTTAACAGCTTTCTCAATATCATAAAGCCCCTCTCGGAATCTCAATTCTATTTTTTTGTTCTTTGTTGAGATCCACGGTCTCGTTTAGACAACAACAACAAATTCTGTTGCTTTTATATTCTCTTCGCATTTTCATAAAACTGACATTCAAGGTCATTCAAGGTCATCCAGATATCATATAAGGACACATAATGTAACATAGCCATGTCATTATTTTTTGTAACATAGCTATTTCACAGATGTAAATTATTAGATAAATTATATCAAGAAATAATCGTTAAAATTTTAGAAACAAACAATTTAAGAGGGATGATATGAATAAGGCGAAAGTTCCAATCAATTTCAAATCTTTTGAGGTCATCTGATGATCATTTCAGGTTATATGAGGTCATCTAAGGTTAATAAAAATCATGTAGTAGCCATTTAAGGTCCTCTAAGGACTATTTAAAGTCACTCTAGGTCATTTGATTATACATTAGGGTATATTAAAGTTTATCCAAGGATATTGAAGGTGAGTCAATACAATTATTGTATGTAATATAACAATTAATTAATAAATTTATGTAAAGAAAGAAAGGAGAGAGATATGAAAAGTTTACTATTGCTGGAAATGAAATGAAATTACTGATTTATCTATTTAAACAATTTTATATGAATAATTCTCTACAACACTTAAAATTAATCATAATGTATTTCGTATCTAGATTTTTTTCTGTTATTTAATTTCACGGCCTACTGATATTTTTACCAACAGTTACACACAATCGATAAATCAACGCAACGCGTAGATGTTTACGTGAAGATATCGACATAATAATAGGCCGCGCAAAGTCTATAGAAGTGTACCTGAGGCGGAATGACGTTCGTTTGCAAAAAGTATGACGTTCACCGAGGTCGTCGAGAGCATTTGCAAAGGCAAAAGCATTTGCACTAACTACCCAACACTAACTGCTAACGCGCTTGTCGAGGCTACGTGCAAATTGAAGAAAACTTCTTTGGAATGCAATTCCCGGGCGTGTACTTAAACATGTATGTGTCTATATGTGTATGCATGTGTGTGTGTGTGTTTATAAATCCGCACGAGTGTGCTCATAAAACTAAATAAATAACAAACGAGTTTTGAGTTGGCTTTACCTGCATACGAAAAAAAAAAAGAAGAACGCTGACGCTTCACATTACCCATTTCATTTCGACTCCCAAAAGAGCAGTACTTGTTAATAATTTAGATGAAAGCTTGTTTTCCTCTTTAAACTTTAAATTTTTATTCTTTTATTTTACTAGTTTGAATTATGTATTTTTACACTTGTACACAAAACGAACATTGAATTTTCTTTCTAATAATAATGGTATAAGTGTTCGGAATAATTTAATACGATTTTACAGGTTGCAGGTTGTGTGCACCTAGGGAGCAACCTGTTGATCGTCCTGCAATCTGCGGTTTATTCGGTCATTTATCTACGCCTCACAGGAGTCGATTTCATGCACTTTTTATTGACCGTTACTAAATATATATACAATAAAAGACACATTATGTGATGGATTAACTGTAAATTAATCCGTATTTGAAATGGGTGATTGTACATTTTAAAATCCAAGTGTTTTTTTTTTATTAAATACGTTTCCCACGCAGCACTTTTCTTTACCCAAGTGTGTAATTCGTTTTAATTTTTAGCAGGATTACAACTGCGACTGACCCAGTTTTACATGTACATGTGTGGTGTTTTACTGTCTCTCTACGTTTTTGTTTAATTTCGAGAGGATGCTGTCATCAAAAAACTTAATAATTTTTGTATGAATACAGTGATGTAATTTAACTATTAGTACGCCTTTATTAATGACCGTTGGTGACCTTAAGGGATTCACAAATGGCCTCGAATGACTTTAACCTTATTTAATGTTTTCTATTGACCTTGGATAATCTCATATAACCTTAAATTATCATCAGATGTTCTTAAAAAATTGATATAATTCCAGCATTTAATTTTGTTCCTCTATTCTCTTTCAATTTGCCCGCTTACGTAATTTCATCAACTAATTCGGGCCTATTATATAATATTTAATAACCTTATATGACCTAGTATAAAATCTTATTAGGCTTTTAACTTGTTAACTGTTGGTAGCCTAGAAGAGTTATCAAATAAAAATGGCCATAAAATCACCTCAAAAGACTTTTATTGTTTGTTCTGTGACCTTAAGGGATCCTAAACGACTATTATATGATTTTTTGGATAATCTCATATGACCTTGAATGGCTTTAAATGATTTGATATGATCCTTATTGAACTTAAATTATCGTCAGGTCACTATAAAAAATCTTGAAATAATTCCAGCATTATAAGACTTGTATTATTTCTATTATCTCTGTCAAATTGTTTGTTTACATAATTTTATCAATTAATTCTGGACATAATTGTTAGCAATGCTATGTAACTTAGAATTATGGATTAGAGGATGGTCTTATATGGCATTGATTCATAATTGGTAACTGCAAGATCACGAAATGAATGAATTTGAATGTTTGTTGTGTGACCTTAAAGAAACTTAGATGACTATTAGATATTTACTGGTTTTGAATGGCCACATCTAAACATGAGTGACCTTAAATTATCGCCCTATAAGATCTCAAAGTATCTCTCTCAAATTGTTACTTTGCGTAAATTTATTAATTAATTCTCGACATAATTTAGATTCGCAATGTGTAAGATTAACTTAAAGTAATTAGTAAATCTCTAGATTACCTAAAATATTCTTAGATACATTTAAATGACCTTGAATATCCTTAAAAGATTATTGAGTGGCCTTGAAGAATCATCAAACGACCTCGAATTTTGATATCTTTTATAACTCTCAAATTTTATGAATTAATTTTTGATTTGTGTTGAATTGAATTTACCTAAAATGATTGGCAAATCTGTAGAATACCTTAAAATCAATTTAAATAGCCTTGAATGACCTGAAAAGATCATCGAGTGACCTTTAAGGATCATCAAAGCGCCTCGAATTATTTTAAATGGTCGTTGTGTAAACTTAGGAAACCTTGTATGATTTATTGGATCACCTGGATAACCTAAAATTTCCAATAAACCCTTGATGTTTAAAAAAAAAATCATTAAATGACCTTAAAGGATCGTCGAATGACTTTGAAAGATTCTCGTTGGACCTTAAATGATGCTCAATCGTGGTTATATTATATTGTCCTTGAATGATTTCATATAACGCTGAATGACCTGAAAATATCAAATCAAATCGAGTGACTGTATGAATAATAATTGGTGACTTTGCAGGATCATCAAATAACCTCAAAAAATGTTGAATGTTTGTTGTGTGAGTTTAAAGAAATTTAAGTGGCTATTAGATGATTTTTAATTCCCTTAGATGACCATATCTAACAATGAATGACCTTAAATTATCTTTAGATGACTGTATAAGATCTCAAAGTAATTTCAGCATTATTGGATTTTTGATATCTATATCATCTCTCAAATTTTACTAAATTTCGAGTTGAGTAATGTGAATGTTATATATTATGATGAAACGAAAATAAATTATTTTCGTTTCATCTCAAATTGTTACTTTGCGTAATTTAATTAATTAATTCTTGACATAATTTATTTTCGATATTTTATGATTTTATCGAGTGACCTTGAAACGGACAACGTCAGTCAGGGCCGTTTGATGATTCTTCAAGGTCACTGATCTTTAAAACTGATTATTGGATCACCTTAAATTCCATTTGTTAACCTAAAATTTCCATTAATTGCCTTGATGATTTAAATAAAATTATTAAATGGTCTTAAAGGATCATCGAATGACTAAAATATCCTCGTATGACCTTAAATGACGTTTAATAGCTGTTATATTATATTGTCCTTGGACGATTTCATATATTGCTGAATGACCTTAAAAAGTGACCTTTCAGGATCATCAAATGACCTGGACATGTTTTGAATGTTCGTTGTGTGACCTTAAAGAAACTTGTATTATCGTCAGATGACCTTAAAAAATCTCAAAGTAATTTCAGAATTATTGGAATTTTCATTTCTATCATCTAACTCAAATAGTTCATTTACATAGTTTTATCAATTATTTCTTAATATAATTAATGTTGAAAATGTTCATGATTTGTCTAAATTGGTTGGTAAACCTCCAGATCACTTAAAATGTTCTTAGATAAATTTAAATGGCTTTGAATGACCTTAAAGGATCATCAAATGACCTTGAAGAATCATCAAATAGCTTCGAATTACTTTGAATGGTTGTTGTGTGTTTTTTCAAAAACTTTGCGTGATTGTTGGATCACCTTAAATGCGATTAGATAAGCTGAAATTTCTACTAGTCCTTGATAACTTAAAAAATCATCAAATAACCTTGTAGGATCATCGAATGACTTTGAAAGGTATTCGTATGACCTTAAATGATGTTCAATAGCTGTGATACTACATTTCCCTTGAATGATTTCATATAACGCCATTGGTTAATCTATAATTTATCGTGACCTGGACAAGTTTTGAATGTTTATTGTGTGACCTTAAAGAAACTTAAGTGACGGTTAAACAATTTTCACTGGTCTGAGATGGCCACATCTAACTAAAAATTATGACCCTATAAGATCTCAAACTAATTTCAACATTAATTGATTTTTAATATATCTCTCTCAAATTGTTACTTTGCGTAATTTTATTAATTAATTCTTTACATAATTTATTTTCAACATTCTATGATTTGCTCAAAGTGTTTAGTCATTTTAAATGTTCTTAGATAAATTTAAATGGCCTTAAATGATGTCAGTAGATCATTAAATGACCTTGAAGAATCATCAAATGGCATTGAATAATGTTTAGTGGTTGTTGTTAGACCTTTAAAAGCAATGTGTGATTGCATAACCTAAAATTTCAATTAAAGACCTTGATTATAAATTAATCATAAAATTACTTTGTATTTGTGTAAAGTATCGTCGAATGATTTTGAAAGATCTTCGTATGACCTTAAATGACGTTCAATAGCTCTTGTATAATATTGTTCTTGAATGATTTCATACAACGCTGAATGACTATGAAGTAACTATATGAATGATAATTGTTGACTTAGGATTAAATGACCTCAAAAAAGAGACCTAAGTGACTATTAGATAATTTTTACTTGCCATGATAATGATAAACTCGAATTATTTTTAATGGTTGATTTTTGGATCACCTTTTAATATCATTGGATAGCTTAATTTTTTTTATTTAAGACGTTACTGACAAGAAAAATCATTAAATAAAGGATTTAAGGATCGTCGAATGACGATAATATTATCATTGGATGATGATTTCATATAATTCATATGATAATTGATGACTTTGCAGAATCATCAAATGACGTCGATAAATTTTGAATGTTTGTCGGGTGACCTTTAGAAACCTTGCGTGATTGTTAAATCACCTAAACCGATTGGATAACCTAAACTTTCCATTAATGTCCTTGATGACTTGAAAAAATCATTAATATAACTTGAAAAATCGTCAAATGACTTTGAAAGGTCGTTGTGTGATCATAAACGACGCTAAGGAGCTGTTATATAATATTAACAGTAGATAATAACGCTAAATGACCTTAAAAGATAATCAAATTAGTAACTGTATAAATGATAATTTTTGAATTTGTAGGACCATCAAATGACCTGGGCAAGTTTTGAATGTTAGTGGTGCGACCTTAAAGAAACTTAGGTGACTATTGGACGAGTTTTACTGGCCTTGGATGTCGACATCATGAATGACCTTAGATTGTCACCAGATGACCTTATAAAATCTCAAAGTAATTTCAACATTATTGGAAGTTACGTTTGTATCATCTCTCTCAAACAATAAGTTTAATTCCTGTTTTAATTGATGTTGAAAATGTTAATGATTTACCTAAACTGATTGTTAAATCCCAGATCACCTTAAATGTTCTGAAATTAAATGATCTTGAAAAACCTTAAAAGATTATCATGACCTGGAAGAATAATCAAATAGCCTCGAATGACTTTGAATGGTTGTTGTGTGACCTTTAAAAACCTTACGTAATTGTTCACCTTAAATGCGACTGGATAACCTAAAATTCCCATTAAAGTCTTTGCTGATTAAACAATCATTAAATGACCTCGAACGATCGTTGAATAACTTTGAAAGGTCGTTTTGTGACCTTGAATAACGTTCAATAGTTGTATTATAATATTATCCTTGAATGATTTCATATAACGCTGGATGACCTTAAAAGATAATCAAATGATGTCGAGTGACTGATAATTGGTGATTTTGCATGATTATGACCTGGACAAGTTTTGCATGTTTATTGTTAAGTTACTGCTAAATAATTTTTACTGGCCTTAGATGATCACACCTAACCATGAATGATAACCGAATAAGATCTCAAAGTAATTTCAGCATTATTAGATTTTTGATATATATATCATATCTATCAAATTGTTTCTGTGCGTAATTTAATTAATTAATTCGTGACATAATTTATTTTGAACATTTTATGATTTGGGTAAAAAGATTGGTCATCTTAAATGTTCTTACAAAATTGCCTTGAATAACCTTTGAAGATCATCAAGTGACCTTAAAGAATCATCAAATGGCCTTGAATGAATTTGAATTATTGATGTATGACCTTAAATGACATTCATTAGCTGTTGTATTATATTATCCTTGAATGATTTTATTTAACACTGAATGACACTGAAGTAACCATATAAATGATAATTCGTGAATTTGCAAGATAAAATGACCTCAAAAAAATTTAAACTTTTGTTGTGTGACCTTAAAGAAATCTAAGTGACTATTAGATGATTTTTACTGGCCATAATTTACCTAAAATGGTTATTAAATCTCTAGATTGCCTTAAATGATCTTAGATAAATTTAAATTGCCTTGAATGTCCTTTAAAGATCATCAAATTACCTCGAATGATTTTTAATGGTCCTTGTGTAAACTTAAAAAAAGTTATCAAGATTGTTGGATCACCTTTTAATCTCATTGGATAACTTAAAATTTTCATTTAAGACCTTAATGACTTAAAAAATTACCTTGAAGGATCGTCGAATGACTATGAATGATCGTTGTGTGACCTTAAATGACGTTTGATAGCTGTTATATTATTCTTAGATGATTTTATATAAGGAAGAATGACCTTAAAAGACAATCAAATCATCTCGTGTGACTGTATGAATGATAATTGGTGACTTTACAGGATCATCAAATGACCTCAAAAATTTTTATACTTTCGTTCTGTAAAAAAGTGACTATTAGACCATTAGATTATCAGATGACCTTAAAAGACCTCAAAGTAATTTCAGCATTATTTGAATTTTCATTTCTATCAGCATATACCTAAAATGATTGGTAAATCTCTAGAGAATACGTAATTGTGGAGGCTTTCACTATCTAAAGAACCTTAAATATTCTCCTATAAATTTGAATGGCCTTGAATGAAATTAAAAGATCACCAAGTGACCTTTAGGGATCATCAAAAAATTAGAAAATCTTGCATCATTGTCAGATCACCTTTTAATGTCATTAAAATGCCCATAAACTACTTTGGTGACTAAAAGAGACATTAAATGACCCAGAAGATTTCTTGAATGACTTTAAAGGTCTTTATGTGACTTTAAATGACGGTTAATAGGTATCATATGAATTTTATTCACCTTGGATGATTTTATATAACGCTGAATGACCTTGAATTAAAAACATCTTGAGATAATTCTTCTTAATCCTTTCATGTTATTTCTATGATGTCTCTCAAATTGTTAATTTAATTTTAAAATTCTTATAGTCAAAATTAATATGCAACGTTATATAAAAACAATTGTCATAAAACTTGTTGACAAAATGATAAGGAAACAATTGATAAATTGATATTTTAAAAAATAATAATAAAGAGACGGTTATTTTTGCAAATGTGAAATTTAAACAACCAAATTAACCGATTAACTGGAAGCTTTGGATTAAGTTAAAGGACTTGTAGGGACTTCATAGATAAATTTAAATGACCTTGAGTAATGTTAAGATCTTAAATGTTCTTTAAGGACTTAATTAGATGACGTTTAATAGCATTGAATATACATTGAATGATATTGGATGGCTGTAAATTATTAGAAATTTCAGCATTACAATTTATATATTTAATATTAAGCTTAATATAATCTTAATAATGGTTATCTATTGACTACGTGGTCCTTTCGCAATATTATTTACCAATTGATGTGTATATAAAGAGGTTATATTTTTAAGTATTGCTTCCATCATCAATTAAATCCCAATGGTGAAAGGTACCGGTCGTCCATCGGATTATAATCCCGGACAGTGACCCTTCACTTCTGTTATCGCTAGCCGGTCGCCACCATAATTGGAAATTAATTAAAAACTTCTGTTGCAATTTTACTTCGAATGATTTTTTTTTCAAATGTACATAAACATCCGCCAGCATTTCAAAGCCGTATGCAAATAACGATTTTAATTATGGCATGATTAAGGCGATGAAGCCGCACAGATAATCTACTTACGACTTGTGCCAAAAGCTAAAAGGGAAGCCCTAGCAAAGGCCCTACTTCCATCAGCTCCTCGCTGAATAATCGATTTAGTATTAATATCAGAGTATCGGATATAAGTGGATGCGTTACTAACATGTTTTCCTTTCAACAAAATTACTTTTTTTTATATGTATACAAATGTATATAATGGATAATTGGGTAAATATGTTACACAAAGATTAATATCTATCATCAACTATTTTTAAAATATGATTGAGATAAGAAATTGATACTTCCTAGGATACACTCTTGATGGAACTGGTATTTCACTGTGATTGAGATAAATTAATGCAGTCGCAGATTGCATCCGGTGTTTATGTACCGTATTTTATTGTTATAAAGGGGGTTCCCCAATGATAATGTAGTATTATGACTTTTATGAGACGATAATTGCGAGAATAAAAATAGGGCGGACATAAAAGCATGAAGAAAGTGTATGAATAGAAATCTATAAATTTTGATATTCCACTTTATCACATGACATAAAAACGGTTTTATATAAGACACACCATAAACTTTATGTATACACACACACACAGTAAATAAACCATCGGTCACATTTCCATCTTATTTGTGTAATTGTATTTCTTCCCCAAACGTTCCTGATTAAAACTGGCGGAGATAAAATTCATGGTATGTAAAAGTCACCGTAAAGTGTGATAGGGCAATAAAACTTTTTTTATCCGAGGAAATAATAAAAAGAAAAAAACGGAGTGAGAGAAAGAGAGAGGGGAATAATCCACAGCTTCTGTAAGTTCATTTATTTTCCGACTCAGCGACTGTGAGATCGTTCCCATCCTGAGAGACTCGGGTCAAGAATAGTTTTTTTTTTCTTTGCTTCTTGTTCTCCCAGTGCTCTCTTTTACTTCTAATCTCACACAACAGCCGAATCCCAGATTGAAATTGCATCAGATAAAGTGATAGAAGGTGCCATCCAAACAGTAAACTCGGATTGTTTGCGGTGTATCAGCACGAGGAGGAATTTTTTTTTTTATCAGCGCCGCTTATTTTTCTTAGTCACGTCTCGTTTAAGGGGGAAACTATAAAAAAATATATATGTATCGTGGGGGGATGATACCCTTATTTCCTAGATAGCGCAGCTTATTTTTACTTTCCCTATATACGAAGTATATATAGGGGAAGTATTGTGATCGTGATTTTTTTTTTAAATTTTTTTTGCGGAAATATTTGTTTTGAGGTCCTCTGAGTCCATTAAACTAATTTCTGGAAAAAAAAAATTGTGTCTGTGTGTGTGTCTGTCTGTCTATCTGTCTGTCTGTCCGTGGGTGCTGTATCTCAAAATCGACTGATCCGATTGAGATGAAACTTTAAACGTAAGGTTTTATCGTTAAAAACTGGAACTGAAAAGCTTTTGGTAAACATTCATAAACCAGAAGTGGGTGTTTACTCGAGGCGTTTTTTGTTTTTTTCCGATATTTTTTTTAATATAAAAATTATTACAAAACTTTTCAAACAAAAGTTAAAGAGAATGAGAAACTGTACAAATTTTGTTAAAATATATTTTTCATAAAATTCTTAACTTTCGAGAAAAAAAAATAAAAATTGAAATTTTTGACATTTTTGCCAATTGCTAATAAACTATTGAAGCAACATGAAAGTTATATAACAAATAATTGTAGAGAATTCAACATTGAATAAATTATTAAGAATAACCTTTTTGCATAAACCGCATAGTTTTCGAGTAAAATATAGGGAAAGTACTATGATGGCCACATCACCATTTTGTTTGTAAATAGTGGCAAGTGAATAAATGAATTGAATTGAATTGAATTGAATTCTAAGAAGCTAAGAATTTTAATTTAATTTCTCTTCCAATAGAGAAAATTTTATTTGAGACTTCTTGAGTTTAAAAATAATTGACGTATATGATGACACAGATTTAAATTTGATAAATTGTAAAAAATTAATTTTCAGTTGAATTGGGCTGAAAATTACTGAAACTCTTCATTATTATTCTAGTTATGATTTTACAAAAGAATAATCAACATAGATAATCGAGAAATAAAATGACGAATGTTCAAATTTGAAATGAAGAAATGAAAAAATGCAGTCGTCGTTTTGAAAAATTGTAAAAAATTAATATTCAGTTTAATTAGGCTGAAAATTACTGAAAATCTTCATTATTGGTCTAATTCTGATTGGGTATTAAAAATAATTGATATTTATATGATGAAGAAATAAAATGGCGAAGGTTTAAAAGTTGAAGTGAAGAAATTAAAAAAATGCATTCGTCGGTTTGAAAAATCGTGAAAAATTCATTTTTAGTTCTAATAAGCTGAAAATTACTGAAACTCTTCATTATTAACTTAACTTTGATTTTGTAAAAAATAATTGACATATATGATGAAGAAATAAAATGGCGGAGGTTGAAAAATTGAAATGAAGAAATGAAAAAATGCATTGTTCGGTTTGAAAAATTGTAAAAAAAAATATTTTCAGTTGGATTAAGCTAAAACCCTTCAGTATTATTGTAGTTTTGATTTTAGAAAAGAATAATTAATGTATATAATCAAGAAATAAAATTGCGGTGGCTTAAATTTGAAGTGGAAAATGAAAAAAATGCATTAGTCGGTTTGAAAAATTGTAATAAATTGATTTTCAGTGAAATTAGGCTGAAAATTACTGAAACTGTTCACTATTAATCTAGTTTTGATTTTGTAAAAAAATAATTGACGTATATCATGAAGAAATAAAATGGCTGAGTTTTAAAAGTTGAAATGAAGAAACGATAAAAATTCATTCGTCGGTTTGAAAAATCGTAAAAAAATAATTTTCTATTGAATTAGGCCGAAACTTCTACAACGCTTTATTAATATTCTATTTTTGATTTTGTAAAAGAATAATCAAGGTTTACGATTAAGAAATAAAATGGTGGAAGTTTAAATTTAAAATGAAGAAATTACATAAATGCATTTGTCTGTTTGAAAAATTTTAAATGATTAAATTATCAGTTGAATTAGGCTGAAAATTACTGAAACTCTTCACTATTATTCTAGTTTTGATTTTATAAAAGAATCATGTTTAAAATTGAAATGAAGAAATGAAAAAATATACATTCGTGGGTTTGATAAAATGTAAAAAATTAAATTTCAATTAAATTTGACTGAATTTATTATTAATCTAGTTTTGATTTTATAAAACAATAATTGATATATATGATGAAGAAGTAAAATGGCGGAGGATTAAAATTTGAAGTGAAGAAATGAGAAAAATGCATTCGTCGGTTTGAAAGATTGTAAAAAAAAATTGTTGGCAAGTGAATTAGGCTAAAACTTACTAAATTCCATTCATTTTTAATCTAGTTTTGATTTTGTAAATATATATATATATATATATATATATATATATATATATATATATATATATATTCTGATGGAGAAATTGCTAAAAATTCTAAAAGCCTGTAAGGAGTTTATAGAAACTTAGTGGAGAAATATTGGAAAATTATAGAATATTTGAAAAGGAAATTGCAGAAAATTAAGTCTAAAAATCTACAAGAGAAACTGCTGAAATATTCTAAAAACTTGGAAGAAGATTATAGAGTTTTAGAGAAAAGATGTTGGGATGTTCTAGAAATTTGGAAAAGCAATTAGTAAAATTTTACGAAAAATTATAACAAAAATAAAATTCTAGATCTAGCGAAGAAGATTCTATTAATTTGAATCGAGAATTATTCTAGAAATTGCGAAGAAACATTTCTGGAATATTAGATATACTCCAAAACCTTTTTAATCTTTCAAAAGTCTAAAAATCTGAAAGAGAAACTGCTGAAATATTCTAGAAACTTGGAATATGATTATAGAATTTTAGAGAAAAGATGTTGGAAAGTTCTAGAAAGTGCTACAATTTTACGAAAATGTATAGAACCCATGAACAAAGTATTTTATAATTTGAATTTATCTAAGGAAAAACATTCTAGAAATTTGGATTAAAAAAATGTTGAAAAATTCCATAAATTTCAAAGAAAAATTGCTAGAATATTAGAGACCTTCTAGAACCTTTTAAAATAAATAAAATAAGGGTTTTAAAGAAAAATGTTTGGAAAATTTTAGAAAATTGGCAAATAAAACTGCAGAAATTTTGCAAACATTTATAAAGCCCACGATTAAAGTATTTTGCAATTTTAAAATTATTATTATCTAGTGAAAAAGAAAAATTCATGAAATATTAGAGACAATCTGGAGCTTTTTTAAATTTAAAAAAACTTAAAATCTGGACGATAAACTTTTGAATAAGATGCGCACTAGATAATTCTAGAAAAAAAAAACAAATATTTATAAAATACTCCATACATTCTAGAAAATTTTCGCAACTAAAAAATTTTAAAAATCTGGAAAGAAATTGCCAAAAATTGTCTAGAATCTGGAGAATTTCTGGAAATTGGGAAGATAAATTTTTAGAATATTCAGGGAAATTCTAGAATGATAGATTACAGCGATTAGTGATAATAGGGATGATAGATGATAGAGATGACAAATGATAGAGATGACAGATGACAGTGATGACGCACGGCAGATGAAAGAGATCACAGTTGACATAGATGACAATGTTGACATCTAAGAAGAATGAAATATGACAGAGAAACAGATGGCAAAAATGACGGACTATAGAGATAACAGCTGTCAGAGAAGACAGATTTCAAATGACAGGTTACAGAGATTGCATATGACAAAGGTCGTACATGACACAGATGATAAATGACAGGGAAGAAGCATGACAATGATGGCAGATGACAATAGATGGAAAATATAACAAATGACAGATGATACATGACAGAGATGTATGACAACAGAGATGCTAGATGACATAGATGAGAGGTGATAGAGACGTTAGCTAACAGAGATGCCAATTGGTAGATGATAGAGGTGACATAGCAGAGATAGCAGCTGACAGATGAGAGTGATGAAAGTGATCACAGATGATGGAGATGACAGAGATCACTGAATTGGCAGATACTAGTGATGTCAGCTGGCAGAGGTGCCGGAAGTGGATGTTTACTCAAAGCGTTTTTTTGTTTTTTCGTGATATTTTTTTCTAAATATGAAAAATTTTAAAAAACGGCTCAAACAAAAGTTAAAGGAAACAAAAAACTGAACAAGTTTCATTAAAACATATTTTTCATAAAATTCTTAACTTTTGAAAAAAAAATTAAAATTGAAAATTTTGACATATTTTTTCTAAATGCTAATAAACTATTTATTTTAAACAAAGAATAAATTAACAAATCAGAAACACTGTTATCATCTTATAGTCCTTACAAATTATGAATAGAGACATTAATTCTAAACACCCTCTAGTATTTATTTATAGTATGTCTGCGTGCATTTTTCGACATTGAAAGTCACTTATAAATATTAATGAGGGGCTGCGTGGAAAGTGGCAGCAACGTGGGGTGTAAGTGTGTGTGTGTGTTTTTCCTTGCAGAGAGTTTTCGTTGCGATCTTCGTGTGACCACGCAGCAGGAAAACGTATAAAATACCCCAACTGCGTTTTATACGGTGCCCCATAATTCTTACTTATATCTCTTCTGTGTCGGCCATCAAGACTACTACGACGGGGACCCCTCCGTCTTTCTATATTTCATGGCTTCCTCGACGGCGGCCCCTCCTGCATATTTAAACTTGTACAAATACTGCGTCTGCATTAGGCGTACAGATCCCCACAATCGAGCGCCTATTTCCTGCCCTCCACAAGAGTAAAATGATCTATGAAGTCCTGAACTGAAAAGAAAAGAAAAATGAAAAAGATTAATTAATATTATAGAAAAAAAGACCTTTATATGCGATTGATTAATGAAATTAAGATGCTGAAATATGTTTGTATTAGCTTGATTGATTAAAACCCTTGGTTTTAACTGTGAAACAAAAAATAAGTGTTTTAATCAATCAAGACCTTTAGGCCTTTATATAATTCAAGAAAAATACAATATCTTCATTTAAACGTTGCTATCGATGTTGGTAACACAAGGATTTTAAGCAAAATGTTTTGCAGTTAAGCTTTAGATCATCTTTGTTAACTTACCAAAGATCGTCAATTGTTTCGGTCTTTTCTTGCCATAAATCGAAGATAGTGGTCTTAAACCTCATGTATTCTCCTTCATCCACCAGTTCTTCTTATACGACGTGTCTGACCTTCTCTAATCAATCCACTTTGTATACAAATTACAAATGAAAAATATACGATTTATTATTTTATATTTCTATTTTAATAAATATTGAATTATAGTTAATCTAAATCTTAATTAATTTATAGTTCTTTACACTATCAATTTACGTATTTATAGCGTAATATTAAAACGTTCACCCAAACACACTTAATTAATTAAATTCGGGTCAACCCTCCGATCCCCCGAGGACGTGTTACACCTTGCGGATCAATTTCACGTGTAATCCCTACTAATCAGCCGAGTTAACGTCAAAGCGGGGAAGCAATGTTAATTTCACGTATCGACATGCCAGCCCGCCGAAGAATCTCCGGCCGGAAGATTTATCGCCGTGCAGAAGTTGGCGGGGGTTTATTACCGCGCCATAACTTATCATTATCATAATCCGGTGCGCCCTTATTATAAGTTTAAAGGGGAAACTAATATAAATGGGTGATAAATTAGATCCGTGAATACGCCGAACATCATAAACATTGATTAGATTCGCCGGCTGCATCTTCTACATCTTACATCTTCTGTGCCGGATCCGACTCAGACGCAATAATAGAGTAATAGAGTTAGCTCCGGTCGGCCGCCCTCCACGCCGCCTTGTATCGCCCTTTCAGGCTATGAAATTGCTCGACTGTAAGAGGAAACTGCAATGGATTAATCGTCTGACATTTGTAATAAATTATCTCGTGTTGCGCTATCGTTTGACCGCAATATATGAACGCGTCTTGCTTCCAGATTAACCGTTACACATCCTCCCCTGACACGGCTTCCGTCATCTGACCTAATCAAGAAAAAATGTTATGAAAGTTATTTTTTTATTAAGGACGTAATTTTTCTCCCTACCATAACAGAAATTATATAAAGCAATATGTAACCAAATAATTGTAAGGCTGTAATCACAAGCGATTATACCAAAAACTGTAACTGGAGGGATTCTAATGTTAATAAAATTGAAATTTTGATTATGTTTTTAGTTGATTTAAAAAGTTTCAAGTCGATGGCAATTATTTTTATACTTCTTTCACGCTTTCAAATTTTTCAGAAATTTTTTCACAAGTAAAGCTGTAATCACAAGCGATTATCTCAACAACTGTAACTGGAGGGATTCTAATTTTACTAAAATTTAAATTTGAAGTATATTTTTGGTTGGTTTAGTAAGTTACAAGATGATGGCAATTGATTTTATACTTCTTTCAGGCTTTCAAAGATTTTAGAATTTTTTCACAAGCAAGGCTGTAATCACAAGAGATTATTACAAAAATTGCAACTGGAGGGATTCTAATATTACTAAAATTAAAATTTTATTTATATTTCTAGTTGATTTAGAAAACTTCAAGCTAATGGAAAAGGTTTTGATACTTCTTTCACTATTCCAAATGTTTCAGAATTTTTTTCAAAAACAAGGCTGTGATCACAAGCCATTATACCAAAAACTGTAACTAATAGGATTGAAATGTTACTAAAATTAAAATTTTGATTATGTTTTTGGTTAATTTAGAAAGTTTTAAGTTGATTGCAATTGTTTTTATATTTCTCTCACCCTTTCAAAATGTTTAGAATTTTTTTCACAAGCAAGACTGTAATCACAAGTGATTATCCCAAAAACTGTAACTAAAGGGATTCTAATGTTAGTAAAATTGAAATTTTGCTTATGTTTTTAGTTGATTTAGAAAGTTTCAAGTCAATGGCAATTATTTTTATACTTCTTTCACGCTTTTAAAATTTTCAGAAATTTTTTCACAAGTAATGCTGTAATTACAAGAGATTATCACAAAAATTGCAACTGGAGGAATCCTAATCTTACTAAAATTGAAATTTTAATTATGTTATTAGTTGATTCAGAAAGTTTCAAGCCAATGAAAATGGTTTTTATAATTCTTTCACGCTTTCAAATTTTTCAGAATTTTTTTCAAATGCAAGGCTGTGATCACAAGCAATTATCCTAAAAACTGTAACTGGAAGGATTGAAATGTTACTAAAATTGAAATTTTGATTATGTTCTTGGTTAATTTAGAAAGTTTCAAGTCGATGGCAATTGTTTTTATACTTCTTTCACGTCTTCAAAAATTTTAGAAATTTTTTCACAAGTAAAGCTATAATCACATGCGATTATCTCAAAAACTGTAACTGGTGGGATTCTAATGTTACTAAAATTAAAAATTTGAGTATGTTTTTGGTTGGTTTAGAAAGTTTCAAGACGATGGCAATTGATTTTATACTTCTTTCACGCTTTCAAATTTTTTAGAAATTTTTTCACAAGCAAGGCTGTAATAACAATCGATTATCGCAAAAACTGCAACTAGAGGGATTCAAATGTTAATAAAATTAAAATTTTGATTATGTGTTTGGTTGATTTAGGAAGTTTGAAGTCGATGGCAATTGTTTTTATACTTCTTTCACGTCTTCAAAAATTTTAGAAATTTTTTCACAAGTAAAGCTGTAATCACATGCGATTATCTCAAAAACTTTAACTGGAGGGATTCTAATGTTACTAAAATTAAAATTTTGAGTATGTTTTTGGTTGGTTTAGGAAGTTTCAAGTCGATGGCAATTTTTTTTATACTATATTCGCGCCTTCAAAGTTTTTAGAATTTTTTTTCACAAGTAAGGCTGTAATCACAAGCAATTTTCCCAAAATCTGTAACTGGAGTAGTTCTAATGTTACTAAAATTGAAAATTTGAGCATGCTTTTAGTTAGTTTAGACCAGACAAAGTCCTATCGGAGTAAGACTTCATGCAGGATTAACCAAACAGTCACCACAGCACATGTTGTCCCTTACTATATCCCTCATCACCCGGTCCATCGTCCTGATGATCCTCCTACTAAGAACCGGGTCGTTTTTAACACTTCCACTTGCACCTCTTCCGGAAAATCCCTCAATGACATCCTTCTTACTGGCCCTAAACTAAAAGCCGGCATTTCTTTGCTCATCACCCGATTTCGCCTCACTGGATTTGTGTTTATTGCCGACATCCGTCAGATGTATTGCCAAATCATGATCAGAGAAGACCAGCGAGATCTATAGCGTATTTTGTTGCGTTTCTCCCCAGACGAACGTCTTTTCAGCTCCATATCTCGCTCTTCACTCTTCAGCAATTGGCGACCGATGAACGCTCCCGATATCCGTTGGCCGTGCTACAAACTGATGTCTACGTCGATGACAACCTCACTGGCTGTGAGACTGAATCCGAAGCAATGAAGAACTAATCGCTCTTAGGCGACGGATTTGAACTTGAAAGTAAATAGATAAAAAGAAATTGTAATTCGTTTACCTGGAGAACAGCAACTTCAGAAACCACTCTGGCTTTCCCTTTGGCAATATTTGCTTTTGTATGGAGTTATTAAAAATAATAGTACTCAAATATGAAATAAATATAATAGCAAATATATTTAAATAACAACCAAAGAAACAGAACATATGACAATACAAACATTAACTTACAATATACTAACGCAAATGGTAAATTGGGCTCGTGACAGATAACTTGTGATGCAACTCGTAACTCGTAATTGATAACTCGTAAATGATAAATGTAAATGATGAAAGGATTTAAATCAAGCTTAGATAAGATTAGCTATAGAAGGTCATTTATATTTAGACTTAAATTTGGATTATGCTTTATTTTTTATTCTATACAAGGTTTTATTGTTTTGTAAGCAGCAAAATCGTCAACAATTGGTATTTCAAGTTTTTATGTATATGTAGGGTGGGTGTGTGGCCTCTATCCCACCCTCCAATTAGTAAAACATAAGCAAGGGTTTTAATTAAAAGTTGTGAAATGTAAAAAAAAAACATAAAAAATGGTGATGTGGCCATCATAGTACTTTCCGTGCATTTTTCTCGAAAACTATGAGGATATGGATTCTTTACAATTAATTGTTTTATAAATTTCATATAACTCCTGTAGTTTATTAGCAGTAGGCAAAAAATATCAACATTTTTATTTTTTTTCTCGCAAGTTAAGATATGCACGTCGTGTGCAGCGTCTAAAAGTTTCTCCCACCTCAGACTAGACCTCAGTCTGTGTGCTTGTTTCCCTCGTCTTCGAAGCATTTCTCATAAGTTGGGTTCACGTTTTTTGCTTTTTGTACATTTACAAAACATTATCACATTTATTGATATAACCATGGGTACGGAGAAGAAGATGATGTCTATTGAATTAAAGCGTGAAATCATAGAAAACATGAGCAAGCTGTACGAGTAATTGACTTGGGATGATGTACGGGCGAAGCACATCAATGATATGTACAGTGCTTAAACAGCTAAGGGCGTTACAATAATTTCTAAGCTCCGGATCTCTCTCCATGAAAAGATGGAGCAACTGATAGTGTGGGTGACAGAGAAGCAGCTTCAAGGAGGAACCTTAACACAAAGCATCATATGTGAGAAGGCACGAGCGATTTACGGTGATTTGCTGAAGCAGATACCACACACTTCCGAGGAATCGGAAGACTCGTTTAAAGTCAGTCGGGGCTGGTTTGACAACTTTAGGAAAAGGACCAGCATTTACTCCGTCGCCAGCCATGGTGAGGCATCAAGTTAAGGTGTGAAGGCAGCTGAGGTTTACATTAAAACGTTTTTCAAACTGATAGAAGCCAAAGGATACAACCCCCAGAAAGTCTTCAACTGAGACGAGATAGATTAACTGCTAGTATCCAAGTTATCTGGAGGGAAATTCCGACGGCGTGGGTCACCAGGAAATTCTTTGTGGTGTTTAACCATTCTGTTAAAAAATATCTACAGGAAAACAACCTACCCATGCAAGCCCTTCTCGTCCTAGACAATACCCCTGCTCACCCACCAAATCTCGAAGATGATTTACTCGAAAAGTTCAAGTTTATAAAGGTTCTCTACCTACCACCCAACACCACTCCTATCCGGCATATTTCTAATTTTAAGAAGTTGTACATCAAGTACATTTTCGGGGCTGCTTTAAGGTGACGGAGAACACAAACCTTACCCTTCGAGAGTTCTGGAAGGACCACTTTAACATCGTGATATGCCTAAGAATTATTGATCAGGCCTGGCTGGGTGTTACAACGAGTACCTTAGCCTCTGCATGGAAGAAGCTGTGGCCTGAGGCTGTAGCTGAAAGGGCCTTCGAAGGATTGGAACCCGAAGTGTCAATGCTAGAGGAAATTGTGTCTCTGGGAAAATCTATGGGTCTAGAGGTGGATGAGAGAGATGTGAACGAACTCGTCGAGGAACAGTCTCAGGAGCTGACAACCGAGGAGTTACACGATCTACATTCGCAGCAGCATACAGAGGTTCAACGAAAAATTAGTTTTGAACAAAACTCTACAAGAGATTTAAAGGAGATCTTGAGAATGTGGGAGAAAGTTGTAGAGTTCGTGGATAAGAATCACCCCGAAAAAGTTGCAACTGGTCGTGCATCGGAGTTGTTCAACGGAACTTATAGGGAGGAAGAAAGAAACCTCCTTGGACAGTTTTTTTTTAACGATCTACAGGTGAAAATGAGCAAAGCGTGACGAAAAAAGCGAAAATTAAGCACTTTTTAGGTTTTAGGTTTTTAGAGAATATGTATTTGTTATTAATAATTATCTCTTCCTGTAAATACATTTTTCTTGTTCAAAAACACTTAACAAAAACAACTGAGGTAGTGTTTTGGGAGTTGGAACGGATTAATGGAATTTCAATTAATTTCAATTGGGAAAATTGCTTTGAGATACGAGCAAGATTACGGAACGAATTAAACTCATATGTCGAGGGACCACTGTATATATATATATATATATATATATATATATATATATATATATATATATATATATATATATGTTGCATACATGTTATTACCAATTTAGTATCAATGAGCTCTCAAGTTGAAATACGGTGGCCACTGAAACATCGCGAGGCAAAGCGATTGAACTCGGGGGAATCTCGAACGATGTATGCCTCGTTCGAGATTCACAATATTTAAGGTGGGAATGTTTCCAAACAGTACAAGAGGGCTCGGCTAATTCTCGTCAACCAAGAGGGGTTACAGACTGGACATGAAACGCAAGCTCTTTGAGCTGTGCCAGGTGGATAGACGATACAGGACGCCCGTTCAACTGTTAATACGGGTTTATTAAGGGCAAATCAACCGTAGCTGCCACTAACGAAGCGAACATAGGCCCTCTAAGAAAGACGGCAATGCCTTGCAATTACATTGGTCGTCAGGAATGCCTTCAATTTTATTTCCTGGTTAATCATAATGAAGACTCTGGAGAAAAAAGATCGTCCACAGTTCCTAGTGGCCATCATCGCTGATTACCTGTACGATTGCGAGGAACATTTCAAAGGGCAAAAGATCTGAGCTGTGGTTTAGAGGGCATCTATTCTTAGGCCCACACTGTAAAACCTGTACTACGGCGTTCTCGAGCTACCGCTGTCGCCTAGGGTGAACGTAATAGGAATCGCCGACAACATATCAACTCAGTAAATAGTTCGAGGAGTTCATGCGGCTGGAGACGGGGGTAACCACCAAGCTCTCAGAGTAGATGGTGAAAGCGGGGCTAGATGGGGCGGCTAACATCAAGATTCTGCACCAAGGTAGTGGTGGCGGCGGCAGAAGCTGCTTGAACCATCAAAGTCATCTCGGTCCTGCTGGCAAATATCGGCGGCCCGTCCAAGTGGAAGAGAATTTGTCATCAACCTTCTGTATGAGCCTCTACCGAGGCCACCGAAGTACTAGCCGTCGGTCCTACCGAACCTGAAGATAGATGGTGACGAGAGACGAGGTTTACAACACGGCGAAGAACGGCTAAAGACTGCCAGAGCATGCTGATGAGTCGGTGGTAGGAGCGGTGGGGCAGAAGCACAAAAGGCGTCTGGACATGCGAACTCATCTGGTCACTGGATTGTAGAATGAAGAGGAACAACGGAGATCTATCATACCACCGGACGAAGATCCTGTCAGGATAAGATTGCTTCAGGAAATATCTCCACAAAATCTGAAAAGCCTTTGAACATCCTGTGTGCTCTTCCAATGAACGGGAATTGTTGTCCAACTCAGAGGATGAACGCTCGTTCAGGTCATGCTCGAAGATGAGGACGATGAATGGACCGGATTTCTAAAGAAGTTTTTCTCTCAGTGCGGTTTTCTCAGATGAAGATGAATGAAAACAAGAAGAAAAAAGAGAGCATGAAGGATAACGACAACGGTATCAAGGTGGAGGTTAACTGTAAGAAAACTTGAAAACTTTGACAACGAGGGGGGCACCAGAAGAAAAGTTTAATCATTTCACTAGTATCCCTATTAAATCGATAGCTCTTACTTAGAAGTTGCAGAAGTTCAACATCTGAGAATTTCAACTAAAATCTGAGCTCCCGCACAAATACACGAGGGGGATTCAATATATGTAACGCATTTTTTCTGAAACAAAGGTTGTTTCATTCAGCATTCAAGTACAATATGTTATTCCCCAATCTTTTTTCTACAAAACACTTGTTTTCAACGTAATCTCCATTCAATGCTACGCCTTTACCTGACCTTGATGTGAAGGCCTGTATTTCTGCAGCATCGTGCTCATAAAGAGTAGCATAATACACTTCAGAGTTGATCGTTTGACCATGGGGAAAGACTTTAAACAGAATAACCCCTTCAGAATTCCAGAAGATCGTAGTCATGACTTTACCAACTGAGGGTATGGCTTCAAACTTTTTTTGGTAGGGAATGGGAGTGGTGGTTATCGTTTGGTTTCGGGTTTGAAGTGATAAACCCATGTTTCATTGCCAGTAAACATGTTTGACAAGAAATCGTTGCGATCAGCCTCACACCAAGAAAGCAAATCCGCATAGATGGTATTTGGGCCCAGCGGTCACAAACCCTTAAATATTCCAACTAGTGAACAATTGAGACAGCACTACAAACAGAGGCGTGGTGTTTGGTTGTGATCGCACGCTCCGACATTTTGCAAGCGCCTATGAATATCTGAAATGTCCTGATTTTCCGCCAAAAGAAACTCAATCACTACCCTATTTTTGGAATGCACGTCCGTTACAGACGCCATTTTAACAATTACGTATAGCGCTGACACCTATCAGAAATCAATGAAACTATACGAGACGAAGCGGGAACATTGAATGTTGTTCCACAAGTTATATTGAGGTTTTTCTACCAAACGTGGCCGAGAAAATAAAATGTGTTACATTAATTATTGAACTCCACTCGTACATAGCGGGTATATTTAAAAGTCCATAGTGGTAACTATAGTGCGCCTTAAATATGATAAAGTATATTAAAGAAAAGGTTAAGTTGGGTAAGCCAGTGATAAATTACTAACGTAGTTTAATGTCTTAACACAGTTATTTTATTTTCTGACGAGTGTAAGTATTTAACTATATAGATTTCAACACATTTCAAAAGTTATTATTAAATTAATAAAATTAATTAATTTAAGAATTCTGTTTTATTTTTATTAATTATAATATATGATGATATATTGCAAATTATAGAATGAAAACACGTCACAACAAAATTTTATTGACTTTAATACATTTTTTTATTAAAATTTTATTGAATTTCCATATTGAAAAAATAAGATAATTCGCTTTATTCCTTAAGATATAAAACTGAAAATATGCGGAGGGTAAAATGCCAGCACGCACGGCGTTATAAATGTTAAATTTCGCCGAGAGATGGAGCTTTAAGGTATAGGAGGTACTTTAGTAGGTGCTGCATTACGATCTATTATCCGTGAACAGACGTGTGGAGGAAATGTTCCGGCAGCTTCCGGTCTAGTGATGAGTGCTGATGACGGCTGTCAAGAGCCGCAAGGAGTGGCAATAAAGTGCACCTGTTATGTGGGATGCGTGGCTTATATACAGCGAAAGACATCTACGCCATTTCTGCAAATAAAATATAAGAGGGAAACATTGTAACAATTTTTTATTTATATATTCAGATTATTTAAGAATGAAAACAAAAAATAACTCTTATAAAAAAAAATTCTGGGTATATCTTTTAATGTATAATCATTTTATATTTAATAACTTATACTGGGATTAAATTCGCGGCTTGTTTGTGCGAGGCAAATTCGAAAATCAAGTTGCCAACACCAAGGAGCGTAATGGTGGATTTATGGAGGACCTCTAATTGGAGCCAGCCCTTAGTAGGAAAAAACGCCGTCGGACGTGTTGGAGACAAGAGGGATGGGCGAGGGTGAGGAAATTAAATTTGCAATATAAAGTCGGCGGTAATGAATAAAACATGCGACTTTTTTTCCACACAGTGATTTAAATATTTAAAACTATTAAATAATGTCGCGACTGGTAATTAAAACACAAATCTATTTTTCCTAAAGAAAATATTCTCTGCAACGATTTCCATCCATTTGTATAATTAGCGTGCAATCCCCGCATCGCTCATTTAGTCGTCATTAACAAATCACATTTACTAATTAAGTGCGGCCAATTGTAAATGTCCAATTGGTCATTAACATCTGACGTGCCCCGAATGGCTACACGGAAATGTAGCCCTTACCCCAATAGTGCACCATCATATAGAATTGAATTAATCCATTTAATTAAATTTTTACCAATGAATTAATCGATTTAATTAAATTTTTATTAAACCGTCCGACTTAACTATAAGTAGGTCGAGTGTGTACCTATGAATAATTTAAGTCTTTTATGTTTTTTATACAAGTGCAAGTTAAATTGGATTGACGTAATTAACTTAGCTAAATAACCGAATGAAACTGTTCCCAATTCTTTCCGTTTTTTTTTTTCATTCGAATAAAGTGCTTCCCCGCGCTGCGTGGAGAACGAAGCACCCCACTTCGACAATTACTTCATTTTCATTTTCTGAATTCCCCACTCGAACTAAAACTGTTGTGGCATGCATTTAAATATATTATAGGTTTTTTTCATCAAACGCGAGGGGGATACGGATTGGATTGGAATATATTAATCCACTCATCAACTCTAAAATTATCTATATATATAAAGACAATTTTCTTCTTATATAAGACCAGCATTTTCCTTCGCCGTATAAAATGAACTATTACACATACGGAAAGTTCGAGTCGGTTGAAGCTCGAATTGCCCTCCAAAGGGCGATAAGATTGGAGCGATGCATTTCAAAATGTGTAATCGACGCCATTCCTCAAGATGGAATTTCGAGTGTTCCGACTTGGGGCTTTCAAACTGAATAAAACCGTCGCCCGTTCAACTGAAACTTGAACACTGGCGTGAATACGTGTAATAAATAAGTACTTTTGTTTAATTTCCTTTTGATTAAATTCCTTTTCGAAAACGATACTTACTTATTTACTACTCTAAATAATACAAGGAAATGTATATCCTACGAATAAAATATAATCATAGAAAAAATCCGTTTCTAAAGACCCAATTCGAGTAGTTGAGTGAAATCGGTGAGAGAGGAAAAAAAGGACTTTTTGTTTTCCCTTTTTTTTTGGCAAGTTATTTAGCTAAAGATTTGTTCGGGATTTGGTATTTACCTCGGCACACCCGCGGCGCCTCCCCAAAGGCCAATTTTCCTCCTCGGGCCTCTTCCCCTCCGCGTCCCGCCGCGTTCCGTATCGGAAAATCCATAAGCTGTAACTAACTGCTGTACACCACCATCCGACGAGATGATGCATGGCCAGGATGACACGTGAATATGGGGATGAGATAATGCAGATATTATTTCAATGGATCATTATTAATGACACACAGTGTTGTACCTGGCGAATGTAAAGAACACTCGACGTTCATCGGTAATTTATGATCCGGTCGTACTCGTGGGGTTAATTAATTGCGCCAATTTAACGATTGCATCAGCAAATTCAATAGATACTTTAATTGCAAAATCTACAGTTTTATTTTTGAATTAAATAATACCAGTTGATAAACCGTTCGAACGCCATCTGATTTTTGTTTTTATAAACAGTTAATACCATCGAAAGGGACATATTATAAGGACTTCTTCTTGTACTTTCATTTTTTTAATGAAAAGTAAATTTTTGGTGTAAATTTCGCAATGTCTTATGCCAGTATTTGAATAGTGTCTTCAAATCTGAGTTATTTGAAATCATAAAAAGAAAAACTTTCAATTAGTTTAAATTTGATTTGAAAGCCTTGAAAATATCTCAAAGAAAATCGGTGTTACGCTATTTTTCACTTTACCTCTGAAACAGGTAATAGACAAAATCTAAGAAAATATACAGACTTCTACCAGAATTATATTATATGCACGTTCTTTTATAATTTTCATCATCTCCTTTATCTTTGACAGCAGTGTATTTAGATTATTTTTTACATTCTAATCATTTGGGACAAGACCTCTGTTCTTTAACTGTGCATATTATTTTTTTTCTGAGGAAGAAGAGCAGAGAAATGGAAGGAGGAGGGTGCAACGAAAACTATAGAAAGCTAGTAGTAGTAGATAAATATGAGGGAGATATGAAAAAAGAAGATAGAGAAAGCACAGATGATATAAAGAAACCTCTCTCTCCTCTCTTCAAATTCTTTTCATCTCCATTATCTCCTTTCTTCATATCATCTGTGCTTTCTCTAGCTGATTTTTTCATATCTTTGCCCAAAGATTAGAGAGAAGAGAAAGAAGGAATAATGTAGTAATAGGAGGAAGAACTTCCGGGACAACAGGAAGATAAAGAAATTTCTGGAAGAGGTGGGTAAAGTAAACGTGGAGATGAAGGAGAGCTTCAGAGCGGATGTTGAAGTTGGAAGGGAAGGAAGATAAGATTGGGGTAATGAAGAATAAGAAGCAAATTAGGAAATAAGGATAGACAATTTATATAGATGACGATATGACGAAAAAAAAGAGAGGTGCAAAAAGTATAAGTGAGACAGCAAGGAAGGAAACATATAACAGATGAAAAAAATGTAGAGATGATGCAGCGACAAGAAAGGTTTGGCAAGGAAAAGAAAGAGTAGAGGAAGAGGGAACATAGAAGGAGAGACAGTGAAGAGATAGAGGCAGCAAGAAGGAGGAGGTATTAACAATAGAAGTTTCGAACGTGGCGAGGATAAAATTAAAGGAGGCACGGGAGAAAGACATCGAAGATGGCGCCAGCAAATACGCCAGCCATTAGTTTACCAAAAACAAGTTATACAAATAATATTAATATTAAACAGTTTGTAAAATACTGTATCATAACAGGCTAAAACATGTTGCGGATATGACCTAACCTTAATCCGAATACACCTTGCCCAGTAGAGAAAGCAACAGAGATATATTTTACCATGGAAGCGTATCACCATCTGAAGGAACTGGTAAAAACAACTACCCCAAAACTATGGAAAAAGTGATGAAAAACAAATTACTGATTTCTTTGAACATGAAAAGCTTTTCAACAGCCAATCGGATTACAACTTTAACTATCCAAGCATTTGTAGAATAAACATTAGTTGCATTTGAAGAAGATCAATTTTCCTTAGCTTGCTTTTTTAGATTTAAGCAAAGCTTTTGATTGCTTTCAGCATGCTTTGTTGGTTGCGAAATTACACAAATGTATTTTTGATACGACCAGTTGTAATCTTATAGAGTCGTATCTACTAAACCGTAGACAACAGGTTTATGTCCGAAGTAGCACATCGAAATGCCTACCGATAAAACATGGTGTACTACAAGGTTCTGTTCTAGGACTATTATTGTTTTAAATATTTGTTAATGACTTTCTTACGTTATTTTTATTTGCAGATGTTCCAATTTAGGAAAGAGCGGGGAGTACAAGATCACATATTCATAATAAAACAAATAATCATGAAGAACAAAAATAATAGTGTATTAGTAGCTTCTGTGGACTTGGAAAAGGCTTGCGACAGCATACGAAGAAAAATAGTATGGGATAGTTGGAAAAGAAGAGGAATAAAAGGAGAACTAAGAGAAAACATAAAAAAAACATGTGCAAAGTAACAAGAAATGTAGTTAGAACAGGTAACATGCAATCTGAGGAATTTGAGACCAAAGATGGCTTAAGATAATCCTGATATTTGGATGTGAATGTTGGATATTAACAAAAAGGATCACAAGAAGAAATAAAATCTGAAATGGTACAGTAAGGGAAGATTTAAATGTAGAATCAATGATAAACAAAAGAAAAAGACAACAACTAAAGTTGTTTTGACACAGCAAGGATTGATGAAAATAGATAGACAAAAATTAACTGAAAACAGAAAGAGAGGCAGACTAAGAAAAATATGGAAAGACACAATAATGGAGATATTAAAACAAAGAGGACTGACATGAAACGAAGATGACAAGAAACAATAAGAAATGGGCACAAATTGTACATAGAAAGGCCAAGTCTCATTCTAACCGTGCCGGACTTCAATTCCCTGTCGATCGTAACCACAGGTTGTAGTCGATCCAGTTTACTTGGCCGTTATGGAAGACTTAGCCGCTGAAGTGTTAGAGTTGGCAGGAAACGCCGCCAGGAATAACAAGAAACCTCATATCATTCCCCGTCACTAGCAACTGACCATACATAACAACGAAGAGTTGAACAGACTACTGTCTAGCGTTAGGATCGCTCAGGAAGGTGTGCTACCCAACATCCAGGCTGCACTCCTTCCCAAAAAGATAAAAAAGGAGCCCTAAGAAGGTTTCTCATTACATAAAAATGAAAATGTCAACGTGGCATAATATATTTAATTCCAAAGTTTTCATTCTGGAAACAAATAAGCTATATTAGGCAAGTATACTGATAGAAGATCATCAATGTGATCTCTACTGGCAGTAGAGCCATGAAAGCAATTGGGCGAGAGTGGAAGATCACGTGGACGTAAACTTTAGTCTTTCCATGTGAATTTTTGTATATATTCACACATTGGATAAATAAATAAATATCAAATATCAAATGTCTCAACAGTAATAGCAACAACAGCGGCAGTACTCTAAAGAAACAGCGAAGGATGGGATGATAGTGGGTATAAAGAAGGGAAAACAAAGAGGTGGAGTTTATAAAAGGTAAAGAAGACGTGGGGTGGATGAGTTACGGGCAGGGATGGCAGGAGATAATAGTGCGGAGAATCTACGTTAAGAAAACCTGGAAGGAGGCCGATAAGAGAGATCATAGAAAAGAAGGAGGAACTTATGTGATATGGAGAAGCTTCAATTGATAAACATACAAAAATTTTGGTTAGAAGAAGCTATTTAGAGATCATACGGCTGCGATGATCTTCCACTCTAACCCATATGACAGGCAGGCAGTGAGAGCCCAAGAATTCTCTTTGATTACTATTTGCCCCATTTTAAGCTTATTATCCATCTGGAGATTTGATTTTGTCAAAATAAACATAGAAGGATTGGGGGGGGGGGGGGAATTAGTGAAGAGAGAGAAGGGATCAAGAGGAAGTTTCAGGATAAATATGTGAACGCAGAAGGCAGGAGGATTGTGGAGTGAGCGATGGAAGGTGATGATGATAATACTAAACGAATATACGGAAGAAGATTGGGACGAGAAAATAACGTACGTGGGAAGAAATGGAGAATTGGTAACAGATTATATGACGGTGGAGGGTGTGACAGAAGGGAAGTGAAAAGGATGGAGGTGACCACTGTAGATAAGGAACATAGGCCACTGTAGATAAGGATCAGTAAGAGGAGAGAGCAGGGAAATGAGCAGGAAGATGAAAGGCTAGAGTGCGGGAAAATGCGATGAGGGGAATGATAGAGAAACTTAATGAGATGGAAGGAGGTGGAGTCAATAGAAGAGTTAAAGAACGTCATAGTGAATGGTGGCAGGAGAACGTGGAGAGGAAAGAGCGGGTGATTTGATGAAGTATGCAGAAGAGGTAAGACGGAAGTGATAACAGCAAGGAAAGACTGCAAAGGCAAAAGATGAAAGGATAGAAGGAGAGAAGGATATGGGAAGCGAGAAAACGGTACGATGGGTGTACGAGGCGATAAAGAGGGGGGGAAGTAGAATTAGAAATTTTAAGTTATAAACACCTCTAAAAAAGAAAGGAATTAAAAAAAAAGATAAATCTTTAAGATCACTACAATTTCCCTGAAATCATAAAAGAAGAAATCTTGAAGTTAATATAAAGTCTTAATAGCTCATAAAAAATTACTTTAAATTAAGAATAAATACAAATATATTTTATTTAAATTATGGTCTAAAATAACCATGAATAAATTTTAGATCTTCAAAAATCTTTAAATAATCAAATGTGAGCTTGAGTGATCTTAGATATTAAATGACTTATTGCTGAAACTAGTCGGAGAAAAAATAACAAAATCTGTGAAACAAATTTTCAAAACTTACTTTACCTTAAATGATCATTGGTATGGCTTTAAATGACATTACATGCCATTAGATAAATTAGTTGACCCAATTCGGTAATTAAATTGACCTTGATGGATTATTGAATGACCTAGCATGACTATTAGATGAACTTAAATGAACGCGTATAATCGATGGGTGAACCTAAATTTACAGATCGTTTGACCCTCTTGAATGATCATTGATTGATTGACAATAAGTATCTATTAGACCACATGCTCACAAATTATCGTTGTTGGATGATTTATCCTCATCCTAAAACTTCAAATGATCTGTAATCGCCTTAAAACCTTGAATTGTTTTTGGTTAACCTTAAATGACTGAAATTGATTGGTTTTGGATGACCTTAAATTTATAGACGTTAACTGAAATTGATTTTTTTTTTGTTAACAGGTCAAAGTTGGTCAAAAACTCCCTAAAAACATTAAACACAAAAATTTTTATTTTAATATTTAAAATTTCAAGAAACCTTTAAAATCTGTAAAAAAGATTACTTTAAATTAAAGGGGAAAAATAAATCAAAATTATCTTCAACGTCAAAAATAGTTAAAATTTAGTGACATAATAAAAACAAAATCTTGAATTTACTATGAAATCTTACTGAAAATTTTAAAGTCATGAAAATTTTAATTTTTTTTTTGGTTTTAATGAATTAAGTATGAATTGCTCTATGAAATTAAAAAGAAAAATTTTGGATTTAAATTGAAGACTCATTGAGAATTTTTAGAAATGAAAGTAGAATTTAAAATTTTTCAGGCGAACCTCACGCTAGATTTTCGTGAAACTTCCAAACAACACTCTTAACATCAACATTTGTAAAATTTAATTATAGAATAAAATGCAATCGGAAAATGTTCAATAATTTCAGGTGAGACTATTCTTGAAATATAGGAAATTGTCACTTGAGTAGAATTTAAAAATTTTCAAGCGGTCCGCAGGCTTGATTTTCATAAAATTTTCTAACAACTCTTTCAACATCAACATCTATAAAATTCATGTGTAAACAAAAATATGGAGTGAGTATTGTTTAGGAATTTCAGTTGAAACTTTTATTTTAAATATAGAAAATTGTTGCTTTGCTAGAATTTTAAAGCTTAAAAAAGAATTAAATTGAATCGATGATTACGAAAAAAATACATCTCTTTAAAATATTACTTTCCTTTTAACAACTGACATATATCAGCTTTGATCTATTTTTTAATCAATGCCTTTAAGCTGCCCCAGATATATAGTTGTAATTATTTATATAACGGCCCCATATTTCGCGTACGTCAGGACTTAAAAACGCCATTCTTTCAGTGCACAGGACGTTTTCGTTCCCCGCCGAGTGAAAATAAACGCAACATAAAGAGCACATAATTCATACCATTTTGTATCGTTAATATAACAAAAATAAAGAGCCCGAGCTAGTCTGCTCCATTCCATTCCATTCCAGACGACGACGGTCCTTATATTACGTTCTCAAACAGTCGAGGAATTAAGAAGGGAACGAGAGAACGAAATACAGAGAGATAAAGAGAGAAAAACGAGCTTGAGCTTTAAGGCATTGTTTTCGTCGGTGGTGGGGCGTAGATGTAAATATAAGGGTCGCGTTTAAAATTTACAGCAGGTACAATTTGCGGTGGGAAATGGTACACATATAAATTCCGCAGTGTCTGTCGTCGTTGTTACATACACTGAGAGAGGGTTTACAATAAAACTGGAATAACTTCAGATACAACGGCAATGGCATCACAGAAATGTTTCTGTGTGTTCCATCGCAATGTACGTTTGAAAGTTTTTAGTTTGTCCTGTAAGTTTTAAAGTGGTGAAATTTCGAGTCAACAAAATAAAATGCCCCCTGCATTAGCATACAAAGTGCGGTGGCCACATAATTTACTACTCTTTTTTTGTTCACGTTTTAATCTCGAATACGGATTACTGTTCATAGATAAATATCTTAGTAAATTTATGTGTAAATAAAGGTATACTGGTGTTTTATGATGACGATTATATACAAAATGTACGCCCAATAATATTTATTTTATGAAGATAAGGCAAGGTTCTGTAAGTGTAATAGTTTATGCTGTAACGAACCGTCGCAGGATTTTTTTTCTTTTGAATTGTTAGTGGAGATATTAATGAATTAAGTGTGTAACGAACAAAATTGTGTCTTACTTGTTTAGAAATAAAGTGGCTATCAATTAATGTAGTGATTAAATTAAGTCTAAAATTTTTCAACGTTAATACACTTAAATTAACGTACTCTTGACCTAGGTTAATACGTAATTTATTAAGATAGGTCAGGAGTACGATAGGTCATTGTACTGACTGTTGTGGTAGGTCAAGAGTACGCTAAAAATGCATCGAATGATTTTAAAATTTATAAAAACATATTCCACAAAGGGATTTACTTTAAAATCTTAAAATCTATAAAAATATAATCCTTCTTTTATCCCGCGTACTTGAAATTTACATATTTAACTTAAAACAAAATGGCGGTGATTTGAATTAGGAACAAAAAATATAAAAATGCATCGAATGATTCAAAATTTTCCACTCAGAGATTTATTTTAAAATCTCAAAATCCATAAAAATATAATCCTTCTTTCATTTCACGTACTTGGTATTTATATAATTTATTTAAAAACAAAATGGCGGCGATTTGAACTAGATACGAAAAATATAAAAATCAATCGAATAATTTGAAAATTTATAAGAACATATTCCACTAAGGGATTTACTTTAAAATCTCAAAATCCATAAAATTATAATCTTTCTTATATCCCACATACTTAAAATTTATATATTCGATTTAAAAACTAAATGGCGGCGATTTAAATTGAAAACGAAAAAATATAAAAATGTATCGAATGATTTAATAATTTATAAAAACATACTCCACGAGAGGATTTACTTTAAAATCTGAAATTCCATAAAACGATAATCCTTCTTTCATTCCGCATACTTGGAATTTATATATTTGATTTAAAAACAAAATGGCGGCGATTTAAATTGGAAACGAAAAAATGTAAAAATTCATCAAATGATTTAAAAATTTGTAAAAACATATTCCACCAAGATATTTACTTTAAAATATCAAAATCTATAAAAATATAATCCTTCTTTCATCCCGCATACTTGAAATTTATATATTTGATTTAAAAACAAAATGGCGGCGATTTAAATTAGAAACCGAAAAAATGTAAAAATTCATCAAATAATTTAAAAATTTGTAAAAACATATTCCACCAAGAGATTTACTTTAAAATATCAAAATCAATAAAAATATAATTCTTTTTTAATCCCACATACTTGAAATCTATATATTTGATTGAAATACAAAATAGCGGCGATTCAAAATAGAAACAAAAAAAATATAAAAATGCATTGAGCATTTTAAAAATTTATAAAAACATATTCCACTAAGGGATTTACTTTAAATTGTCAAAATCAATAAAAATAACATCCTTTTTTCATTCCACATACTTTGAATCTGTATATTTGATTAAAAAACAAAATGGCGGCGATTTAAATTAGAAACGAAAAAATGTATAAATGCATCAAATGATTTAAAAATTTGTAAAAACATATTCCACCAAGAGATTTACTTTAAAATATCAAAATCAATAAAAATATAATCCTTTTTTAATCCCAAATACTTGGAATTTATATATTTGATTGAAATACAAAATAGCGGCGATTTAAAATAGAAACAAAAAAATATAAAAATGCATTGAACAGTTTAAAAATTTATAAAAACATATTCCACTAAGGAATTTACTTTAAAATGTCAAAATCAATAAAAATAACATCCTTCTTTCATTCCACATACTTTGAATCTGTATATTTGATTAAAAAACAAAATGGCGGCGATTTAAATTAGAAACGAAAAAATGTATAGATGCATCGAATGATTTAAAAATTTGTAAAAACATATTCCACCAAGAGATTTACTTTAAAATATCAAAATCAATAAAAATATAATCCTTCTTTAATCCCACATACTTGGAATTTATATATTTGATTGAAATACAAAATAGCGGCGATTTAAAATAGAAACAAAAAAAATATAAAAATGCATTGAACAGTTTAAAAATTTATAAAAACATATTCCACAAAGGGATTTACTTTAAAATGTCAAAATCAATAAAAATAATATCCTTTTTTCATTCCACATACTTTGAATCTGTATATTTGATTAAAAAACAAAATGGCGGCGATTTAAATTAGAAACGAAAAAATGTATAAATGCATCGAATGATTTAAAAATTTGTAAAAACATATTCCACCAAGAGATTTACTTTAAAATATCAAAATCAATAAAAATAGAATCCTTCTTTAATCCCACATACTTGGAATCTATATGTTTGATTGAAATACAAAATGGCGGCGATTTAAATTAGGAACAAAAAAATATAAAAATGCATTGAACAGTTTAAAAATTTGTAAAAACATATTCCACCAAGAGATTTACTTTAAAATATCAAAATCAATAAAAATATAATCCTTTTTTAATCCCAAATACTTAGAATTTATATATTTGATTGAAATACAAAATAGCGGCGATTTAAAATAGAAACAAAAAAAATATAAAAATGCATTGAACATTTTAAAAATTTATAAAAACATATTCCACTAAGGGATTTACTTTAAAATGTCAAAATCAATAAAAATAACATCCTTTTTTCATTCCACATACTTTGAATCTGTATATTTGTATAAAAAACAAAATGGCGGCGATTTAAATTAGAAACGAAAAAATGTAAAAATTCATCAAATGATTTAAAAATTTGTAAAAACATATTCCACCAAGAGATTTACTTTAAAATATAATCCTTCTTTAATCCCACATACTTGGAATTTATATATTTAATTGAAATATAAAATTGCGGCGATTTAAATTCGAAACGAAAAAATGTAAAAATTCATGAAATTATTTAAAAATTTGTAAAAACAATATTCCACCAAGAGATTTACTTTAAAATATCAAAATCAATAAAAATATAATCCTTTTTTAATCCCACATACTTGAAATCTATATATCTGATTGAAATACAAAATGGCGGCGGTTTAAAATGGAAACAAAAAAATATAAAAATGCATCGAACAGTTTAAATATTTGTAAAAACAGATTCCACTAAGAGATTTACTTTAAAATGTCAAAATCAATATAAATATATCATCCTTCTTTCATTCCACATACTTGGAATCTGTATATTTGATTGAAAAACAAAATGGCGGCGATTTAAATTAGAAACGAAAATTTACATTTTTTCGTTTCTAATTTAAATCGCCGCCATTTTGTTTTTGCATCGAATGATTTAAAAATTTGTAAAAACATATTCCACTCAGAGATTTACTTTAAAATCTAGTATATTTCAAAAATCTAAATCTGAATTGTTAAAATTTGCAACCTATAAAAGAATTTTATTGAAAAAAAAATTCTAAGGAATTACTGGAGATTAACAGATTTTTTTGCAAATTAAAAAAAGCTTCTCTAAGAATAAATAAGCTAATTAAGTGCCATAAATTGCGGAAATTTTTGAGAAAAAAAAAACTCTTGAATTAGATTTAAAAATCTGGCAACTGTGAAAAAACTTATTGCAAAATTTAAAAATTCCAAATAATTAAATTGTAAGAAGAATTATTGAAACATATTAGAACCATTGAAAAAACTTTTCACTAATTTTTGGATGTAATAATGGTGGAAACTTTTCGAAGAAATTCTGGAAATTTGCAAAAACTTTTAAATTGGTAGAAAAAAAATTTAGAAATTAAAAAAAAACTATCAACTTGGAATTTCATTACAGATTCTCTAAAATATATTAAAATATTCAATAAAAAGAGATGGAAATGCGAATTACTAGACACCTCAACAGAAATTTTCTCAAAATGGAAAAGAGATTCGTCAAGAAGAAAGTATCAGAAAATTTTCTTTATATAAAGCAATTAAAATTGGAAAATTTTTAAATAATTGGTAGAAAATGCTAAAATTCTTGAATTAATGGATTTTATAAATCTGAAAGCACCTTTTTTGAAAAATTGTAGAAGACCCTTGAAGAAAACTTTTCTCTAAAGAGAAATTCATTTAGTCTTTTTTAAATTTCAAGTGAAATTTCTAAAAAACTAAAAGTTTTGATTTATTCCGTAAATAAAATTTTTGAAGAATTTTTGGAAAATGCTAAAACACTCAAATTAGTACAAATTTTTTAAATATTTGAAAGCTAAATTATTGAGGAGTTTTAAAAGCTTTCAAGCAAATTTTGGCAAACTAAGGGTGAAACTCTTTGAGAAGTATTCTAAAAGTGAAAAGAAATACTGGAAAATTCATAAACTGAAAAAGAGATTCCTAAAGAAGTAAAAATTTTGAAAAATTAGACTAGTAGTGAATAACTTTTAAGACATTGCTCTAAAATTATAAAACTAGCAAAAATAGTAGAATGTTTTAAAAAACTGAGCTACTGAAAAATAACCTCTTAACCTGGAAAATAATTTCTTTGAAGAATCTCTAGAAGAATAAGACTAAACCGGACTGGTTGCTGGAAAATACCAACCGAAAAAAAAATCGCAAATTAGTTAAATACTACAAACAGCGAACATCTGTGAATAAAATATAAATATAACCAAACCTAAAACGAAAGCAAAATCTAAAATTCAATGATGGAAGAGATGACTACGATGCAAGCAATCTCAATGCTAGATGCATTATCGTCGGGGAAAATGAAGACAAGAACGTACACAAGCTCAGAATATTTCTTAAAGCAAAATTCCCCGAACTACAGGCTACAAATGAAACTTTAGAACGTAAAAACTTTTTTTAGAATTATTTAAATTGTGCGTGGGAAACAATTTAACAATTTCTCATTATTTGCACTCCTTTTATGCAAGTGTTCAATATAATATTTTTGTAGATGTAAATCATTAGATGTAAATAAATTCAGCAGTAGTTTTCGAAATGGCCCGTATTTCTAAAAGCATCGCCAATAATAGGAAACGGGATGCCCATAGGATAAAACGGGATATTTAAAACCGGAACCGAGAACGAAAATCCGTACAATATATCCAGTAATTGTCTCGCCCCGTTTCCCTTACTAGATACCATAAGAATATTACACAATGCAATTGGTGGAAATTTGCATCTGAATATCCAGCCCGGTCTCAATAAAGTAGGGCCATCACATGTGGCCCCCGATCAATAAATAAACCATCCGATCGCATTCCGCCGAATCCTCGTAATTACGTCGAGGCGAAATTCATTTTCTTTAATGCACCGCTAATGAATTATTAATGCGAGAGACGCACCCTCCCCCCGCACTCCGCGCGTTTAAACACTGTATATACTTCGGCGGAGAGGGTGTGTTGTATCTGCCGAGCCATTTCTTTTCATTTATGTGCTGCTGGCTAAGGGGCCGCAGTCGTGTCGGAGAGAAAATTATCTAATTGCGGCAGTAGTTGGCACCGATGCCCCGATGTTCGCATCGTTTCCTGCCTTTATATTACGTTCAACACCTGCAACAGTGCAGGCGGGGGATGTTCCGGGGAATTCGCTCGCGTAGCCCGGGGGCTGAAAGAATTATGTAACGATACGCGAACGCCTCCAGTCTGTTCGTTGTTATATAAAAATAGGGGATTATTATTAAGGGTCTTAGAAATGGCATTCAGCTATTCGCGTATTTATATTAACGGTGCTATTTATAGTGTGACTCAATGGAATCATTCACTAGGGCGTATGATGCGCCATCCTGTTGAAAATTAGCTTTCATATGGCACACTAAATCATTTTTGGTAGGCCATCTGAAAGAATCCCAGGAATTATGAAAATGGGCGAAGTTACTTTAAACTCTTCTGCTGAAATTCTTCAAGGATTTGCAGATATCTTCAGCGGTGTGTACAGTGGCAGTGGTAATTGTAGTACAAATAGTGTAAGTTGTAGTGATGTGATGGGTAACTATGAAATAGACGAAGCTAGTGTCCTTCAGCATTTAAGGAAGATTAAGGTTAATACGACAATGGGCCCCGATCAAGTCCCTGGATTTTTTCTTAAGGATTGCGCGTCTCAACTTGTTACACTTCTTACGCATATTTTCAATTTAATTTTAAAGTCTGGTACTTTTCCAAATCAGTGGAAAATATCACGTTTATGTCCTGTTTTCAAATCGGATGATAGATCTGATATATCAAATTGCGATTATACCTAATTTTTCAAAAATATTCGAGAGTATAATTTCATACCTCATCAACATGGCTTTCTTCGCAGAAGAAGTACGCAAACTAATTTATTATGTGTTACACAGTTTGCAATCATATTTATTTAATAGGGGTCTCTTTGTCGGCTACCTGGGTTGTCAGTCCAACACATTTGTAGCAACAAGTGGTATCCCACAAGGTTCCAACCTTGGGCCTTTGCTTTTTTTAATGTTTATCAATGAAGTCGCCAGTGTCTTGGACTGTAAGTGTTTAATGTATGCCGATGACATCAAGTTAGTTCGTACAATTGAGAGCATTGATGATTGTGTTAATGTCCAGTATAACCTGCATAAACTATCGGCATGGTGCGAGGAAAACGGGTTAAGAATAAATACCTCAAAATGTCGTATTTTATCTTATAGCCGGTTACGAGATAAATTTATTTACGATTATTCTCTGAATAACACTCCTGTTCAGAGGGATATTTGCTTTAAAGATCTTGGCGTAATGTTTGATATCAAGTTGTCATTTAATATGCACATTGAAAAAATAGTCAATGAATCATATAAATTGCTTGGTTTTATAATTCGTAACTGTACCGACTTTAAAAATAACGCAACAACATTGCGCCTGTATGACTCGTTTATTACAAGAAAATTAATATATTGTGCTCCTGTTTGGTCGCCCGGTTATAAAAAATACATAGAATTGCTGGAGAAAGTACAAAGGCGATTTTTGAGGTATTTGTATTTTCGTAAATTTCATAGTTACCCCGATCACGAAATATCGTATGAGTCGCTATTATCTGAATTTAATATTCTTTCGATTCAGGCTAAACACAAATTCACGTTGATCTACGAATTATATAAATTAATTCACTATACCACAGATAATAGTGAATTTCTACATTTCATTGATTTTTCAGTTCCTAGATTGACAAGTACCACGCATCATTCTTTTTCTCCACTGCAACTTATGATCAAAAAATACCACGATGTACAGCATACAGTTGAGATTTTTAATCAGGACCATCCCTTGCTTTAGGTTTAAGGTCGGCACTGCATTTATTATGCTTCTAAAGTCATTACATATTAAGACTATAGTTATAGTGCATTATTTACGATTAGTTATATGTATACATTTATTTAATCTCTTTTCTGTTAAACAATCTATTTATTCTCATGTGTACTTTTCCCTTGTAATTAGGCTTAGGCCTGTAAAGGAAATAAATAAATAAATAAATTATGGAGTAACAACAGACCTTCGTTGATATTCTTTCAGCTTCTGACGCTATTATGTACCAAGAACCAAGAAGCTACAATATATGGCATTTTCTAAAACCTGTCCTAGGGCCTGCAGAAGAACTAATTAAAACAGGTCTTTTTACAAACCTAATATATCTTACTCAATTGAACAAATAGTTGAACGAAGCTTTTTCTTCAGTGCATCAATTGGAGTAACAAATAACCTTTTTTAGTTATCAGTAAGCTTATAATTTTTAAGAAAATAAAGAACGGTGCCAGTTACGAAGTTAGGACTGTGTTATGGATGAGTAGTCTATTCAATGTGCGTTCGTCTGGTTGAAGAATTTTTTAAAAAATAATCATTCAAGAAATACCCTTCAAGATCTTAGGATCTATGGAAAACCAATAGAGTTATGATTTACTATTTAAAAAAATGTTGATATGTAGGTTGCAACAAAGCAAGAAGGCTTTATATTCACCCCAAGAAATAATAATACGTTCGTCGGTTTAAATATTTGGATCATACTGGGGTGAGGAAATAGCCTTCTACTAAGAGATTCTGGGACTCATTACAATCTTCAAGGAATAGGGGGCCACAAACCTGTTTCTACCCTACCCCTGCGCGGCTGTAGTATCTTAGCTTAGGGCCTGCACTAGGGTCAACAATATCAAGTCTGTTTGGCTTCAATAACCATCTAGCCTGTCATATCGGACTTGTATCTATCAGTGGTCATTTATCGCGGGTGACAAGTCTAGAGAATCTTTGTTTCACCAGTCGGAATAATGTTGAAGGGAAACCACAAAAAACAATTATCTCCTCCACAAATATTTCCAAGGTATAACTGCATAAGTCCGATGGATGCAGCTAAGTAGAAACATTTTTTTAAAGAAGGAATGCTTTACGCACGTAAATGAATAGGAATACCTCCAACAGAGGTATGTGGGACTCTTCCTATTCATTTTGAATAGGCCCTACCCACTAAACCTCCTCTCACTCTTGGCACCGGGTACCAGTGGTTCGCTCTCGCATTCAAGTCTGATACCCAGTCCCTTGCCGCCTTCCCCTTCTGTCGTGAGCATCATTCTTGCGTAATACATCATTTGCAAAAAACGACGTCGGAGACCAGATTGTTTAGCTCGACTATATCGGCTCTTGCGATTCTGCCAATCATCTTCTCAAGTCCCTTGCGCTTAGCTGCCCGCAGTGAGCACACCTAACCGAAGTAGCTTTGCCGATTCTAGCCAGGAACTCATAAAATCATCCCCTGTTAACAGCTGGGCCAGGTAGTGGTCTAGGTTGCCGTGCTTTCTGTGGACCTAAGGCTCGACGGTCGGGATGAGTCATCTGGTCCACTTCCCCCTAGTCGAAGCTGCCCGTCTCGATTGCCAGCCGGCCAGCAAAGCCACTTCTTTGCCCCTCCTGACTGTAACCTTATCTCGCCCCGCCTTAAATTCTTCGTACGCTTTGGCTCTCGCCTCAAATTCCAAGTCAGGTGGCAACACTGAGGCGAGTACCTTCGCTGCGCTCGTAGATACGGTTCTATAGACCATACATACTCTGAGTACCTCCGGTCTCAGGGCACTTCTAAGTTGTTCTACGTAACGTCTTGCCCGCACACATCGTGCCCATGCCGGTACCGCATGTAATAATCTGGCCCTCGGTACCTCCAGTACAATTCTAAACTTCCTCTCCGATGACCCTCGATGTTGGCCATCAGTCTGCTATTGGCTCTGCAAGCCCTGGCCCTCAAAACTTGTGCGCTGACATACTTGTTAGCTTGCAGCTCTACGCGTAGGTATTTGAGGGAGTGTTCAATTGTCCCACCGTGGCCAAGTAGCCGAATGCCCTCCTCCTTGGTACTACCAGCCCTTATGGTTGGCAGCAAAACCGTCCCAGTTTTGTAGGCTCAATGTTGGTCGCCTCCTCGGCTATTGCCTTCAATTCCGTAACATTTCATGTCCTGATTATTAATAAGATGTCGCCCGCAAAGACGATGCTGCATGCTTGGGTGGGAAGCCTCAGCTGTAGCACATCATACGCGATGATCCATAGTAGTTGGCCAAGAATGAAACCCTGTGGCACCCCGCATGTTAGTAAGGTCTTTTGCCGGCCCTCCGGTGAACCACTAATGACGCCTCTGTCACTCAGGTAGCTCCTAATGACCTCCATCGGGTATCCTCTCTAATACCCCTATAATGACCAGCCCTGGAAGCGAATTGAAGGCATTTTTTATATCTGAGGCGATGCCCAGGCAGTGCCGATGGATGCATGGCTAAGTAGAAACTTAATCTAATGATGTTTAATAAACCTAGCTACTCGTGAAACGAACATGGACCAAAACACATAGAGTGTACGACTTCACAACGTCCAAAAATGCTGAAAAGGAGCCAAAAGACAATGTTCCTATGGAAATTTGCAAAAAATCAGCTGAGGATGAGCTGCTGAAAAACATTAAAGACGAGCTTGTCTAAACACCAAATACCATAAGATCAGAATGAGTGGTGCCTCCCATAAGAGAAACATAAAGCCAGTGGAGCTCGGGTAAAGGCATTAATATCCCTCGAGAGAACACCCGGAGAAGATCTCGGTCAATGTGAAGTACACCGGATACAGTCACGGCCAAAAGGGTGATAATTCAAACAGTGCCTATCACAGATAACAACACTGTATCTTACAGCCAGGCAGTAGCTCGTATTGAAATAGGTATAATCCTAGAAGGCTTTCCAGAATGCCTCCAGAACACTGAACGAAACCGTAAGTGTTTGTCCAAGAATTACTAAGAACCAAGTTGGATGTCTTTTGTGAATTCACAATCTACTGAAAGGGTGGAGAAACTGGGCCATTAAATCAACTATCGGTTTCACCAGGTTTAAATAAGAGGGGCTATCCGAAGAAGGATCTGCCATCATTAACGATGACAAGGGATACAAATAACCCTATTAAATCAAAGTGGATGGATGGTAATATCTCCATCACTCTGAAGCGAAGTCAAGTAACATTTATTGGAGATTCAAAAAAGCCAAATTTGATGTAGGATTCCTGCAGGAGCTTAGGATCAATAAAGGACAAGTGAGGGGCTTACTCGAAGACAATTGTGGTCTGGTATATTAAACGGACTGCAATACTCCAATGGCAGTTCTACTGCTCAGGAAAGACATAAATTATATTCATTCTAGAATTCGCCACTGGGGACATAACAACAGTTCTGAAAAAAGGTAAGAGGCAAGTTGTTATGGCCTCGACATTCTTATCGAGAGAACAAAACCACCACCTTCCTTTCAGTTGTGATGCCAACGCCCACAACATGGTATGAAGCAGCACGGATACTAATAATGGAGACAATTAATAAATTTATATGTCATATATCTGTCATGCTAACATTAACAGCTATAAAGTCTCTCCTAAAATGAGAATAGAAGATTTGAATAAAACTAAATACAAAAGATATAGGACGTCGACTAGGATACCATCTACATCACTATCCTGGCAAATAAAGGTTTGAGTGGAAGAACTCAATTTTAATTGAGAACTGCACCCGTGTTTCTTTCATAAAAAAATTATGTACGTTTCCTTTCAGCTGATGTCTTTCCAGCAAGCACAATAATTCAAAATTGGCAACACAGACTGAAGCTTCTATAGAGAGTGCGTATGTGTCAGAACCAAATTTTTACTTCAACGTACAAACTACAACACTTTGTCATTTCCTTCCTTCACATTTATTTTTATATGTCAGATGTATATTTCGAGTATCATGTACTCATTATCAATTACTATTGCTTAAAACTATGTTTACACTTAAATATATACCGGCAGGGATTATGGGGAAAAAAGGTTAATTATCCGCGGAAAGGATGGGTTCGAAATGTACATCTGACATATAAAAATAAATGTGAAGGAAGGAAATTACAAAGTGTTTTAATTCAATAGTGATAACTTCACACATCTCGAATCAAACCGTGAATATACAAACTACAGATGAGCTAGGAACAGTAGTGGCGCATCCTAAAGGCATACGCATTCAGTTGTCCACAAAAAAGAAGATCTTCTTCCAGAGACGTGCCCTGGTGGAACAAGAATTTAGGTCATCTCAAAATGCAAGTTAGGAAAACTTACAACAGACAACCGACATATAAGAAAATCGAAAAGAGAAAGTTCTGTAAGGGAGTTAGTTCTAGTCCCACATAGAAGCATAGAAGCTTCAATACAGGACAAGGAGATTGCATGAGGTATTTTCGTGGATGTTTAAGATGCGTTTGACAACATAACCGTAGAAAAAGGGGCCATTAAGAAAGGTATAGATATTCTCACCATAAGATAGATCAAGGCCGTACTCGAAAACCTTAAGATCACCGCAGTTACGTAAAATCAATTGAAAAAACTAAACTTTTTGTTGGTTTAAATAATAGTAAAAAAACAAATCAAACATGGAATTGGCTTAAAAAGGTTAGAATATTAGCAAAAATAAGTTAAGATCGTTTGAATATCAACAATGATGATAGAATCATGTTGTAAGAAAAAATGTAGGGCCGTCCTAAACGCATTAATTACAAAAGCATCTTATTGGGATGTAATTAACCGCATGACCCCAGCATGTAATATATCAATTCCAGGTCCATCATTCACGCACAGCTAACACACTACAAGCCACTCTATCAAAACAAAGTTCAATACTGGCAATGACATTGCCGATGCAGTTTAATTGATTTTCTACACCCCTCTCCCCATAAATATCGCTCAATACGCAATATCCCCAGCATGTATTCCCACATACGGAAGTTGTACGTCGTGAATAAATGTGATTTATTGCATGACGTACATCGGCGCAGATTTTCTTTCATAGGTTTTCCAGACGGAAACGCTTATTCGACTGAAAATGACAATATAAATAAAATACAACTACAACGACTAGAATATAGTGAATAGATTAGGAAATAAATAAATCATTCAAAATCTATTAAATTAGTTAAGATAGAAGGTATGGAGAATGGAGAACTAGTAAAATTTATATGAGGTAAATAAAATACTTGGCTTAAAATTAAGGAAAATTATTAACATTATAGTAAGTCATTAAATCTATGAATTGTTGTAATTTCAGCCTCTTTAATTCATTCAATTAAATCAAACCTTCTGAATAAGTGCAATTTTCAAGTATTAAAGTTTCTACCTCGAAAAGAATTATATTAAAGCAAAAACGTACGATAAGGTAAAGTTATATTCCATTCTATGAGTTTCATTAGTTTGCGCATATAGGAAAGTTCCGGTGGCCGAGCTCCTCGGAAGTGGCTGGAAGGTAGTTGTTGCGTCTAGACCAACAATTTAAAACTTTCGAGTGTGTTATTAAAGACTTCTTAACTGCAAGAACTCCACACCATCGTAACTATATATATATTATTATTGATTTTGCAAATTGTAAATGGCATAATTATTTGAGATGATAACGTCGATCCATCATTGAATTAATAGGAGCCCAAGTGAGTTTACCGTCGCCCTTCTGGGTTGATTGATGCCCGTAACGGAGTAACATATAGTAATTTTACGGTCGGTCGCACCGACCTTTTCGGTGTGCGTTCGGGTGGAGGCGCCGGGCAGCCCCGCCGGACACGGGATCAAACTCGGACGACAGCAGAACCCCGATCGGCCGGATGTCTGACAGGAAAACCCAAAAGACAACCGGATGTACGGCAGGAAGCGCGCCTTTTTCTCGCTTACGGTATTTACCGAAATACATCGGATATGATATATTTATAATAAATGTTTCTTAAATAATTTTCTCACTTGATTTATTACATTAAATCTACCTGTATATATACTGTAACAAGAGCAACTAGTTAAAACTTGATTATAAATAGATAATAGTTTTATATTTTTAACAAACTCTCAAAATATTTCGAGTGTAAACAAATTGGCGACCATCTAAACTCAAAGTAGGAAGTGAAAAATGCATTCAACGGTTTGGAGAATTGTAAAAAAAAACCATTAAGGAATAACCTTCAAAAGTTATTAAATGGTAAAAAATTGATAATGGTTTTATATTTTTAAAAACATTCAAAATATTTCGAGTGTAAACAAAATGGCGACCATCTAAACTCAAAGTAGGAAGTAAAAAATGCATTCAACGGTTTGGAGAATTGTAAAAAAATAATCCATAGAGGAAAAACCCTCAAAAGTTAGCAAATGGTTAAAAATAGACAATGGTTTTATATTTTTAAGAAACATTCAAAATATTTTGAGTGTAAACAAAATGGCGACCATCTAAACTTAAATTAGGAAATGAAAACTGCATTCAACAGTTTAGAGAATTGTAAAAAAATAATCCATTGAGGAATAACCCTCAAAAGTTATTAAATGGTTAAAAATAGATAATGGTTTTATATTTTTAAGAAACATTCAAAATATTTCGAGTGTAAACAAAATGGCGACCATCGAAACTCAAAGTAGGAAGTAAAAAATGCATTCAACGGTTTGGAGAATTGTAAAAAAATAATCTATAGAGGAAAAACCCTCAAAAGTTAGCAAATGGTTAAAAATAGATAATAGTTTTATTTATTTAAAAAACATTCAAAATATTTCGAGTGTAAACAAAATGGCGACCATCTAAACTAAAATTAGGAAGTAAAAAATGCATTCAACGGTTTGGAGAATTGTAAAAAAAGAACCCATTGAGGAATAACCCTCAAAAGTTATTAAATGGTTAAAAATTGATAATGGTTTTATATTTTTAAGAAACATTTAAAATATTTCGCATGTAAACAAAATGGCGACCATCTAAACTCAAAGTAGGAAGTAAAAAATGCATTCAACGGTTTGGAGAATTGTAAAAATAATCCATTGAGGAATAACCCTCAGAAGTTATAAAATGGTTAAAAATTAATAATGGTTTAATATTTTCAAGAAGTATTCAAATTATTATTAGTGTAAAGAAAATGGCGACCATCTAAACTCAAACTAGGAAATGAAAAATGCATTTAACGGTTTAGAAATTTGTAAAAAAATAATCCATCGAGGAATAACCCTTAAAAATTATAAAATGGTTAAAAATTGATAATGGTTTTATATTTTTAAGAAATATTTAAAATATTTTAAGTGTAAACAAAATGGCGACCATCTATACTTAGACTAGGAAATGAAGAAACCTAAAATTCACTCAAAGATTCTAAATTTTATAAAAAATTAATTATAATAAGAATTAGTTTCAAAATTACGTAACTCAATCAGTAAGAAACGGGTTTTAAGGTTTTGTTAAAATAATTTACAAAACGTGGCTGAAAACAAAATGGTAGAACTCAAATAATAATAAATACAAAAATGCATTCAGAAGCTTGCAAAGTTATAAAAACATAACTACAAAAGAAATTATCTTTAAATTAATGAAGCTTATTCAGTATGAAACCGGTTTTAATATTTTAACTTAATTAAAAACAATATGGCGCCACTCAAAACATAGAATTAAGTTATTCAAAATGCATTCGGCGGTTTAAAAAATCATAAAAGAATAATTACAAGAAGATTTTGCTTCAAAATTATTAAACTAATTCAGAATAAAATAATGTTTAATACTTTAATAAAATTTACCACGAAACTTGGCTGATAATGAAATGGCGACGCTCATAACTTGAAATTTCGAAAATAAAAAAGAAATCAGTGGTTTGAGAAGCTATTAAAAAATAACTACAAAAGGGATTAGCTTCAAATTTACAAAACTTATTCACTAAGAAGCCGGTTTTAATATTTCAATGAAATAATTCATTAAACTTAGCTGAAAATAAAATGACAACGCTAAAAACTTGAAATGAAGAAATCTAAAATTCACTCAAAGATTATAAATATTAAAAAAATTAATTACAAGAAGAATTAGTTTCAAAATTATGAAACTTAATTAGTAAGAAACGGGTTTTAATGTTTTATTAAAATAATTCAAAAAACTGGGCTGAAAATAAAATGGCGACGCTCTAAACTTAAAATTGGAATATAAAATTGCATTCAGCGGTTTGAGGAATTATAAAAAAATATTACAAGTAAAATAAGCTTTAAATTTGTAAAACTTATAGATACTGAAACAGTTTTTGATATTTAGTTGAAATAACTCGTGAAACTTGACAGAAAATAAAATTGCAACGCTGATAACTTGAAATTAAGAATATAAAATTGCGTTCTTTGATTTGAAAAAGTTATAAATAAATAATTACAAAAGGAATTAGCTTTAAAATTATGGAACTTATTTAGAATGAAACAGATTTTAATATTTTAATGAAATAATTTACAAAACTTGGCTGAAAACAAAATGGCAGTGCTCAAAATTTAATAATAATAATTACATAACATAAATGCATTCAGCGGTTTGAAAAGTTATAAAAATATAACTACAAAAGAAATTAGCTTCAAATTGGTGAAGCTTATTCAATATGAAACCGGTTTTAATATTTTAATGAATAAACATGTGAAACTTATTAAAAACAAAATGGCGCCGCTCAAAACGTAGAATTAAATATAAGTAATTCAAAAGCATTCAGCGGTTTAAAAAATAATAAAAAAATAATTACAAGAGGATTTAGCTTCAAAATTATGAAAGTAATTCAGAATAAAATAATTTTAATATATTTTTAATAATAATTTAATAAAATAAACCACGAAACTTAGCTGATAATGAAATGGCGACGCTCAAAACTTGAAATTTAGAAAATAAAAAGACATTCTGTGGTTTGAGACGCTGTTAAAAAATAATTACAAGAGGGATTAGCTTCAAATATATAAAACTTATTCACTATCAAGCAGGTTTTAATATTTCAACGAAATAATTCATAAAACTTAGCTGAAAATAAAATGACAACACTAAAAACTTTAAGTGAAGAAACCTAAAATTCACTCAAAGATTCTAAAAACTTTAAGTGAAGAAACCTAAAATTCACTCAAAGATTCTAAATAATATAAAAAGAATTAATTTTAAAATTATGATACTTTAATTAAGAAACAGGTTTTAATCCTGACTTCTGTTCGTTCGTTAATAAACGTAAAAAGGAAACATGACTTCCTGCATCCATAAAAATGAATGGTTTTAGTTTAACTACCTCAGAAGTAAAAATTTTACTGATTAATATTAAAAAGAAATTACCAATTTTACTGATTAATATTAAAAGAAATTACCAATTCGTGTAATCTATATAATTCAATCATGAACTGATTAATGACAATATGCACTTTAGCGATACATGTTTCCACAATACCCTCCGCCCCTCGTTGTACGCGCGTTCTTGTTTCGGTCTCCGTTACAGTTTCCGCCCTCTCCTTTCGGCTCTCCGCACCACCGTTGAGTGATCGATGACAGTTAGTGCCGGGGAAGAAATATAAACCGTGTAATGCCACATAACACCAACATGTTGTCCGATGAGGAAAATACATCAAACAATCCGCACGGGAAATAAATAAATAGTTTATTTGTTGAATTTATATCATCATCCTTAAGGAATGAAGTCTAAGCATTTTTTGTTAATTTTATCAATAACAATGTATTACTTGAAATAATCGAGTGTAGATTTTTCATGTAACATCGGTATATTTTATATAGTTCATGTGCAGAGTATAAACTATAAGCGACTATAAACACTGCAGGGTAGAGGCACAATATAATATTTTTAAGGTGCACATGATACAGACTTTATAGCTCTTGAAGTCCTTTATCCGGCATGCTACAAGATAAAACTTTGTATAATTCACGTTACTCTATAAACTGATATATATTTATTTTTCCTATATAGAATTTATATATTATTTTCTCTGTATAAAATATATAGGGAAAGTATTGTTTTCGTGAATGAGAATGTCTGTAGGCACTGTATCTCAAAAAAAAAATGATCCTTTTGAGATGAAACTTTAAACTTAAGGTTTTATCATTAAAAACAAGTACTTAGAGAAGCTTTTGGTGAACATTCACAGACCAGAAGTGGATGTTTTTTTTTTGGTTTTTCTCAATATTTTTATAAAATTGAAAAATATTGTAAAACTTTTCAAACGAAAGTTAAAAGGAATGAGAAACTAAACAAGTTTTATTAAAACGTGTTTTTTATAAAGTTCTTAACTTGCGAGACAAAGACTAAAAATTTGGAGATTTTTGCCCATTGCTAATAAATGCATATGCTATGTCAGTAATACCGGTTGCCGACATTATGAACGGTATTATACTGACGAGCTTCTGTTTCCAGACTCTTTCTGTTTCGATAGCTAGCGGTGTGTATTTATCGATTTTTTCTTTGTATTTTATGGATATGTTTGTGTCCGTTGGTATAGCTATGTCTATTAAATAGGTTATCTTTTTGTATTTGTCTTGAAAGGTGATATCTGGTCTATTGTAAGCAATGGTTTTATCTGTATGTATAGTAATGTCATAATATATAGTGTCCGCCAATAAGGGCGCGTGAACTTTAAAATTGAATAAAACAAGTTGTGTGTGAGGTAGAAACGAAATTTATTTTTCATTCGAAAGGGTATTCGACCCCATTAAGTATGGAAGATAACATCGTTCAAATGACCACCGCGGCTCCGTTTGGTAGCCCGGATCCGGGAGGTCCAATTTTCGATGACTCTGGAGCACATATCGGCCTCAATTTAAGCGATGGCGTTGCGTATGTTGACTTTGAGGCCATCGGTGTTTAGAGGCTTGTTGGCGTAGACCAGCGACTTGAGATAGCCCCAGAGAAAAAAGTCTAAAGGCGTTAAATCGCACGATCTCGGTGGCCAGTTGATATCGCCTCCGCGCGAGATGACCATGTCCGGAAATCGCTCGTGCAGAATGTCCATTGTGGCATGGGCTGTGTGGCACGTGGCGCCGTCCTGCTGGAACCACATGTCGTCCGTGTCCATATCATCTAGTTTAGGCCAAATGAAGTTGGTTATCATCGACCTGTAGCGCTCCCCATTGACGGTTATGGCCGCCCCAGCTTCGTTCTCGAAAAAGTACGGACCGATGATGCCGCCGGCCCAAAATCCACACCAAACAGTGACTTTCTGGGGATGCATTGCCACTTGGTGGACCTCGTGTGGGTTGTTCTCACTCCACTTGTTCACATACCCGTTCATCCAGAAATGAGCCTCGTCGCTGAAGATGATTTTTCGGCCAAAATGGGGGTCTGCTTCCAACTGCTCCAGAGCCCAGTCAGCGAACGCCCGACGCTGTCTGTGGTCGTTTATCTTGAGCTCCTGGGTCAATTGGATTTTGTACGGGTGCAGACCCAAATCCAGATGCAAAATTCTGCGAGTTGATGTCTCCGAAAGGCCAAGTTCCTGTGCACGAGAAAAAATGGACTGCCTCGAGTTCTCGCGCACACTCTCACGGACAGCAGCGATATTTTCGTTCGATCGGGCGTTTCGTCGACGTGTCCGTGTTGGCTGGTTGTTTACTGAACCAGTCGACTCGAATTTGCCCACCAATCGACGGATAGTCGACTCTACAGGCCGATAATCGCGACCGTAAAATGGGCGAAGTGCGCGGAACGTTGCTCGAACTGATGACCCATTTTCGTAAAACAATTTAATAATTTGCGCGTGATTCTCGACACTTATACTTGCCATGGTGATTTGGGGTTATATACTGAACAAATGACAGCAACTATGACAGCTCTACCTCGAACAACATGGCCGCACCCTTCCGGCAAACTTCGCGCGTCCCTATTGGCGGACCCTTTAGCTTGAAATGTTCGTTTTCTATGATGCTTTCTGGTTTATAGCTGTAGTATGGTGTATCATCTGTGATTAGTTTGTATTTTAGTGCTATTGCTTGGTGTATTATTTTTGCGGCTATATTGTGTCTATCAGTATATGCTGTTCCGTCTAGTAATTTGCATCCTCCTGTTATATGTAATATAGTTTCTTGCTGTGTATGGCATTTTCTGCAGGAATCATCTATCGTTGTATTTTTGATGATGTGCTTTTGGTAGCTTCTTGTAGCTATTACTTGATCCTGTATGGCTAGGAGAAATCCTTCCGTTTCCGGGAATAATTGGCCTCTCTGTAGCCATTTGTATGTATCCCCTTTGCTTGTGTTTTGATCATTCATGATATGCAGGTGTTTGCCGTGGAGCTTCTTCTGAGACCATTGTTCTATTTTGTCTGTTTGGGTTTGTGCGTACGTGTGTAGTGACGTGTTTTTGCTGTGGAAATAGTTTCTTAGTGTTTGTATCTGCTTGACATGAAGTGAATGTATATCTATCATTCCTCTTCCTCCTTCTTCTCTCTTTATTGTTAACCTTTCTTTACACGATTTAGGATGGTGTTTTCTATTCTTTGTTAGTTCCGTTGTTGTGAGTGTGACGATATTATCTAGATCTGTTTTAGTCCATGTAATAACTCCAAATGAGTATGTTAGTAGGGGTATGGTAAACGTGTTGATTGCCTTAAAGAGGTTCTTTGAGTTTAGTTTTGATTTTAGGATAAGCGTTAGGCGATTTTTATACATTTGGCTGAGATGTTTTTTTACTACCGTGTGTTCTATCCTTGTATTTTGTTGGAAGGTTTCCTCTTCTCTCATATTGTCTAATGTTTGGTTGTTAAGTGTTTCTGTTGTTGTTTCCTCTACCCATACGCCTTTATCTACAGTTAGCATTTTGCATTTATTTATCCCAAATTCCATGTTGATGTCACTTGTGACTTTCTCTGTTATTTTAAGTAGCCCTTTCATCTGTGTTCCTGTTGGTGCGTATATTTTTATATCGTCCATGTATAGCAGATGATTTATTGTGTGCTTATTATTATTATTACTATTAAATTACTATGGTGGCTTCATCACCATTTTTTATGTTTCTCCACATTTTACAACTTTAAATTAAAATCCTCGCTTATGTTTTACTTATTGGAGGGTGGGATAGAGGCCACCCACCCACCCTACATATACATGATAACTTTAATTGTTAATCATTGATGATTTTCCTGCTAAAAACAAACAATCCCTACATATACATATAAACTTTAATGCCTTATCGTCTCACGGTTTCCAATAAAATTAATCACAAACCTTTTTGAATAAAAAAGAAATTAAAAAGGTAGAGGCGTGCGAGGTCTGCAAGAGAGAGCTGCGCCAAGCAATAAATCGCAGCAAGGCGCATAAGTGGCGGCAACGTGAAGAGGTAGAAAGGGACAAATGGGGCCGCCCCTACAAAATTGTGGCAAAGAAACTGGGGGCACCGTTACCCAACGTGGGCTCGCTGATCCACGAAGCCAGGGCTATAATATCCCGGAAGGAAGCCCTTCTGGCAGATCTGGAGATAACAGGAAGTCCATAATAGTTTGACAGGGACGATTCGGGCGAAGAACACCTGGTGATACCACCGGTTCCCCCAGAACACTGAGAGGAGGTTTAGTGGGTAGGGCCTTCCACACCTCTGTGGAAGAGACGGTGCATAAAGCATTCTTCCTCTCGAAAAAAAAAGAAAAAAAAGCTATAGAAAGTAATTAATATTTAAAGTTAAATTTTGATTTTGTTTTATTTTTTATTACATAAAGGGTTTTATTGTTTTTAGCAGGAAAATCATCAACTATTAGTAATTGAAGTCATCATGTATATGTAGGGTGGGTGGGAGGCCTCTATCACATCATCGAATCAGTAAAACATAAGCGAGGGTTGTAATTAAAAGTGGTAAAATATTTTAAAAAAACACAAAATAATTGTAATTTTTAATTCCAAAAGTCCATGCTAATGTAGGCAACCCAACTTCTGCCCAAATTGAGAAGTCCATAATTAATTCGCCGTTGAAAATTAGTCTAACCACGGAACTAGATAATAAGTCAAAATATGCCATCAGAGGTATCAGTTCTTACCGAGAAGCAGCCAGAAAAATGGTCAACCGTTGTTAATAATGGTTAAATTTAAGAAGAAAGAAAGTATTTTAGGCACCGGTATATCTACATGCGACGAGGAAATTAGGGGTATAGAAAAAAGGCTCATCTACATATATATCGTCTTGACCCTAGTGGACTCTTTGACCATATTTTTTTAATATTAAAATTTCTCTCCCATTGATATATTGATAATTACAGAATTACTTTATGCAGTTGTTTCATTTTGATTTATCTCTGTAAAACTAATAATTACAATATTGCTATTATTATAAACAACTGCAATTGTTTTACTTTCATCTTTTTCATGGCTACCCATTTTTTATTTATAATAAAATTTAAAATGACTATAACTCACTTATTTTTAGAAATAACTATGTCATATGTCATATTGGATTAAAGAGAAAAAAATTACCTTTTGAATGAGGCCATAGCCAACTATGGTTTCTATTTAAAAAAATGTAAGTTTGCATCATATCTCGGAAAATAATGGCGATAAAAATTTTCTGATTATTTTTCATTAATCTACATAAAATTATCTAAAACTTTGTCCTTTACAGATTTTTTCTATCTGTTATAATAACCGAGATATATTGATTTGAAAAAAATGACACGTTTTACTTTTTTCAAAATATCTAGTTACTCTTGACTTTTTGAAAACTTTGAAATTGGAATTTTATTCGTCTCGTTAATCTACACTTCTTTCCCCATTTAACCGTTTCTCTATCTCTTATAGTTTCCGAGATCCTCATAGAGAACGTCGAAAAAAACTCACCCTGTATATAACAACTAACGAGAGACAACATCATATTATCCAAAAAAGCACTAACTTATTATCATAATTGCGGTAGATTACTCCAGACCGTTTCAGTGCTAGCGAATTTTTAGTTTGCCAAACATTGTGTGGAATAACGGAAATGGTAGAAATTTATCGACTTCTATGGATCTAAAATCAAAAACTTTAATTGATTGTATTGATTTTGTGTATCTGAAACAAATTAATAATTTTCCCAACTCTCGGGTCGTGTTTTTAGATTTAATGCTATCAAATATGAAGGATATACAAGTAACTACTTGTAAAGGATTACTAAATGTATCTATACATCATTGAGCATACGAAATACAAATATTATTCACAACCTCGAGTTGTTGCCAGAAAAGGTTCATTTATTTCACCGAGCTAATTATCTTGTCCTTAACTATTATTTTAAATCGATTAATTGGAATTTTATTTTTTCTAATGAGGATTTCGATAGAATTGCCTCTGAATTTTACGAAATCTTATACCGTGAATTGAACATTATGTTCCCTTTAAATACATTACTAATAGAATTGATACCTACCCGAAATGGATGAATAATGAGTTAAATAATTGGTCTCAAGAAAATCGCACATTCAAAGTACAAAAATAGTGGATCCTTAGATGATTACTACCATTTTTCAAATCTTCGCAGCAGATGCAAACAACTTAGTATTTCACAGTATAATCAATTTCTCCATGATATTAATACAAAATTAATTTCCAATCCAAATTATTTCTGGTTACATGTTTGCAACCATTATAGTAATGAAATAATTGCTTCAATTATGAAATATAAAGGGGTTGAAGTTTGTAACGACTATGATATTGCCAATAAATTTGGGGAATATTTTGAAACCGTTTATGTCAATGTTATTAAAAATCCACAATTTCCATTTCAATATTCATCAAATTCTGGTGAGATCAATGATAGTAAATTGTCAGTCTCTAAATCGGAATTATTCGATTTAATAATTAGTTTAAAACCAAACAATAGTTCGGGTCCTGATGGAATTACTAAAAATTTTCTTATTAATTGTGTTTTCTCGTTATGTACGCCTTTATTCCTTTTATTTTCAAAGTCCTTAGATATTGGCAAACTTCCTTCAATATAGAAGGTCAGCTATATTACTGCGATTTATAAAGCGGGTGATCGTCAAATGGTTGACGATTGATTGTGTTCATGGGTTTATCGTTCTCCAGAAAGTGATTTTAATTCGTTCTTAAATATATTGTCCATAGTATTTAATGATTTAAACTCTACTCATACCAATATAGTTTTAACTGGTGATTTTAACGTTAGATTGAATGAAAATTATCCTAACAAGTGTGTAGTAACTGATTTTCTAAATACTTATGGCCTTCCACGCCGACTAGAAATGCGAATTACCTAGATAATATATTTTTAAATATAACTCCCCTTACACAAGTAATTAACTGAACTATCAGACCATCAAGGAGTAGAAACAACATTCACTTTAGAACAATTTAAATTTAAAGAAGACCCTAAAATAATTAGACCAATTAGGGAAGAAAGTAAATTAATATTTTTTAATTTAATAGAAAAGGAAAATTGGGACTTTTTGAATGAAGATATAAACATAAACGAAAAAACCGCAATTTTTAATGACATTATGGTATATCAACAGCATCCCATATGGCTTCGAAAATAAAATTGTAAAATTTAAAACTAATGTCATCAAACCACAGTTAAATTGGTATAATAAAAACTTAAAAGATGATTTGATGAAGAAAAGCACTTGTTATGTTCCATATTTTTATATTCAGTTTCCTGACACGTGTTTCGAAACTTTGCAGTTCATTATCAAAGATAATACTCACTGAGTAATTGTAAAGAATCCAAAATAAGAGCAAATTATTGAGAATTTGGTATATCAACGACGAATCTTGTTATGCTGATAGGTTCGGTTTAGTTAAATGATCGGGAAAGATAATTGCGGGTGTAGCCCGAGGTCGACCGTTCAAACACCACGTCAATTCTAACAGCACCGTCATAATTGCTGTCTAATTACAGCTATTAGGATATGTCGCTCCTAGACCCACGCCCTTACACCCCTTGCGGATATTGAATATACCCTAAACTTTCAACATAAACAGAAAGAATATTAAATAAATTTAATTCAATTACATAACGATAATAGATAAAGGTACTATGTTAAACTATTTCTTTATTACATTATAGTAGAAATAGCTAGTGCTCGTAAAATATAGTGCAACCATTAAATGTTCATTACAGCAGCAAATCGGTTTTGTATACGTATGTATATAAGCGTGGCTAGGAATAATGTTACACCCTCATAAAATATCACTTATGTAAAAGCTCCTAGGGAACGCCGGTGCGGTGCTAGTCTCCAGCGTCGGCGATATGAGGTGGCGCGTAGCCCGGAGGACTCCGGCGGCGTCGGTGGCGGCGGCTCGGACCCCGGAGCGGCCATAAATCTGTTCGCCGCTTTTCCGCCGAATCCGGTGTCACATCCCGCCGAACAAAACACTGACAAAACTTTTTTTCTCTGCGGCCACAGTAAACACCTCGTACTGAGTTATTGCTCATAATACAGTGTTCTTCCCTACCCCCAAGCAGGTATTAGGCCCAGAGGGGAAGGGAGGCTGTAATTACCCACTATTTTATCCCTAGCGGATGATATTGTGCTTTAATCGCCAACATCCATCATTTACATTTAGGCTTTAATATTACTTAAAAATGACTAATACACAAGACATAATATCTATTCTCTTAAATGTAGAAATTAGAAAACAATCTCTTAAAATATATTTACAAAAATTATTTTTTCTAATCCCGATTATAATTTCTGTTTCATAGATTCTTGTATTTTAATTGCAGTTTTGTTATTAGTTGTCAATTCCCTAAAAGCGTGTTCCAAAATGATAATTCTAATCACTACAGTAATTTTCTTAATTAGTAAATTTCAATTGCTGAAAAGAGGCGTTTTTTTATGTCAATTTTAAGTATCTTATAAAAATTTTAAGTCAATTCCTTACATGGTAATTAAAGTTTATCATTATCAAGATCACGATCTCGACGTCTCTTTCTTTCCGCAAACCATTTAACAAAGACACTGTGCAGACTTAATAACATCCTTTCGACTTCCGCAAAAATGTGTTCCACGCGTTTCAATGAAGGTCAATAGTGTCTCTTACATGTACATCAGGCAAACATCCCACAGATGTAATCTAACACGAGACGAAGTCTCGTCCATTGTTTATTGTTATTTTTCCTTTCTTCGTGGATCGTGTCGAATATCACATATTGTGTGGATGCTCCGCTAATGCATAAAAATACTGCCAATTTTAAACGTGACGTGTCTATTGTCAACAAGAGTGAAAAACATAAGAGTATTAATAGAATAATCAACTGAAATATGGTTTTCCTATCAATAACAACCATAAAACTGTTTTGGTCGATTTTATTTATCAGCGTAGCGTGACACATCCAGTGGTCACACTATTCACCAACACTATTTATGAACGCTTACTACTTACCAATTTGAATAAATGTATTAAAAAAAAACAATAACATTAAGTGATTATAATTGTTAATTAACTTATAATATCAAAATTATTCATGCACTTTATAATTCATCCAGTTTAAGTGCGTTAAAGTTGAACGCGCATTATTCACTAATTATAATTTCATGGCATTCAAACTTTAGCAAAACATAAATATGAATTTATCTTCGGTGTTTTCTTAGCGCGTAAACTTTCGTTTAATTACCATAATGAATCTCGCTGACAGGTCCTCGTGACTTTTGGTAATTGTATTCCACTGATGAATTGTTTATGTGAATGTGTGTGTGTGCGTTTGTTGGGTTTAGATTGTGCTCCTGTTTGCGTGTCGCGAGATAATCTCTGGAGAAATGTTTCATTTTTATCAGCGGGGTTATTACGTTGTTTTATAACGCATGGTGTGTTGAAATATGTAATGTGTAACGTTATCATTACGTGAGTGAGGATTGAATATGATTTTTATATGTGGAAAAATTTTGACTAAAGTTAAGAACGTTGAACTTAAGAAGAGTTAATTTTTTATTAATAAATAATAATTCATAATTTCTTAAAATAAAAGAGTTTGGAAAAATAAAAGATTAATTAAAAGAAACAATTAAACATTTTCAAGAAGTTTATTTTTTATTTGCTTAAATAAATTCTTGAAAAACAATTTAAAATTTTCAAGAAGTTTATTTTTATTTGCTTAAATCAGGTTCTTAAGAAACAATTAAAAATTTTAAAAAAGTTTATTTTTTCTTACCTTAAATCAGTTCTAAAATCTCCCAAGTTTTATTAAAAGAAAACCGTTTTACACAGGTAAAAACAATTAAAACTTTCCAGAAAGAATATTAGCAAATGTTCACATAAATTGACAAATTAAAAATTATTCTTAAAACAGTTGAAAAATATCTTCACGTTCATAAAAAGTTTCCAGGTGAAATTTAATCTAATAAATTCTTAGAATTAAATTTAAAATTATTTAAAAAAAAAGGTTAAAATTTTACAAATAAAAGTAAAATATCAATTTTACTTTTATTTGTAAAATTTTGTAAGAAAAATAGAGTAAAAACTTTTTATTGCGAACATTTTGAAATTTGTTTAAAAAAAAAAATATTAAAATTTACTAAGGAAAACCAATTGTAACTAAAAAAACAGTTTAACATTTTAAATATATTTAAAAATAGATTTTATATAGAAAAAATGACATTGAAAATTTCTTAAAACTATTGATAGAAAGAAACTTGAAAATGTTCTGCAATATTTTTTTTAAGAAAACAGTAAAAAAATATGTAAGAAAAATTCGGTTGAAAATTTTATATAAAAAATATTTTGAAATTATTTTAAAAAATAATTGAAATTTACTTAAATGTATAGATTAAAACATATATAGCAGTTGAACAAAAGAAACATTAATAAAAACTTACTTACTTAATAATAGCTGGTTCCTTACGAAAAAAAAAAAATTGAAAATTTCTTAATACAATTAGAAAACAAATTGCCAAACCCAATTGGTAATTTTCTAAAAGTTTTTGTTTTTGATTTGTGTAACATTATAACAATCTAGCTTGTGCGAATGGTCACGAGATTCATAAGAATTTTTCAAAAATTTTTGCGTCTGTATATTCATAGGGTTAAACACTTGAAAAATGTTTAAAAATTGATTTTAAAAAAGAAAAGAAAAGACAAATTTCAATATTCAAGAAAAAGTATTATTCAACACATGACAACAATTTAGTCGAGGCATTAGAATTTCACCAAAAAAATTAAATTTAAAATAATAATATTGCTTAAAAATACGTTTGAATTTCACTTTAAAAATTATGTAAAATTAAATTAATCTTGAAAAAAAAAACTTTGGTATAAGCAATTGACATTTTGTAAGAAAAAAAAACAGGTATTTTCGGCAAAATTATTTTGTAACTTTCTTAAAAGAAGTAATTTAAATTTACTAACTGTAATTTAAGTTATCAAAATTTAAAAAAAACACATCAGTTAAACAATTCAACGTTTCTTAAAACAGAACAATGTAAAGAAAAAATCTTGCGTAAAAAGTTATGTAGGAAACATTTGGTAAAATTTAAATTTAATGAAATTTGCTAAGAAAAACCAACTGAAACTAAAAAACCTGCTTTATATTTAAAAATAGTTGGATTGTTTCTCTTAAAACAATTCTAAAAAAATCGATTGAAAGTTTTCTAAAAGTTATTTTTAATTTGTTTAAAACAGTTTAAAAATATTTAATTAATAGAAAACAGTTTAAAAAAACACATTTAAAAACTTTCTTGGAAAAATATCGATGTTCTTAAAAAAAATTTAAAAAATAAATCAGTTAAACATTTCTTAAAACAGAATAGTGTAAAGATTTTTTTCAGAAAGAAAAACAATTCAAACATATTCAAAGTAAGTTCTTTCAAAATTTGCTTAAAACCATTTTAAAATGTCTCAAATATTACTGAAAGAACAATTTAAAAATCGATTTCTAAAAAAGCTATTAGAAAACTACATTTTAATAATGTAAAAACGCCGGTGCAGTTAGCGCAGAAGAATTACTAATTATTATTTATTAGAAAACTGTTTAGCAAGAATGTGTTGATGTTTTTACAATACATACAAAATATATTTAACGACTTTTAAATATGAAACAGTTAAGCAATTGAATTGGTAAAGAAACGATTCTCGCAAAAAAATTGATCAAGAAAAAAACAAATATTTGCCAAAATAAATTTAAAAAAATGAATAATGTAAAAAAAGCTTCAAATTATAAAACAATAATTTCTGAGAAAAACAAAGTTTGTCTATTTTATTAATCTTCGTAAAATTATCTATTACTTTGTCTTTTACAGTTTGTTTCTATCTGTCATAATAACCGAGATATATTGATTTGAAAAAATTGTCACTTTTTACGTTTTTCAAATTATCTAGTTACCCTTGACTTTTTTGAAAACTTTAAAAGTGAAGTTTTTTTCATCTTGTAAATCTACACTTCTTTCCCCATTTAACCGTTTTTTTTCTATCTCTTATAGTCTCCGAGATCTCCATAGAGAACATCGAAAAAACACCCTCTATATATAAATCATTTTTACAAATAAAAAAAAACTCAGAAATTTCTTTCATTTGATATAAAGCAAAATGGAAATTTTCCAAAAGTTTTTTTAAGAAAACAGTTTACAAAAATTGTAAGTTAAAACAAGTTTAAAAGTTAAAACATTTTGAAATTATCAATTTTAACAACAATAGAAATTTACTAATACAGTTGACAATTAAACGTTTCTTAAATCTTATTTTCTAAATTATTATACAAAAAACAATTATTTGCAGAAGCAATTTAATGTTTCAAATATTTCTATATAAGTTAATTCTAAGAAAAATCAGTTGATAAATTTTTAGAGAGAATATTTTGAAATTTGCTTAAGAAAAACAAATAAATTTAAAAAAAACATTTAAAAAAAACAGTTAAACATTTGAATTTATAAAGATAATATTCTCACAGCAAAAAGAAACGATTGATTAACAAGAAAACAACATTTTAAAATTTTCTAAAAATACATTAAAACTGTTGAAAATGTCTTAAAGAAGAAACTGTTGAAAATAAAAAAAAACAATTGATAAGTTATTAAAAACAATTGAATTTAAAAAAAATACTGTTTAAAATTATCTTTTGCCAGAAGAATAATTCAGGCTTTAAAATTAAAAAAAATGAATAATCTTGCTTAAAATAGCTGAAAAAATTAAATATTGTAGAATTTTACAAAAGAAACGAATAATATTTTGTAGGAGAAACACAGTTTAAAGTTTCCGTAAAAAAACATTTTGAAACTCGCTTTAAACTATTTAAATTTAACAAATAAAAAAACTGTAGAAATATACTAGAAAAAAAAATCACACAGTACGTTTTTTTCTGTCGAAGGAATTTAATAGTTTTTATTTATTTTGAAAACTTCTCATATATAACAACTGTAACAATAAGTTAACCTGGTGGCCATTGAAGTTGACGTCCTGACAATTCTATTGCCATTTAATTTATGAATTCCAGCGTTCCCTCTCTCCCAATTGAAAAGGATAACAGGTGTTTTAAATGTCAATGTGACTCGAAGATCATTACAACATGAAGGTCATTTGAATGTCAAGGTCATTTGAAAGGCAAAGTTGTTCGAATTTCAAGGCAATTTGAATGTCAAGGTCGTTTAAAGTTAAGGTTATTTAAAAGATAAAGTCATTCGAATGTAATAATCATTTGAATGTCAAGGTCATTTAAAGATCAAGGTCATTTAAATGCCAAAGCCATTCAAATGTCAAGATTATTTGAATGTCAAGGTCATTTACGTTCCGGTTATTTAAAAGTCAAAGTCATTTAAAAGTCAAGGTCATTTTAATGTGAAGCTCATTTAAAGGTGAAGATTATTTGAATATAAAGGTCATTTAAATTTAAGGTTATTAAAAGGATAAAGTCATTCGAATGCAAAAATCATTTGAACGTCAAGGTCATTTGAATGCCAGTCATTCAAATGTCAAGATTATCTGAATGTCAATATCATTTAACGTGCCGGTTATTTAAAAATTAAGGTCATTTGAATGTCAAGGTCATTTAATGTAAAGGTCATTTAAATGTCAAGATCATTCGCGTTCAAGATCATATGAAGGTCAAGGTCAAAAAACCTTTTCTGACCTTGAACTAACCGATTCTAGAACCTCCTCCTCTCAAAGTCAGAGGAGGTTCTAGAATCGGCTGGTTCACCCTACTTAAACGAAACAGTTTATAACAATTTGTAACAAAACGCAATTAATAACTTTGTGGACAGAAAATTTTGAAATTATCTTATCCAAAACAATTGAAATTTATTGAGAGAAAAAGCAATTAAAAATCTTTAAAAAAAAAATGAATTGAAAGTTTCTTAAAATAGAACAGTGCAAACAAAAAAACTAGCCTAAAAATGTTAAAATGTAATTTTTAAGAACTGGTTTTCACAAAAAAAATAGAAAATGTATTAAAACAATTCAAGGAAAAAATGCAAAAAAAAAATGCACAAAAGTGCAGAAACGCTCATAGAAATTTACTTTTCTTATTATTAATTATCATAGTTTACAAAGGTTTGTAAGAAAAGACATTTGCAAACTTTCTGTTGAAAATATTTTGAAATTCTCTCTAAAAACAATTAAAATTTACAAAAGAAAAATACAGTTGAAAACCTTTAAAAAAAGAGATGTTAAATAATTGAATTTTTTTAAAACAATGTAAAAAACAACTGATTTAAAAAAAACTGTTTTTAAATGATTAAAAGGGTTGATAGATTTTTAAAAACAATTAAAGTTTAAAAATATCAGTTTTAAAATTGCTCATGGATAGTGAACATTTTTCCAGAAAGATATTTGAAAAATTTATAAAAACCCGAACACATATTGGTAAAATTTAAGCATTCAATTATTTTTTTATTAGCAACTTTTTTCTTACTTAGCAGGTGTCATCTTTGCAACTCATTTTCGATTGTTTTTTTTACTTTTGGCAAAATATAATAACTTTTTTTTAAAGAACATATTTTTTTATTAGTTTTATTTTTTATTGTCTTAAAAAATGTAACTACATTTTCTAAGGTTAGTGTTAATATTAATTGATTTTTTGGAAACTTTCAATTTAAAGCAAAATATAAAATGTATTTAGAAAGTTCGAAAAAGTTCTTTAAAAAATGCAATTGTTTTTGTTTTCGGAAAAAAATGTAATTTTCTTAAAAAAATTTAACTGTTTCAAGTAAGTACTTATTTTTCTTCTAGTAATTTAAATTTGTTTACTGTCGGGACATTCAATTGATTTAGAGTTTTGTGACAGTCAGCTGTTTTGCCGTTAGTTTTTAGATATTGCAATAATCGTTACATTAAACTTGAATAAACACAATATTATAACTTAATCTTATAAACTTGATTATTACTTATTCCATCGTACTCTTGACCTACCTCAATAAACAATGCTGGCCTCTCGTACTCTTGGCCCGCCCGAACAAATTATACGTTGAGGTAGGTCAAGAGTCCGCTGGAGTTTAAGCGGGAAAATATGCGCTAGGTAAACGTATGCTTTATTGTCGTAGGTCAAGAGTACGTTCAGTTAAATAAACCAAAAAACAATTGAAAATCATTTGAAAATTTCTGAAACCAATTTTAAAATTCACTTCAAACAGTTGACTGAAAACAATTGAAGTTCGATTTTTAGTTTTTACTTGATTTAAATAAATTTGATTGTAGGAATCCATTGGTGCAAGAATTTCCCTAATCTGATAATTATTTTGGAAGTTATTGTGAAAAAATTTAAAAAAAAACAATTGAAATTCGAATTTGATATTTTATCTTGATTTAAATATATATTATTGTGCACGATTTTTTTTTAAATTTAAACATCATTGCGAAAGTTATAGTTGAAATATTGAAAAAAAATTAAACATTTTCCAAAAATATTGAAAATATAAAATTTTCTAAAACGTTTAAATAAACAGTTGCTAAGGTATTAAAATACAATTGAAATCTAAAAACTTACAAAACATTTTCTAAAATTTTATTTAAAGAACATTTTTAAAAAAATTTGTAACAGTTGAAAATTTCATGGAGATTATATTTTGAAATTTTCTTAAAAACAATTGAAATTTCTCAGAAAAAAAAATAAATCGGTAGTGGCAAAGGGCCAAGTAACCGACGCCAATAATTTAAAAAAAGAAAGAAAATAAATTACTGATTTAAGGATATAGATAGATTTTTATTGTTTAACTGTTAAAAAAAACAAATAAAGTTTAAAAATAGTTTTTAATTTACCCAAGAATTGTTAGAACTTTACCAGAAATATTATTAAAAACAATTGAAATTGATATTTTCTAAAAATAAACGATTAAAACTCTGTGTGGAAAACATTTTAAATTTGCTTAAAACAATTCTAATTTTACAGAAACTAATTGGAAAAAAGAAAAGAAAAAACACTTGAAAACTTAAAAATAACAGAAAAATTGGAACTATATTTAGTATTTTCTAAAAGTATTTTTAATTAATATTCCAAACAGTTAAAAATATTCTCACAAATGTAGGAGTTAAAGTATGAAAAAAATCATTATAATAAAAGTTAATAATTGAAAATAAAAAGAAAAATGTTTAAAACAGTTGAAACATTTCACAAAGTGAAAATAATTAAAATTTTAAATAATAACAATGGATAAGTTATTAAGAAAAAAACAATTGACACTGAAAATCCGTTTCATATTTGCTTAACTAAAAATATTCATTTAAATTAAAAAATAATTTTGTGTAAAATTTTGTTAAAAAACATTTTTTTTAAATAAAACAGTTGAAAACTTCTTTTAAATAATATTAAGAAAAATTGACATTTAAAATAAAAATTGAAAACATAAAAAAGTGAAAACAGAACAGAAAATAAAACGATTTTTTATTAAATATTCTTAAAAAATTTTGTGAAAAAAAAATATAATATAATAGTTCAAAACAGAATTGAAAAACAATTTAAAATTTGCTTAAGAAAAGTTGAAATTTCATAATTAAAGACAATTTAATTTTTATTAAAGAACGGTTAAGAAGAAAATAATTGAACTTCCATAAAAAAAAAGAATTGAACATTTTCTTAAAAGAAATAATGGAAATGACAAATTCCCACAGTAGAAATAATAGAATTGAAGTTTAAAAAACAATTGCAAAAATCAATTGAAAATGTAATGTCTTTAAATCAATTGTTTAAAAAACGTGCAAATTTCTCAAAGAAGAAAAACTTAAACCCAAACTTTCAAAGAGTATTGTAGCGATAAATAAAAGCAACTATACTCTTTTAATGTTTGTGTTTAAGTTACAAAACTTAACAGTGCATTTAAAATGAACTTACAACAATATATAGCCAATACAATCAAAGAAGAAAAGGTTGAATTTTAAAAAATAACAAATACAAAAAAATAGATTAGGAAAGATTAGAATTTTACCAGAAAGACAATTAACATTTCATTAAAGAAATCAGTTCACAAAAAATATTGAAAAAACATTAAGAGTCTTCAGCTTTTATTAAAAAAAGACAATTAAAATTTATTAAGAAAGAAACAATTTGAGACTAAAAAATTCATATCAACAAATAACATTGGATTAAAATATTGGTATTGTCGTAAAAAATTAATTCATTTTTTTTTAGAAAACGCAAATTTCTCATAGAAAAATATGATTTGTCAAAAATATTTAAAACATTCATAAAAACTGTTAGCAACATGTTTTCGAAACAGTTAAAAAATGTCTCAAAGAAGAACCAATTGAAATAAAAAATAATATTTAATAAGAAACAATTGAAAATTTATTAAAAATAGTAAAAAAAACTAAAAACAATATATTTAAAATCCTAATAATAAAAATGTATTAAAGTCCTTTACGTTGTAGAAAATTAACTAATAATTATTATTCAAAATCTTTTTTTATAAATAGTCAAAATTTTACAATAGAAAAAAATAAATCTTTTCTAAAAGAAATAAATTTAACTTCTCCAGAATGAATTTACTTCTAATTTTACAAACTAAATTCATTAAATCAAAAAAAATTATACTTTTGTGTAACATTAAAAAAATATATTTTTCTTAAACAGTTGAAAACTTCTTTTAAATAAAATTATGAAATTTCCTTAAAATAATTCTTACAAAAAAACAAATGAACAAAGAAAAACAAGCATAATGTTTGAAAGTTGCTTAAAATAGTTGAATTTTGTAAAAAAAAAAAATATTTTAAATACTAAATTGTTAGCTACTGACCGGTTTTGACCTATTCAGGTCTCGTCACTTGAAGACAGGGAATTTCGGAGTATTATCTAAACTGAACATTTCTTAAAAAAAAAGAACAATAGAAAGAAGAATCACAAAGTAAAAAAAATAAATCAATTTGCGCAAAATATTTGAAAATTTCTTTAAAAAAATTGAAAAATTGTTTGGCTATAAAACCAATTTAAAGTTTATTTGAAAACAGTTTAATTATTACATAAGTAATTATTGTTTACCTTAAATAATTTAAGCTCGTTTCTACTGTTTCTATCAATAATAAGTTTCTTGTTTCTTATTGGTAGTGGTTTTAACTTCTGAACAATTGTTAACATTATTGTATCTGTTGTTGATGTTGAAGGCTTCTTCTTCGTTATACATGTCGAATAGAAATGAAACACACTTGTAATTTTGTTTGTATAACATGGTAGTGCAGTTTCTCGAAACTTAAGTCACGAAAATGAATTACGTGTTATACAAACAAAGTTTATATCTGTTTTTATAAATATTTTAAGCAATTTTTTAAGTGTAATAATCGATTGAATATAAAAGTAGATCAGAGGATTAATCATCTGGCGATCCTCCTGTAATTAAATCCCTCTAACAAAAGGTACGTTATCTGGACGGATAAATCTATCTTTACGTGACTGCTTCGGATTTTATTCGGTTCGAACATGGCGCACAATAGCTCCGGCCGAGATAAAGATCACTTACAGGAAGCATTTAAATTAGTGCCTTCCTTAAATGGGCAATTAAAGCGACGCCTCGAATAGTTTTGCGTTTTAGTACCGGCCCGACCTTACATACTAATCACCGGCATTTTGTAAAAATCTACCAGAAGAAAAAGAAAAAAAACTAAACGGCTTCAACACAATTAGTCCAAAATATAATGATTAAGTGTTAATACGGTGGTAAAATATATATGCATTAAAAAAATATAAAAAAGATGATTTGGTGCTTGATTAAATCACTAAGAGTTTCTTCACAATTAATTTTTATTTTGCCAGATGTACATTTCGGGTTCTATGCAACCATTATTAATAGCTTATAACTATATAACAATAAAAATTAATTGTGAAGAGAGTGTTTATGTTTTAATCAATTATTGGTAATATCTTCAGGTAATTCAGAACCAAATTTGTGTTACTGATGAAGATTTAAATTACAGTCACAATTTTTCTCTATTTACTCGACTAGTTTCGCTTTTTAAGGCATTATCAAGAGTGAGTTACAAATTTCTATATGATGGATTGGAAAATATTGTATTATTTTCAATAAAAAAACTTCTTGAATGTTGTTGACGTTTACTTGGTGGTATAAATTTTCTTAATGATTTCTTTATAATTTCATCAAGTCTCTAATAAAATAAGTAACTGTTATTTTATAGTTATTATTACACGTGTAATTCATTGCAGTAATATATCGTTGATAGTTTGAACGGACGACAACGCAAACTCGTATTTTCCCGGCCCCACAAACGTTACATGCACCGACGTACACAAGAAACCGTATAAAATAATTACTTATCCCGGCGCTACACGGAATAATACATTTTACGGGCCCCTTAAATAAGGTGCAGAAGTGTAACGAGCAAAGTTTATGGACATCCTGGCCTTCCACTGACCACAGTGTAAATGTGAAATGTTTGCGGCGCGAACAATCCTATCCTGATTTAGGCTATAAAGTCGAAGGCTCCACGACGTGACACACAAACACACACACATATACACTGAAAGTTCATTACTAAATTACCCTTTGAGGAAGTGCCCTCGCTGAATTAGACGAGTAGTTTGAAGAAATGGTCCGCCTGGCACGTGATTCATTCGAGTCCGTTGCCAGATTGTATCTGCACAGTTTCTAAGGCCAGAATTACCATTTATCAAGATCGCAGTCAGGTGGATATTTATATTATAATGTTAATCAAGAGATACTTTTACGAGAGGAGATAATTACTGGATTCTAAGAGATAAAGAGTTTAATGTATGGGCAGCATGTAAGAAATTAATTATTATCGGCCGCTTTCGTATCATGGGTAAGTTTAATTGGACATTATTACGGTCAAGGGAAAAGGTAAATATCCTGTTTAGTGCTTTTACCTTTAAATAATAATTAAATTATAATTAATTAGACGTATTTGTTTCCTTAGATAATTTAATTTTCTCTATAATGAAAGAAAATATATAGTTGATGCTTGATTATGATTGTAATGATTATGTTGATAATAATTCAGGTCTTAACCAATATGAAATTATTAATATATTTACACTAACAAGATACGTCGGGGTAGGCGACAATTTGCCAAACACATATTTCGTTTTATCGTCCGACGTCGTTCTGGAAATCAAGTTTGAAAGTATAATACACTCGATGCACAACACACATCCAGAATTCTACTTGAAGTTACAATGTTCCAATTGAATTCTTTTCCCACATCCACTTTTCAACTCGCTACATATTCAGCACACTTGACTCCAATTTCCCATTCAGCCGTGTTGTTTTACATTTTCGTCTATCCGCGTATAAAAGATACCGTCGAGATGATAATAATGTGTTCGTTAACGTTGAAAAACAAAAATATTGGCGAGAAACGGAACGGTTCTATCTTGAAATTGGTGAAAAATTTATTCCTGAAAAAAACAACTTAAAAAACTTTAATTACATATTGTTGTATGTTGGGCTGTAAATTGCCAATGCCAACAGAAGCAAAAATATGTCATACTAAGGAAAATACGGTAAAAACGGAACAAGTAGACAATGCAGAGATCCAACAAATTCTCAAGAACTTTTTAATGGAAAGCTAGGTTCAATAAACGGACACAGTGTAAAGATTCATATTGACCCAAATGGTAGAAACGGAAAGAAACAAAAAGGTGCCTGTTTTAATATTGACGACGAGTTGATAGAAACGCTCCTACTAGCAGGTTTGACTGAAAGATTTTCTCCTCTGATCATGGCGGTCGAGTATTTGGGAATTAACATAAGCTGACGCCATTAAGTCCAAGTTGCTGCATATGGACACAGATGGCGCTGGTAAAAGAAGCGCGTTCACTGCCACGCGGTTTAATAACAAGAAGAAAAACCAGGTTGATAACACTTTTGAACCAAGTGACAAAAGGAAATAAGATGCTACCAATGAGAAATAATTAATGGCTTATATTAATCATTCAAACAAATTTGAGGTTATGTACGTCCGCAGACTGACCAGAAGGGTTAGTGAAACCCCATGGTTCGATTGAATTTGCTCGTACTCATTCTGTCAGTCTTTTCAAGAAAAATAGACACATGATTTTTTTTTGTAAAGGTGAAAGCCAAGCCAGTGTGCCTAGTTTGTGGGGATGCGTTAGCTGTTATGAAAAAGGCTAATTTAGAGCGTCATTGTAGCACAAAACATGCAAAATAGTGATGTGGCCATCATAATACTTTCCCTATTATTTTTGATGATGTTTTACTGGTGGGATAGAGGCCAACCACCCACCCTACATATTCACATAAACTTTAATTCCTTTACGACTCGCGGTTTCCAATAAAATTAATTACAAAACCTTTTGAATGAAAAAGATATTAAAAAGTAAAAATTTTGAGTAAGTAAATTAAAAAAATTTGATGCATGATGGGTGGGTAAACTTTAAACTTCTCTATTCCATCCTCTAATCAGTAAAACATAATAATTTAGTTAGAAATGGAAATTTTTTTGAAAATTTCTAAACATCTTAAAGGAAATTCTAATAATTTTAAAAAGAACACAAAAAATTACTGAAAAATTTTAGGAACCTAGAAGAAACATTGGCACAGTAATGGCAAAAAAAAACCTAATAAATTAAAGAGAAATTTTTGCAAAATAAAATAAGAAAAGAGGTAAAAACTTTTTGCAATTTATAAGAAAAATTGCTAGAAATTTATGAATCAAAATATTGCTGGAAACTTTAAATATTTCAAAGAAAATTCTATTAACTTAAAAGTGAACACAAAAAATTGCTGGAAAAGTCTATGAACCTAAAAAATATTTGAAAAGAAGTGGCAAAAAAAATTCATAATAAATTGAAGGGAAATTGTTTGAAGTTTTTAAAAGAAAATTTTACTGGCAAAGTATAATTATTCAAAAGGCAACAGAAATCTGAAAAAAAAATGCTGAAGAATTAAAAAAATGATAATTTGAAACAGAACAGAAATTCAGCCATAAAATTGCTTAAATAAGGTTTTAAAAATCTTGGATGCAATTGCCTTGCAATTTGGATAAGAAACTGCTGAAAAATTCTGAAAAGTCTGGAAGGAATTGTTCAAAAAATTAATAACGTTAAAGAAAAAACAGTGAAAATTTGTAGAAATATTAAGCAAAAGTACTGGAAAATACTTGGAAATATTAAAAATTTGGAAGAGAATTCGAAAATTCACTAGAAATTAATAAGAATTAAAAAATCGCAACAAATTAAAACAGAATTTTTGAAAAAATCAAGAAATCTGGCAGAAAGACCATGGGTCGATAGCCGTAATAAAAATCAATTACGATTATATTGTACATAACGAATGTATTCAATAATAAATAAAAATGTTTGTCTCTCTCAAGAAATCTCTACAAAGTTTTTGCAATTTGTAAAAATAATGAAAAAAAAATGCACAAAAATTCTTAAAACTAATTTGGAAGAGAAGAGAAATTTCTGGAGAACCAAAAATTAAAAATTTCTGTTTGAAGAAACTTCTAGGAAGTAGGGATTAAATTTGCGAGAAATATTGAAAAAGAGATAAAAAATGGCATTAAAATGCTAAATAAATTCTTAGAGACAGTTTTCGAAATTTGGAAGAGAAATTCTAAAAATCCAGAATAAACATTGTTAGAAAAAAAAATTCTTTTCTAAAAAATTTTATGAATCCAGTAAAAGTTGTGGAAAAGGAAACTTGTTGCTAGAAAATTTTTGGCAAAAAAGAGATATTTCTAGGAATTTGTAGAAATATTGAAAATAATTGCTGGAAAATTCTAGATATCTTGGGGAAAATTCTAACAATGTGAAAGAGGACAGAAATTAAAAGAAAGTTTTTGATAAATTCAAATAATCTAAAAGAAAGTTTGAAAGAAGAATTTCTAAAAAAAAATTCCTAACAATTTCATTTTCAGAAAAATCTAGAAAATTTTATAAATTTTTAGAAATATTGAAAAAAATGCTAGGAATGTCTAAAAATCTTGCCAAAAATTCTAAAAATTTTAAAGAGGACAGAAGTTTGGAATAAAAATTGCTTTAAAATGCCAAACAAAATTAGAGACCGAAAATGCTACAAACCCAGAAAAAAATTGCGTCCTTAAAATAATATTCTTGGAATTTTTAATTTTAAATTCTGAAGGTTTCTATAAGTAAGGAAGAAAATTATAAAAAATTCTAAAATCTACAAAAAAAAAATGCTGAGAAATTCTTAACCAAATAAAAAGAAATTTCTGGAAATGTCTTCGCAATTTGCTTAAAATTTGTAAAATTGCTGAAAAATGTTTAAAATCTAGAAGATTTTTTGATAGAATGCGGAAATTCGGAAGAAAAATTGCTACAAATTATTAAAAGAAATTTTAGCAATTTGGTAGAGAAATAGCTGAAAAAATTGTCAAAAGCAGAAAAGCAATTGTTGAAAAATTTAGAGCCAGCGATATAAATCTTCAAAACTTGTTGGATTATTTTTTTTTAATTCTAGAAACCTTTAAAAGAAAAAAAAAACTTCTAAAAAACAAATAACAAATTTTAAAAAATGCTTGAAATATGGAAGAAAGTTCTTGGAAATATATTTGTTTGATTTGATTGTTTTTTAAGCAGCAAAATTATCAACGATTAGTATTTAAAGTTATCATGTATATGTAGGGTGGGTGGGTGGCCACTATCCCACCCTCCAATCAGTAAATTATAAGCGAGGGTTGTAAAATGTAAAGATACATAAAAAATGGTTATGACATTTTTCTCGAAAACTATGAGATTTATATTTTTAATTTTTAATTTTTTTCGCAAGTTAAGGACTTTATGAAAAACATATTTTAATAAAACTTGTTCAGTTTTTCATTCCTTTTAAATTTTATATGAAAAGTTATGTAATATTTTTCAAATTTAAAGTAAACACTTCGAGTAAACATAAACTTTCGATGTTCATCGAAAGCTTTCCAGTTCCAGGTTTTAACGAAAAAAGTTTCACCTCAAAAGGATCATTCGTTTTTGAGATACAGCACCCACAGACATTCTCATTCACGAAAACAATACTTTTCCTTTATATGTTAGATATATTTAAATAGTGATGTGGCCATCATAGTACTTTCCCTATATTTTACTCAAGAACTATGAGGTTTACGCAAAAAATTTACACTTAATAATTTGTTTATTTTTGAATTCTCTACAATTATTTGTTAAATAAATTTCATGTTACTCCAATAGCTTATTAGCAAATGGCAAAAAATGGCAAATTTTAATTAAAGTTAAGAATTTTATGAAAAAAATGTTTTAACAAAACTTTTTCACTTTCTCATTCCTTTTAACTTTTGTTTGAAAAGTTTTGTAAAAAATTTTATATTAGCAAAAATATCGGATAAAAACAAAAAACGGCCTCGAGTGAACATCCACTTCCGGTTTTGAATGTTCACCAAAAGATTTTCAGTTCCAGTTTTTAACGACAAAACCTTAAGTTTAAAGTTTCATCTCAATTGGATCATTCGTTTTTGAGATACAGCGCCCACAGACATTTTCACACACGAAAACAATACTTCCCCTATATATACTATATAGGTAGAGTAAAAATCAAATGCGCCTGGATAAAATCAAAGTTCTTCAGCAGAGTTTGAAATCACAACAAGTCGTTTTCACTAAGCTTCGTGTCCTTAAAAATTCCCAGTCCTTAAAAATTCTAATCCAATAATAATACCGCCACAGGCTAATACAAGTTCCTATATTTCTGTAACAAAAAGATCCAAGGCCCACTCCACAACTGAATCCATAAAGTCAGTTGAACTTAAAAAAGAAAGGCATAAGGAAATTATTTCTCTCCTAAATTATAAAAACTACCCCATAAGCTTTGCTTCAGAGATCCTTCGCCATCAAAGGATTCTAAGTGCCTAATCGAAATTGATGTCGTTGAGGAATTGATCTCCTCTCCAACACATATGATTTAGCGTCAGCCAGCCTCGTGTATGAGGCATTCATGATCAAGCTGTACAACAACAATACTGAAGAACTTTTTTCTCTACTACTTCCTAATTATGACTCTGAAAATTCTATGTTTCAATATTAAACTTCCAATAAGGAATCATTAATTAATGTCTGAAACGTGGTATTCCCACCAAAACATTCATCTGTCTGGCTATTGCAATTTTTTTTCATGTGTCACAATTGACATTACAGATATTCAGCTCCCTCATCACAGCCAATTACTTTTTATCAAATTCGATTCTTTTGATGTATTAACAGAGTATATCCCACCAAATATCAAGTACAAATTTGGGAGAAGATATACCAAAAATGCCAAGCTTCAGCAGTCATTGTTGGCGATTGTAACTGCCACCTGAAATCCTTGAATACCTTCTATTCAAAGGAATCAGTGTTCTGAATTACTTGAAACCCACAAGATTTAACAGGTCTGATAATTTTAAGATCCCCGGATTTGGGGGGTTGTTGTTGCTGTCTTACACTCGAAGACTCTTATGATAGCGATCCCATTCCGCTCTTATGCGAACTCTCCTTAAGAGCTAATCCATCCTTAAACAGCTCCGAACTCATTAATATACGATTCAGCTACAAAAAGATAGACTGGGCAGCTGTCAGTGAAACCTTATAGAGAGGATAGTGGGTTACCAATAGTGTCGATTCATTTCTTCCTTTATAAGTCTCTTGAATGAACACTCTCCCACAGTCTCACAAGTTTCACCACGTGTAAATGTATAGTAGGATAGTAGTTGTCAAAGAGCCAAAGATGAGAGAGTTAAGGCATTGAAGGAATTTTATAGGCATGGCATAGAACACTATTTCATTCTGGCAAAAGCTGATCGATCTGAATCGAGTTTGCCAAGGGTGATCAAATCATTGACCAGAGCACCTAGGCCTCACTAGGCCCTATGTAAAAAAAGCTGATATTGCAAGGACAAAAAAAAAACATTTAAAAAAAGAAAAAGGATTTTAAGCAAACGAATATCTAGGGATACTCCGATCGCAGAGATTTACAGACTATACAAACGGTATTTTATACCAAGAACAATTTCTGTTAATCCTCAGATGAACTTTTTCCCTTTTGTTGCACCTCACTTCGATCTCACCTTTTATGACACAGAGACACCAGGATTTCTTACGAAAGCTTTTTCTTATAAGGAACTACACCTAGTGCTACAGGAAGTCAGAGACTCCTCCCCAGGGGTTGATGGTATCAGGTACTACATGATCACTAATCTCAGCCCTAATCTGGTGGCAGTGATATTACAGTTTTTCAACTTTTTCTTCCACTCGGGAGTAATCTCACCATATTGGAGTAACCATGGAGTAACCAGATTGTTTGTAATAATTCCCTAATACCTGTAGTATTGACCTCTTGCCTTCGTAAATCTTTCGAACACCTGATTAAGAACAGAATTCAATGGTGGTTCGAAAAAGAGGAAATCTTACCTGCATCCCAAAACGACTTTGGGAAGGGTAGAGGGTGTTGACGCTTTGGTGATTCTCACCAATAAAATTCAGAACCCTTTTGCAAAAGGAGAATACTCATTTGCAGTTTTCCTGGATGTTGCCAAAGCATATAATGCGGTTATTCCTGCCTTATTAAATGACAAATTAAAGAAACTAAAGCTACCTTTTCAGATGTATTTGGGAACTCATCAGTCAAAAAATTGTTTTTAAGAGGGGATAACTTCTTAAAGAATGGTAAAATCTCATTCCTGGGTTTACCTCAAGGGTCAGTGCTTAGCCCAATTCTATATGCATTGTATGCACAGGATCAGGAACCCGAAATATTAACGTACCTTAACAGCATTTAATATGCTGACAATATCGTCCTATTCTATAAATATTTACAGTCAATCCACAATAGGTTTAATCAGGCTATGTTTGACTTATCAGATTGGCTGTTTGTAATGGGCTTACGGCTTACACTATCTACTCACAAATGTAATACTGTGATCTTCTCAAAGACTATAATCAGAACAAATTACCTGGTATACTTCAATGATGAACCATTCCCAAGGTCACTTTCAATTAGGTACCTGCGTCTTGTCCTCGATTATAGGCTCTCCTGGAAATAACACGTCAATGAAGCTACATCCAATGGTATTAATATTATGCGGTCCCTCACATGCACATAGTCGGGTGTGGAACCTACTATTCTTCTATTATTTATAAGAGCTATGTTAGATCAATTATTGATTATGCCTCTTTCTTTTTGTCCCCTCTATCTACTGCTTTATCAAATTTTTTAGATAGAATCCAGGTAGAGGCTTGGAAAATTGCGATTGGAGCCATGAAGCAGGCGTGTGCCCTTTATCATTCCAAAGGAAGTTTTGTGTTAAAAGTATACTCTGAAAATTATGTCTAATAATAACCTAGGAGTGTATCACTTCGTGGACAAACTGATAGTTACCTTTGCTCAGGAAACTATTACCTCTCTCCCTCTGCTTTTAGAATGTTATTTACACGCAGCTTCCCAGAACATCCTGTCTAAACAGAGCCCAAGCTTTTTTTACACTCGTATCAAGAACACTCTTTTGTACCTTATATCATCACAGACCTTTTTACTAACAAGGGCTCACGTAAAAGTATTGCTGCCTCTAAAAATAACTCTAATTTTAAAGATATGATACATCTGAAGTGTCCAGACATTGTACAATGTTTTACTTTTGGTTCTCGAAACCACCAGAATAGGTCATGTTTCTATGCGGTGGTCATTGAGGATACATGCAACTCGGCCGGTCGTCTCCCAAATTTTCTCCACTATTTTCACGACTGAACTTTATGCTATCGATAAATGCCTTGCACTTCTTGAAAGCAATGGCATACGGAAAGTAGTAAATTTTTCAGACTCCTCGTCGGCTCTTCAGGCGTTAATGGACCTAGGCTTTAGTACCAAAAGGTCAACGATGATGGTTAACATCAGGAGAAAACTGTTTGACTTGTTCCAGAGCCAATTTATAAATGTACTATGCTGGGTCCCCAGCCACATATTAATCCTCAGATTGCTAAGACAGCTTGGTTTCAGAAACAGTTTCACATGTAGGAGAGCTATCTCCTTCCTAGCTCGGCGCAGATTGGACCCCTGTTCCTCCCCCTCTCATTTATTCTCTATTACTCAGTCACCGAATTGTTTATGCAGAGCTTCAATTTTCTAACAGAGTGTAGAGTTTTATAGAGGAACCTTATCCAAATAGGTTTTTCCTCTTCTATAACCACTAAAGATGTTTTATGTAATCCTTCCCAATCTTCCTGTAAACTACTCTATCACCATATGATTAATTCTAACTAATTTTCTTTGTGTACTTTCTCTCTAGTGAAGTTTGGTGTTGTTTGTCCTTTGTCAAAGAAATTGACAGCCCTCAACGAGTATTAACCTTCAAAATACTGGAACTGGAATTGGCCTAGCTGCGTGGCCAAGATGAAGCAATTATTAGAAGAAGAAGAAGAATTATCCCAAGAGTGGCCGAATCTGTTCAAGTGGTAAAGAAGTGAATGCTTTTAGTGCCACCTTCTTAACAGAACAGTTTAAAAGGGACGATTGGTATTCAGGGGCTATTTTTTATCTTGCAACAAGTGAACAATTTATGAACAACAAATCATACGATTGTAGTGTTCGGGAAATTACAGTTGGAAATGAAGGGAGACTCACAGTCACATGTGTGGGAGTCATTGATTTAATAACAGTTGTAAATAATGTCAGTCATAGTGTAGTTATCAAAAATGTACTTTGTGTTCCTGGTATAACGACAAATATTTTATCTGTCAGACAACTTATAAAAATTGAAAATTTAGTCAATTGCACAAAGAATTCCAGTAAAATTTCTAATAAAAATAGTGTACTATAGTCTGTTTTTTAAGAAGAGAGACAAAATTCAAAATGACCCGCTGAAATAAATGCCTGTAATTGGTTCTTGTAATTATAACGTCTACATTTTTTTTAATCATTTTATCAATATATTTCATTTCAGTGATTTGTTGTGAGGGCATGCAGACGAGGTCACCCTTCAACAAGCAAGCCTCCAGATCAAAAGCAATATTGAATGTCAATCTAAATATTTCATCATTTTTCAGGATGGTATACGTTTATTTTCTGAAATCCAAGGAACAAGTTCTCAAATATTTTTGAAGATGTTTAAGAATGAAGTGGTAAACCATCAAGAATGCACAATAAAGGATCTACAATCGGATAGAGGAACCGAATTTTATAATAAAGAATTCCAGAAGTCTTTAGACTAAACAACAGCACCATACCAACGATTCATCGGAGATAATCAACAGAACTTTGGTGGAAAAGTTTTGCTTTCCGAAACGAATCTTTAAGAAAGTTTTTGGGCAGAAGCTGTGGATACTACCGCATATCTAAGAAACAGATCAATTTATTCAGGAATAAAGGATAAAAAAACCATTTGAAATGTGGAACAACAAGAAACCTGATGTAAGTCACGTAAGAATTTTTGAAAGCCAAGCTATTGTGCACATTCCAAAAGCAAGGAGAACCAAATGGGATAAGAAATCCAGTAAGATTATTTTTTGGGATACACGAAAGGATATAGACTTTATGACGAAACCAGGTATAAGGTAATCATCAGTAGAGAAGTAGTTCTAACGGCGAATGAAACTGATAGAATCTTAGATTCAATGGGAGCTAATATTAAAAACCAACAAGATACTTCAGAAGAACAAACCCCAGATGATGAAAAAACACGTCAGGTAAAAAATGAAAATGACACAGAAGCAGTAAGAAGGTCAGCCAGAGAAACCAAACCGAAATCATTTGAGAACAATGTAACGTATCTATGTGAAAAAGAAATAACTCTAGAATGTGACCCCCTTACGGAGAGTGAAGCACTGTCAAGAGCAGAAAACAACTCTTGGCGGATAGCTATGAGAAAAGTATAAACTAGAAAATTTGCAAAATGACTTCAAGTGTCTTTTTTGCTCACACATAATACACATTTTCCCTAACGTCAGGCTTTTCCTCCCTCTCTTTCCTGACCCAAAGTGACCGAAGCTCTTACCAAAATGGACTCTAAGTTGTTCATTGATCTGACTTAATCATTTCTCACATACTTGATTTTGCTTTACTTCTTTATCTTTTCCCCTCTGTATCTCTACATTCAGTAGTATATTGTACGATTCTATTATTTATTCCACTTTCATTCTTCTCACTTCACTGATGACTATGTAATCATTCACTATTAATCCCTGTGGCCCAATGAATGTTTTCCTACCTTTCCAATCCCCTTCTGTGCATCTATTTAATATTTCCTATCCTGTTCCATCAACTTCTTCTTCACTCCTTCACCTTTCTACCTTTCATCCACTTATCCTGAGACCTTCTTTCTATCATTGTTCCGTCTCTGTTTATAATCTTTGCAATTTCTATCATTATGATTTTCATCATTTCTTTTATCTCATCTATTTCTCTTCCGTTACTTATTTTATCCTGGTTATTATCTACGCTTATATGTCTATCTATATTTATGAGCTTCTCGGATTTTTCTTTGTTCTAACAACTAATATAACGTAACCAAAAAATGCCAAGGTTTAATTTTTAATCACTGTTTAATATTAATACCGTAATCTATTTAATTTTTCTTATTTAATATCAAATGTTATCATTCACCCATAAAGTTAAATGGATAGTAATTCAACGGCTTAAACCAAAGTCTGATTTCGGCAATGAAGGAATAATTACACGTTTCAAGTAATTCACAGGTAGATAAGTATTATTGCCGAAGTTAAGCAGTTCAATTCACGCATACCATTTCGTGGTAAAATTTACACCATGCGCCATGTAACTAATTACCCTCCCCCCCCATCGAGATTTCCAGTCTTAATTAACATAATTCCCGGCTTTACTATCTCCCCAACCCCTTCCACCCATCAACCACCACCGCTGCTGCTACTACTACTCCGTCTACTAAACTCTCAAATTATGTGAACGTTTGAAAAATACAAATCCGCCCTCGAAATATAATTAACACGTAAATTGTGGGAGTGTTCGAAAATTTTAAATTAGCGCCGTCTGCGCGTCCCGGCGAATAATTTCCGGTTCTTTTAACAGCCGGGACTCTTCACTTTTCCGGATGGGGAAATGGAAAATCTTACGTGCAGTCCTCGGGTACATACTTTTAAGCGGCGCCCTGGCTTCATTTGATCCGGCGATGTTACCCACTGTAAATAAAGGTGGGGTGGAGTGCATTCTGTGCAAACAGCGGTAATAGATTAAGGCTTTCGGTTCGGTTACACTGGAATTCGGATAACGAATGCTGTTTACTTTGCATTAAATGTATATTTAGATTGTTTATATTGCCAAAAATAACTTTACTCTTGGATAAATTAAATCATCTTATTATCAATTTAAAATTTTAAGTGGTAAAAACATAATAAGAGGTTTAATTTAATATTTAAATCATAAATTACTACTTAACTAACAATCTCAATTACCATTGTGATGATGTTTCTTCAATAATTATCTATTTAGGTATCTACTATAATAAATAATATATTATGGTAGCGTACTCTTGACCTACCACAATGAACCATATATTAAGAGAGCGGACTCTTGGCCTATCATATTAAATTATGTATTATGCTAGCTTAAACTTGATTTATCCTAATTGAAACAGAATTGAAATCAAACCTAAAATTCACCTATTTTATCTGTGACGTTATTTTAACTTTACAATTTATTTTAAAGTTCTTTTAAATTGTTTTAATGTGTAGTTTGTAAGTGTAACATTTACTTATTGTTTATTATTTTATTAGCTGATTTAACTATTTACTTATACTGAAAAAACACTTCCGCATCAAATTATATGTAAATGAATTTATTGTATAGTTTGCATATTGTGGCATATGTGAAATAAATGAAATGAAATGACAATGGATAATGTATTATGGTAGCCTACCCTTGACCTATCACAATGAACGATGAATTACGGTAGCGTACTCTTGTTTTATCCTTGACCTACGACAATGAACAATGCATTAAAGTAGCCAACCCTTGATATGACACAGAAAATCAGTTATTCTTCACCTATCCTAATAAAAACTGAATCTACATATCGTACTCCTGACCTACAACAATATACCGTGTATTAAAGTAGCGTATCATTGACCTACCATTATAGACACTGTGTTGTGCTAGCTTACTCTTGACCTATCCTAATAAAAACTTAATTGAGATATCGTACTCTTGACCTACCACAATATATCAGTATTAAGTTGGCGTATCCTTGACCTTACACAATGAACAATGGATTACGGTAGCGCACTCTTGACCTGTCCTAATGAAAATTAAATTGAGGTATCATAATCTTAAATGTAGATAACAATAGATATACTGCTATGAATCATTGTAATTCTTACAACATCTGTGGATTGGTTTCGAACTATTTTGGATCTTACTAATATAATAAACTAGGAGTATAAGATTTAGGTGAATTGTATATAATGATAAAAATGAAGAACGTGTAAAGAATAAACGTTGCCAAGAAAAATATTAGGAATGTACTATGGTGGCCAAGATCAAATGTTTTTTTTTCCTTCTATCCGCAGTGATCAGTTTTACTTGCTTAGACGTAAAGGAGGGATGAGGGGAGTCGCGTGTTGCGGATATTCGCACATGGATTTGAGAAGTTCCCGGATTATATTCGGTACATAAAAATCATATCTTGTCAAGTTCGCGTAAAACTAATCCCATTTTAAGGGCGACAGACCGTAAAGTTCGCAGCGGCCCCTAAAAAGCACACGAAAGGAACGTAGCACGGTGGCACCTTACACCGGGATAGACGTAAGATGCGAGGTGGCAGGTGGGGGCGGCGCCCTCTCCGGGGACGTGTCAACGCGGATATTTAACCTGTGGGATTTTCAGATAACATTCCGACGTATTTTATACGACGTTCGAGTACGGCCTGAATTTGAAATGATGTTAGCGTGTCCGAGTAGGAGGAATATGTGTGCCGCACCCCGTTTTCACCCCAGTTTCACTTCACTTCCGAAGTTTACAACAGGCCACATACTCGAAAAGTTACCGACGTAATAAATTGAATTTTATTTTGGTTATTTTGTTTCAGCGCTCGCGTTCGAATATTCATTGTTTAAAGTTATTTAGATACGTAAATATTTTTATAATTAGTAATTAATAACCGAACGTATAGTATATAATGTCCTCGCGAACACAAATAACGTTCACTCATCTATTATCCTTGATTAGGGTTTATCCGCTATACAAATGCGATCAGCATCAGCACAAATGCGAATTTACCACAATTTTAGCTCGCCCGCTCGATTATTACAAACGCTCGTTCGTTATTATATTTTCGCCAATATTGTTTAGCCGGTTTATCGGCTTAATAAATTCGGCGGCCACTCGAGACCAAATACAACATTCGACCAACTTCTGCGGCACATTTGTTGTAAATGCAAACTATCGGGCAGCGTTTGTAATTTCGAATTATTAACTCGAAGTTTATTACTAGTTGACTAGAATATCAATGGAGATGTAAATTCTGTATTTATTGCTGAAGTGATTTAGTAAATGAAATATATTAAAACTAATTGGTTATCCATAAAAAATACATTTTTTTACTAAAACGTTCTTTGTCAGAAAAACTGAAAAGTTTTTGTAAAAATGGAAGTTTACTTGAGGCTATTTTATAGACTTTTTTAATGGTAGTGTTTAGCTATTACCATAACTACGTGTGTGAATGTAAATAAGCTCCTTACATTAGAAAATCATCCTGTCACTCCAAATGATTTGTATCCCAATGGCGAGGAGTAACGGCCACTCATTCTATTATAAACTGGAGGCCTCATGATGATTTTAATTCTAGAAAATAATAAAATCAATAATTCATAAATGATAGCAGAACGATAATTTCGTTTCCAATAAAAATAAAGTAATATCAGGTTAGAAGTCACCTACCCACCCCACATAAACATTAATTCTTCATCACTGTTACTGTTTAAGTTTGCAAGAATTATATGTTAACTTTAAACATTTAATTTATAAAAAATTAAATTTGAATATTTATTTATTGTGATTGAAATGATAATTTAATCCCTCACGCGAGGAAAGTGGGTTAGAAAACACAATAAATCCATGTCATATATAAAATTAAACATATTTTATTATAAGATACATCACTGTTAGGAATAAGTAATAAGACAGATACAAATTAAGTGTGCATAAATAAAAAATGCTCGTGTATAAACCCCTAAATATATGCAGCTTATAATAAAGAAAAAAAAATATTTACAACTAAATAAATCTCATATAACATATACTTCGACTATAAAAATAAAATATCTAACATCGTAATCACATTGTATGCCTTCAAAAGAGACAAATTTAAATATATTAGACTTTATACGTGCGTCCACAACCATAGTGAATCGGCCCGTTAATTTATTTCAAATTTTCTGTAAGTTTAAAAAACACAACCCCGTAAATATTGAGGGGTTACTTAGGATAATCCACTACAATTATATTTGCGCTATGTGGCAGTTATTACGTCATGCTACCGTATTTACGGCTCGGGGGCCATACGGGGCCTTCCGATGAACCTGGAAGGGGGGCCCTCGTGAAGGCGTTGGACACGGAATCTCGGAGTCTCTCTCGGAACGTCTTGTATTCCATATCTCCGTACTGTTGACCGAAATTAAAGTCCGCCACTTCCACGATAAATCTAAATAAAAATCATTTTAATTCAAACATCAATCACACATTAAACAATAATAAATTAAATTGCATTCACAATAAATGGTATATAATTAATAAGGGCTTACCTAGAACGATTTTGTATGTAGTACGCTACTCCAAACACGATTAAAACAACAGCAACCAAACTAAACGCAACCGGCACAACAATTACTGAAAGTTGTGCTTGCTGAGTTACTGAAATAGATAAATAATAAGTTAGATTATTTTTCTTTCAATTTTTCCTATAAAATGATTATTATTTTATTTTGCATATTTAGAATACCTTTCTAAACAAATGAAAAAAATCTCAATAATGAAATTTAAAACATTTTTTTAATGTAAACTATTTTCAATTTTTAATCATATTAAAACATTATTTACCTTTGTATACAGTAACAGTAACCTGTTTCACCATTTTACTGACATCATTGTAAATGACAATGATAAGAGTATGACTGTCGTTGCGGTCTGAAATGAGGAGACGGCTGATGGGAAAATCACACTTTTCAGACATGTCGGGATTGATACAGGTTTCATTTCCAGTGATGTTGTGAATTCCACTCTTGAACATGTAACAGTAGTTTATTACCGATGAACCCTGACAAGCCACAGACAAGTGTAGCATTTCTCCGTGTTGTAACCAATTATTCCCAGATACCACAATATTGGAAATTGGCTCTAGAAATAAATAGCTTAATTTTATTTTCATTACTACACCATTAATAAACATCATATTATAACTTAAAATTTATTTTTACATAACTTATGAAACAAAACCAAGAGATTGTAACTGTTAATTTACCTTATGATATTATAACTTAATAAAATATGTGATAAGAAAATGAAGGATTTTAAACGATAAATAAATGAATCACAAAGTAAATGCCTTCATTATTAACATAAATTATTAATAATCAAACTTACGTTTTACGTGAATCTTCCTTGAAAAATATCCATAAGTCATATTAGACCCTAACGGAACAATCGTATTATTACTGCAAAAAAACTTTACAGAATCATTATAAGACGGGGACGAACTGTTGTCTGAATAAAACTTTCCATGCACTTTCGCCTTAATCCCAATTGTACTATTAGTAAAATTGGTGATAACGTTACGTCTCCACCGGCTAACACTAGTGGTAACATTCAACGGTGCCACTGTTGTGGTCGTCTTTTGTGTTGTAGTTATTGTCGGCTTAGTTGTTATAGGAGCAACAGTAGTGGTTGTGGTTGTTGTAGTTGTAGTGGTCGTGGTGGTAGTAGGAACCGGCAAAGGCTCGAAATTAGCCAGCACCAGAGCCTCGATCTTATGTTCTCTCTCAGGAGTAGTGTAATTCATTTCAAACTGGTAATCATTGCTCATGCCATAATAATTACAATCCACAAACCAATAGGTCAAAACACTAGTTGCAGATTTGTTGAGGAACCTAAACTCCGGCGGAGATAATACTATTTCATGCAAAACCGTGGAAGAATTGGATATAAATTCAGTTTCAATTAATTGCTTATCTTGTGTGAGCGTCATGTGGCCATTTAATGTTTCTGCAATACAATTACAATATTAAACAATTTAAGGTAACTTTCATCTTAATTACTCACCAGTCAGATTAAAGGTAAGACGTTGTGATGTAACTTGGTATGGAAACAACAATATATATTTTATAATTACCACTTGCATAATGTACGGACCCGGCGGATACATTTTTTTCGATGAATAATTGACAGTCCAACTATCATACGGACTATCCTTATCGACCTATAAGAAAATTTTAATCAAATCGATTGCACGAAGAAAGTTAAATTAATAAATTAATTAAGCACTTTGTTGAAATAACACAAAGAGACTCACACAACTAAAGATAAAGTGTATATATGTATAGGCTTATCAATAATGAGACTTTTTTATAAAATCTATTCAAAACCTTTTTTTTAAGACTGTCACTCTGTTTAAATATTTAAAGATGATATATTAAGTTGAAACTATGTTAAATATTCCATTCATAATTACTTATTACACACTTTAATATCACTTACACTGCGTTTGTGATTGAATATTGCATTATCGCTCCATTCGAACTTGAAAGAACCTGATGACACTTGCCCATCGTAATAAACTGTAGCATTAAATGTAACCGATGCACCCACGACCACTGGTGCATCTGTCTTTATTTCCACAGAATATCCACATAGCACTGAAAGCGAATACATTAGCTCGAACAGTACGATTAGGCCTTAATTCTCACCTGTGTTTATTAATGTAAGTATTATCACGATGCATGGTGTCTGATTAATCATATTTTGTTGCGTTTCTAATATTAATAAAACGCGATTTATTAAAACAAAAACATTAGAAATATGGAACTGTCAATGTCAAAGTGGCAATGTTATCGTTTTGGTACGAATGATTTATGGGATTAATGACTCATTTTAAATAGGCAACCTAATGTGCAACAATAGCATTCCACTCCACTTAAAGATGTTTTTTATAAGTCAATCTAAGAATCGCCAACATAAATGTTAGATGAATAATATTTCGAATAAATATACCTTCACAAAAATAAATAATTCAACGAAAATTCAGTTAGAAATCATATTATTTACTGTTAATAAAGCTAAAAAATAGTATACATTTATGAAATAAAATTTCATTCCTCCGAGTGAAATACAAGTAATACCAACTTAAATTTGTAGGTTCTTTTAATAAAAATGTCCATTCTCAAATTTAGGTTAAATTAACAAAATTTAAATATACATACATGATAAGAAAAGTATTAAACGCAATAATATTAAATTGTTGAATAAAAATGGTCGATATTGCCTGGCAAAAAATCCTTTATAAAAATCAAGGCTTTCCAGACAACTACACTGATAAATCATTCCTCTTGGAACTGAAAAAAAATATAAAGTACAAGGAAGTAAAATTACATGAAGCCATCGTAGGAGCCTCCCTTGTAAACCAAGAAGTCTGCACAGTGATCTCCCTCGTCATAACGTACCTTTATTTATACAATGAATGGCTGGACCCAAACGTTATATTTTACTCTTCGGGGGCGATGAGCGCCTTGGGTTTTTTTTTCTACAGGATATGCTACACGAATAGTTTAACTGAAAAATTGGGTGACGATGTGCGTACCGTTTTAATATTCCTAGTATTCGGACACTTATTTTCTCCAGTTTTACACACCCTAACAGACACCATCAGTACAAATACAATTTACACTATGACATTTTTCATGATGTTAATTCACCTGATATTCTTTGACTATGGAATATCGGCTGCTATAGTTTCCAACAGCCTTTCCCTGAGTGCTGCAGTGTTTGCCTCCATCTGTTTAGCATCACGCTTGGCTACTACTTACCACGGATTCGTCTTAATCACTGTAGCAATAGAAATTTTTGTCCTCTTTCCCTTGCTACGGAATAAAATCAAATCTTCAATCATCATGTCAATAATCCTAATCTCCTTCGTAGTCCTGGCCCTCTCATCCGTTTCCACAATTCTAACACTTTTATTCCTCGTTCTTTTGTTTATAACAAACATAATCTGTCCTTTGTTGTTCATAAGATACCAAACCTTTAAGGATAACATTTACGGACCCTGGGATGAGGCCGTTGTGCAAGATGCGGATAATATAAACGACCTTATTTATTGATAAAAACAATGTAATTACTTAATTAATTATAAATATAATAAAAAAATATTTATTTTACTGGAACAAACTGTATGAGACGTTTTATTTTCCTCAGGAGCACTTCCAGGAAACCAACATCAGATTCTGACCGACCCTGAAATTATTGATAATAATAATTAATAACTTTATGTAATAATTCATTCAAATTCAACAAATATAAATGTTTTAGTTATTTTAATTATCAGAAATGATTCAATCTTATACTCATAAATTACACATGCTAAATAAATTTTAATTATCTAACTTTTTAACCATAATGCCAGAAAAAAGGTAAAAGAAATATAACTTTATAATTGCTACTATTCATATTATTTCATTATCAGTATTATAGCTAATTCTTATTTCCCACATAAAATGTATTAATATGATGTTTTCACGATATGTTTAAGTAACAATACAAAATTTTATTGTCACAATCTGCATATGATGTGGAAAACAATTATAACTTTCATTAATGGCTAAAATTATTACCTGTGACGTTTCTATTAACTGTCTACAAAAACTATCATTAAATATTGAGACCAGTCCTTGTTTTAGGTTGCTGATATCATCTGTTGATATTTTCCACATCGCTTCCGACGCTGACGCTAAAGTGGCTACAAAAAATATTTGTTTTTAGTACAATAATCGCCAACAAAATATAATCATACTTACTGTCTAAATTAAATGTGTTATTTGTCGTGTGCAATCCGAAATTCCTCGCCTTAGGTATCGCTTTAAACATGTAATAATCCAAATGCGCCCATATAATATACATCGAATGCTCAATGACCAATGTACAATGGTCTATATTGTGCCTTTTCATCTTAAGCTTTTCGGAAATGTGCTCTAACGCATCCTCCCGCATCGTACTGATATCTACGCTTTGATTCACGACGTAATCCTTCAAATCGACCGTACCCAGCTCCGGTATTTCGGCTATTTTCCTATCCAAGAAACTCAGCGTACCTTTTTCTTTGTGGAAGTAATTGACGGTGCTGATCAGGTTTTGCACTATTACCCCCAGCGAGGGTGCATGGTCCATGTAGATTTTATTTTTCTGGTTTCCGTTAAGCATAATCGTGTCCGTTAAATTGGGCTGGAAGATAACGCCGACGCTATCGTGATCGATCCCATGATTTTGTATCAAGTTGCGTGAGTATAAGAACAGGTTTGCTAGAATTTCCACTGCGCGTGATAACCGCTCTGATGTTTGGTACGATGCGTGGTCGTTGTTAGGATCGCACAACAATTCCCTAGCGTTATTATCGTGAAGAACAAAACGTGGAATTAAGGCAAGCATCAGTTTCTGTATCCTGTAAAGGTGCGACTGGCTTTCATCAATTTCAACCGAACTAACCAAATCGTTATTCGCTGTCCTCGCTATAATAGAAGTTAGCAAGGACATTTCCTTGAGGGATTGCAATGACAACGATGTGTTTCCCGAACGCAGCACCAATTCGACAACGTCAAGATGGCTCAAGATGAAATTCATTATTTGACAGACTACGGCACGATGGTCAGTACCCATGCTGGTCAAAAGTGCGTTGCACAAGAGCAGAGTCGGCTGCCATATTTGAAGATAACGTGTTTCGACCGATGAGATGAACGTAATATCCGGGACTTGCAGATGTTTGGTTAATTCAGGATGGAAATTGTAAACTTTCATGTTTGCCAATACGGAGAGTAGACGGTGGTCTAGTAGTAGTTCGGAACCGAACTTCGTACAGGCTAGTCGTGATAAGAAAGACATTTTCGAGTCATATAAATATATACTTTTAACGTTATCTGGAGCGGGTTCTAAAACAGCGCGTAAATCATTATCACTTTTCAATATGCTGTCGATGATATGCTTCAAATAACCATGGCTAGCCATATAAGAAATCCAACTGATGTTACCGCTTAATCCAATAAGTAAACTAAAACAAGACATTGCTAGCATTTTGCAAATTTCTTGCCCTCCAGTGGCATCGTAACAGAGTATTTCAATTAATTTTTCTCCGAGCGAAGAAAATATATTCGACGATATATAGATGGTAGAAATGTCATCTTGTATGCGGTATTTTGAATTATCCAATCTGCTCACGTATAAACTATCATTAACGTGCGAATCTACATTATCTTCAGTTAAATTGATGAGTTGAAAGAAGGTCGCTAGAGCTCCGTACAAATTAATACGGAGTTTTTGCGATGAGTTATTTGAAGAGGTTATCCATTCAACCAAAAGATTCAAGATGTTCTTCATTGAGCTTACATTCAAACCGATCACACTCTTATCGGTTTTTCGATCACTAGCTTTAAACAATGTACGCGAATGCCGGTCTTCATTCATATGACTCTTCCTTAGGTACTCCAAAAGAATTAAGACGCTGCCGGAGAGGTAAATCGCTACCTCTTGGTGCAGCGAGGATTTCACCGACTTTTGAAGGATGTTTTCCAGCAGATATAGCTCTAATAAAACTTGCTCCTTTGCTGGGATTATTTCCGGACGTAAATGTATAACCAATACTTCAGTCACTTGCCTCCAGGCATCAACAAACTTTACAATACTAGCAGTGGTTTTTCTACTATTATTGATATTTAACGCGTGCAGTAATACCTTCTGTATTTCATCCATGATCGCCTGGCGTTGTCCCAGCGCACCTGAGCCCTGAACGGTAGTGACCTCTTCAATTAAATTCCTGTGTAAACGTTTGATGTCAATTAATTTCGGCACACCGTCCGTCTGGCATAACGCTAAGTAACTTTCAAGCGAACTATGCTCGAAGAATCCCCACTGCGGGGCAATAACTTCCGGAATGTTAAAATCAAAATCAGTGATGAGTTGCACCAAAAAGTTATTTTGTTTCAACTGCTCGACGGAAAGATCATCAGTAGTCATCTCCACCGTTTTCTGCATTAAAGAGAATGAATCCGGCTGCACGTTCAGCTCAATCGGCAAACCCACCAGTAACTGCGTTAAATTTTTAATACTCACAATCTGCTTGTTACAGTACGCGAAGCGCAATTCAATAGCCACAATCTTCAAAATCCATGATAATCGATTTAACTCGTGCACACCTTTATTGTAGTTTTTGTAGCAAAAATTAATGTTATCTCGGAAAAAGTTCGGTTGCGTACGGATCAATCTCAATACCGGTTCCGCTGTCCTACCATTCGAACATAAGCTGTATAGCATTTGATAAGCCATTTCCGTGAGCGAGGCATCATATTCGGCTCCACCATAAACGATCTGCCTCAGCATCGTCAACAAGGAGTGGATACAGGTGCGTGGGAAGTTTAGTATTCCCGGTAGTTGAAAGACCGTTTTGGAAACGTCCTTTTTCAAATCGAAACCCAATAAGAAGTGACTGAAGTTTGGAGGATTATATGGTAAGCATTGGTGTAATAATTTGAAGATCGCTTTCTTGGTGTAGTTAATGCATTCATCATCCACATCAGAACATTCATCCAAACATTGCACGAATCCAGTACGTATGACCAAATCAACATCATTGCTCGATAGTAGAATATTCATGATTTGTGCGTGCACGCCCGGTGATTGTGTTAATAAAATTATTATTTTAACAGCAGCAAGTGATTGTTTTGGAATGACATCCTGATATCCTAAATATTTCATGATGTTCAATATGTGATCAGGTCGTCCTGTGCGGGGGTTTATGGTAAGCAGCAGCTTGTTCATGTTGATCAATAAAACGGAGCAGTTCGAGGCTGATAAATATTGGAAGAATTTCGTTTGTAATTCGAGGCAGCGCTCAATAATCTTCAATGCGAACAGCGTGCAGCTGTTAACGTGTTCTTCTTCTGGAAACGACGTGCATAAATCAAAGAATCGGTTACCTTCGTTGATGATGTAAACGATTGCATTGAACAACTCGGATTTAGAGTGGAGCTGGAGCATAAGGTGAAATCCGGGCGGCGCGTTAAACTCTCTGACTTTGTTATGGTTAGGAAAATCGGATACATCAGGTTCGTACTGTAGAAGAAATTTAGTGAACAATTTTAAACAAATCGCAGCCACTTGCCATTTCTCCTTACTATCCTTATAGGAGCGAGCGTTGAATTTTAAAAACACCGATTGCAATATGAATGTGAGATAAGGATCAAAACCGGGCTGGCGTGGTCCTGCTCCTAAGGTCCTGGGTATTCCATGATCGGTGAGCACATCCAATAAATTCAAAAACGCCCGCGTTAATGGATACTCTTCTGATCTAGATTCCACCTCATCTAATTCCGTCTGAATTCCTCTAGGCTGATAACTCGAGGTTGTTGGAATTGTTACTAATATCTGCGACGATTCTAAATTATTCCATGTCTGAGCGGCAATCTCCGGAGATTTACATAATGAAGCGAGTGCAGACAACAAATCGGCTTTTAATGGAATAGGAATTGAGCAACTCACCAATCCCAGTAGAACGGTAAGTGGCGCCCAACCAGGGTGCTCGCACAACGCCACCCTTGAAAATTCGTCATGATCTGAAATGCTCTTAATCAAAACCAGGACGGAATTCAAGCCTTCAATTTCTTGTGGTGTGATCCCTTTATGATAAAGCCTGCTATGCCGGTAAACCGTTTCATTCACGGATGCAACTTCCTGTTTTAAGTTGCTGTAGTATTGATTGAATGACAAAAAGAAATGGTCCCATGATATGTTATTATTCAGTTGCGTCGTGTGTTTGAGCATGTTGAAACAATTACGGGCGGCCTGCTGACACCCTGAGAGACTGGCCAGCATTCGAATGTAATTCACGAATAAACTCGCAGGCAACATATCACCAGCTAATTGGACGAATTTAAATAAGGAAACCGAGCGGGGGTGCGAGCGGTAAACGCTAACATTCTGCGAGGTATCAGTTGGGCACCAGTACTCCAACATCATCTGCAGTTTTAACGGGTCTTTACTGTATAACTTCGCGATGACTAGCAGTAGGTTTTCGAAATATCTAGGGAGATTCGGGGGTAGTTCCAGGCCTTCATGGAAATATGCCTGTATCGTCCTGGCGGTTTCGTCTGCCTTAATTCGTAATTCCTTCACCTTCGGATACATTTGCACAATGAAATCGCAGATTAAATAATGTAGCCTCTTGTGGATGATTTCATCATTGTACACGAGGTCGTTTTCCATCATCACGTGCGCCATGAATTCAAAAACTTTTAAGACAATAGCCGAATCGATGAATTCGTCCTCGTAATCGACCAAATTCTGCATCTGCTGCCCTTGAGAGACAAGACGTAATGATGATAGACAGACGGCAAACCCGAACATAGATGTCGCGTGCAGTCCCTCACAAGCCCATGTGTGTTTATTCGGGGCTAGTTCGTTCACAATGCTTTCAATGTAGTCGCTTTCAGAAAGTATGGGCAAATTTTGCACAACTTCCTCGCCATCTTCACGTAAATGCAGAACACTTAAGTTGACTGTGTCTAAAAATCCCATTAATAAATAGAGAGTCACTGTATCTAACTTTCCGGAAGCCTCCTCTTCTAATTTAACTTCGCGCAGGTGCTTGATCAACAAGAGGGTGTTCTGTTTGTTTAATCCCGACTGCGCCGACCACAAGAACACGCATTCAGCCAACATAATCTTGATGCTGTTAAACGAATCAATGACGCTCCTGCGATGCTTTGGGCCGCCCAGCGCCAAATTGCTCTGCAACATGTCCAACTCCTTCGTCAAGTCCAGCGTGTTCAGCAATTCAAAAATTTTGTTGAAAATTCCGTTCTCCAGCAGCTCGTCGGTGAATCCGTCGATGAAATTTTGCGTCGACTCGGGTACGTTGACCGACCACGAGACGCCGGATCTCGCCTGTACCAGCATCTTCAACGTCGAGACCAACGACTTTCTGCCCTCATAGTACAACGTGACGGCCACCAGACCTCTGGGCAGGCCGGGGAAGTACGGCATTTGAATTTGCGCCGTGCACAGTAGGTCCAGCGCGATGTACTCGTTTAATTGGAACATGTCGGACACGATGACCACCTCTTGGTAGAGTTCTTTAGAGAGGACTTGGTGTCCGATGTCTTTCACCAGGATGCCCTCCTCCATTCCTTTCTTGAGTTCCTCCCTGCTGCTCGAATTTTTCGGCTAAATACAAACAATTTGTTAAATAATTGAACTAACTTAACCTATGTTAACTGTTTGAAGTATATACAGTTGATCTACTACAATGAATTATGTATTAACAGAGTTTATAATTGACCTGTACTAATAAATATATTGGGACCTAGAAAAATTAATGCATTAACTTAGCTTATTGCTGACCTATTCCAATAAACAATGCATTGTGATAGATTCAAATGAACTATCATAACAAAATCATACATTCTATCTATTCCAAAAATCAACGATGAATTAAATTCTCACTTAACCCAAGGTGAAACATTTTTATGTTATTTAGAGGTTAATTAATCCAAAAATCAATTTAACATGCTTTTGATTTACCCTAATAATGTTTTACTAATGAATAAGGGGAGAACTTTCTGAATCCCAATTAATTACAAATAGAGCACACATTTGACCTAACGCAATAATCTTTTTATCCCTCTATTAAAAAATTAAAATCCTACAATTACATAAAAAATAAGAAATTAATGTGAATTTGGAAATTTCATTTTACATATTTTCAAAAATGTCACCAATCCAAGTTATCACGAAGTTTACAAAAGAAATAAAATAAATGTAATATTAACTTTTTATTATAATATAATTATAATAAAAATGTTTATGTGATATTAACAAAGCTAATTTATCAATCAATTAGCACTATCTCAGTATTCTACGAAAAGTAGAATTATATATAAAATATAATTTAAATATAATTTATTGCACGATAAATTAATTTCTTGCTACTAAAGATATATTCATAGGAGTAAATATGACACTGAACTACATCTAAACAATGACTCAAACTGTGCTAAAAAACTAAAGCAGTTATCGAGGCAAATAACTGAAATACACTGCTTATTTTTAGTAAACTTAATAAAAAAATGCAATACTGTATTTACATTTGACACTATTTTTGACATGTAAGAAAATATATTTATAACATAATCTTACAATCATGTACTTGTTTATCTAATAGAAAAGTGCTTTGAATAAAATTATCTTCGATAAACATCTCTTTAATAGTTCAATAAAATCTTTCAAAAATTACTGTATAAATAACGTGTACATGTTTTTCACAATAACTATTGATATGTAGTTAATTAATAAATAAACTCACCAAATTGTGCAGCAGGGACATAAAACACTGTTTATTCCTTCGTAAAACATTTTCAAATTCAACATAGGAGGCTGGTGGCATTTCATTGGTCAGGTATTTGTTTACAAGCGTGTACAAATCCCTGTACGAGTTCCACAAATCCTCCGATTTACCTAAAAGTAATATACACTGAGTAATTTGAATTGCGGCTCATAAAACACTCACCTTCTGCCATTTTATTCAATTATATATCGTGTTTCGTGCCGTATTATATTGAGGTTAACCGGGAATTCAGCACCCGCGCACTAACGACAAAAACAATAGTGCGAGACAGTGCTACCAACCAAAATGCTTGATTTGAATGGATTAAATAAATAAATAAATTACTAGTTTCGTCCACAATTAATAAAATATTTACAATTATTAATAAAACCGTAAGTAAATGTATAAATTAAATTTATTTTATATATATATGAACAGAGTAGCCAACTGTAGTGTAATTATTGTCACCAGTGAAATTTGTTTGTGTTGTGGTAATTTCACGATTTTATTATGAACAGTGTGGCAATAATTTGCTACTTTTTGCGTTTTGTATTTATTCGTTTTACACGCGAAATTCTAAATTCAAATTAAAAAATATTGGTTTCTGTTTATAACACGATATATTATTTCCTATCTTCATCGCTCTAGTGGCGCAATTGGTTAGCGCACGGTACTTATAAGACAGTAGTCGTGAGCAATGCCGGGGTTGTGAGTTCGAGCCTCACCTAGAGCAATATTTTTTGTGGAACTAAATTGTAGAATTTAAAATGTTTATTCGTTTTAAAATATGAAATAAAATTAATATTAAATCTCCTTATTTGACGATGTAGAATAATAAGTAATTGAATAAAACAATTTTTACTTCAATAACAATATTCACAAAAAAGTTTTGTTTTTGTCTCTCTCAAATAAAATATTATATGATTTTGGCAAAATTTAGTTTCAATTGACATTATTAAAAAAATTATAATTGTACTATATATTTGTACTAATATGTTAATATTATAATAAATAATGAATGTATGTATAAATATGGAAATATAGGATTTAGGATAAATAAAAACTCATTGAATAAAATTAATTAATAATATTATAAAATCACAATCAATTCACGTTTAAAAAAATCTAAGCAACAAAATCAGACACTGACAAATGCAGCATCCCACTGTCTAGTCCTTTAATGTCTGCCTTTTCTTTATACTCGAGCTTCCACAAATTAATCAGCGCATCACACTCTTTGTAATTGTTTACATAGTCAAGAGTCGTACAAAGAGTCCGACATTTTTTATCCACATTCACAAACTGCCACGGACTCCAATCCAAATCGTCACTGATACCACAACACGAAACGTTCAACCGTAACAGCGACAAATTCTTGAGGATCAACTTTAAAGATAGCGACGTAATCGCATTGCACGATAAGTTAATTTCCTCCAAATGATTAGCTAATTTTAAAACACTGAAAAGATAGCAATTATTATGGTAAAAAAACAGATGGCGTTGTTTGATTTTTTTTACCTTATTAACTCCAGCACGTCAGCATCATTAATCTTGCACTTGCTGAAGTTTAGCGTTTTCAAATTGGGAAACCCGAATTCGTTACTCTTCAAAAAAGCGACGATGACCTTCCCCAGACCCTCACTCCGTACATCGTTGTTTCCTAAATTCAACGACTTAATATTTAAAGGTTGTAACCAATTGATAAACCTGGTTAAGTTGTCTTTGGAAAGACTGTTGTAGCTAATGTCTAATTCCTCAATAAACTCCAATTTCAACTCGAGGTTTTTGTTGTAATATAGCTGAAAAATTTCCGACGTAAAGTCGACCGAACATAGGGACAGAGACTTCAATTTGAGGTATTTTGTGAGGGCGGCGAGGAATTTAAGGCTTTCATTCTTCAACGGATTAAAACTAAGGTCCAACTTGGAGAGATTGTTGAGTATGGATTTACCAGATTGCGTTAGTGCAGTGGATAAGGTATTAAGGCTTTTGTAGGTTAGGTTGTTTGAAGATAGGTTTAGAATGGAGAGGTGGTCTAATGTGGGTAGTGATTCGCAGAGGAATTCTATGCAACGGTCTCCTATAAAATTGCCTCCTAAATTCAGCTCGTGTAAATTTGATTGACGGTTTATTGCTCTGCACACGGGGTATAGATTTGTACGTAAGTTTTCGTCGGGAAGGCTTAAGGTGATGGATGTTGTTTCTAATAGCTCCTGTACACGTTCATTAATTCCTGTAAAAAAATAATTATTTTTTAAATTGACAGCTTAGGTTTTGATTATACTATTGGCAAAACCTCCAAATGTTCTGAACAATATTTACGTCTAAAATACTGACTTTTAATAGTGATAAAACTTATCACTTTTATACCTCGCAGCGCCACCTGTTGTTAACTCTAAGAATCAAAGGGTTGTGTTATTTATATTACCATTCTCACATTGTAATATTTGCTTTAAAATTAATAAATATAATTGAGAAACAATTACCATAATTAAGTGTACTGCAGGCATCTCTGTATCTCTCGGCAAGCGGTGGGATATTCCACTTCACCACCTTCCCATGGACCTCTTCACTTTGCAAACCGCCGACCGGAAATAAGATGCTCACGAAATCGTCCTCAGATAATAACGCTCCATTTTTCGTTTCCAGTTCAATTGTCGGTCTCATTGATTCTTTTCTGTAAAAAATCATTATGAAGTTCTTTTATGGTATTGTGAAAATCTGATTATACACAATATAGTTGGATTTACCTAAAATGAGAAGAGTAAGACAAAAGAGGATGCGAGGCAATAAACAACCCGCAAAGTATGTACCTCTTTAGTTGAGATAATTACATTTAAAATAGGGGTGTATATATCAGCCAAGCTGTTAGTTTAAATATGAGGTAGAATACCTAGGAATTTACATGTGAATTTGGTTGCATATATCATATTAATTAATTAATTTGTGAAACAAGCCATCTATAATAAAAATGTATCCAAGTCAGTTACGTTGTAGATCGGTCTATATGTGAATTATCAACTTTAAAGAAGTATTTAAAATAAAATGAAAACAGTGCATATTTTCTTTGTAGTAACTGCGCAACACAGCTTTTTATAAACCGTCCAGAATAGTAATAATCGTAACTCTACATGAGCAGCTTTTTTCTTCTTAGCCTGTTTGTTTTTCCTTTTTTCTTACTGTTTGAATATTGATTAAAACTCACTTATAAAATCTCCGGATCGCCTCATCAGCCAACCATTTCATCGTGAGCGTATCCATTTCCGATACAGGTATCGGAATCCTGAACAGTTTTCCGTCGATGCGAACATCTATAGACAAAGTTTTATTCACAATTGCCGGGGGTGGCGGATGGCTACTACTGCTCACCGAAATGTCCGAGGTGGAGTCCGGTTCGATCACGCTTGTAAAACTAGTCAGCTTGCTTTGATATTTCTGCGAAGCGTTCAATACGTTCGGGCTGGTGAAATTTTGCGTTGGGGTGGGACTCTCGCTCCTCTTCTTCGTGAAACCCGCTTTAATCAGCGTGCTCTGAGATTTCCTCTTTTTCCTATTGGGATGATCATCGGGGATTTCTTCGGTCCGAATCCCCGACGAGTTGATGTAACTATCGCAGACAGTTTTTCGCCGCTTGTTATCGTTAATGCCTAGATCATCATCGAGCCAATCATCGACCAAGTCGTTTGCCTCTACTAACGCCGGACGTTTCACGTTTCCGCTTGACGAACGCTTCTTAACCTCTTCGCTACCCGAACTCCGGTGTCTAATGCTTTCAATTACATCCTTGTACTCGAAAGCAGCATTCGTGTCGAAATCGTCTTCAAGCTCGTCGAAATTATCGCTCTCTATGGTCCGGCGCAGATCGCCAATTTGCGATTTGTTTTTCGCTGTGCGATTCGTGCGTTTCTGTGATGTAGAGATTTGGCTGTCGCTCGATGTTTCCTGTACAATCAACGCCTTGTTCTCTCTGGGGGTGGTGTTGATGTTTTCCTTATTATTCTGTCCAGTTTTCTCTAAGGCGGTAACCAGTCTTTTTATTATGTTCTCGTAATGTGTTTGCGTGATCGGGTCCAGGTCGACATTTTCACGCCAGGTTTTCATCACGTCCAAAGGCGTTTCTCCGTTGTCAGTTTTCGCAACGGCCGAGGCGCCCTTGTCCAGGAGGTAGTCGATGATGTCTAAATGGCCGTTTGCTGCTGCGTCGTGTAATGGTGTTGTACCTACAATGCAAAGAAAAATAAATATGCATTTCAATCAAATGATTATATTCGTTAAAGCTACTACTGAAAATGTTTCTGGATTTTATTTTACTAATTATTGCTTCTCATCTCTATTTATACAGTTTAATTCATTTAATAGATTGAGTTATTTCACGATGAAGTAAATTCTCACTTAACATGTGGTGAAACATTTTTATGTTAATTAGAAGGTTAATTAACTTAACCTTCTAATTGAGTTATTTCTATCAAATTGCGTCAATATCGCCTTTCTTAAATTAAACCTTACCGAGACATAATGATCCTCCACCGTCGTTGATGGCCGCCCCCTTTTCCACGAGCATTTTGACGATGGAAAGGTGTCCCCAACTGCAAGCCTCATGTAGCGGTAACCAGCCGCAATTGTCGCGTACGTTGACGACGTGCCCTTGATCCAGAAGTTTTTCTGCCAGAATCGCGTTACCAGCAATACAAGCGGTATGAAGCTGTGTTTCGCCCTTTTGGTTCCTCTTCAATGCAAACGATTTCGGACGTCTCCTAGCCGTTCTCAGTTTGCGATCGCTCGTTTCATCGCCACTGGCTTCGGAATCATCTAGAAATAAACATGATAATAAATGAACTTACACAATAATCAAATTTCAATATGAAAAATATTAAATTAATAGTGATTTTGAAGATCAAACCTAACAGGAAGCAGCAGAAATTATTATTAATTATAAAGGATAACAGAAGAGTATATCTTTAAATTATCAATTAAACAACTGTAAATAAAACATTTCTTTGACACTTTGGCACTGAAAATCGGACGAATATCATATTGCCCCATGTTGGGCACCAATTGATTTAATGTATTATATGCATACATTTATAAGTTTATTAAAGAAATACTAATTTAAAACATACAATATCTATAATTATACCTGTTATAGCATCCAAATCAATATCATCTCCAATATTCTGCGTGGTCGGTTCATCCGTTTCGCTGTCGCTCTCTGAAGGATTGTAGTCTAAATTACTCAAGTTGCTCTCTAAGGACCTGGTATCAAACGAACTATTATGCTTCTTCATCGCGCCTATATACCTGGTGAGGGTCCTCGCTTCTAAATATTTATTCCCAGAATCGCGACACTCTTTCAGCGCTTTATTAAAAATCTGTATACAATTAGAAAATTAAATTAATCAAGCGCCGTCTATTGATCACAACATTATCATTACCTGTACAATATCATCCAAACACTTTTTCCCCAACTCCATGGACTCTATCATACCAAACAACGAGCTTATACTCTCCTTGGCATTACCCTTGCAAATCTCATAGTCCTTTTCAAAGTACCTAATCGCGAGGTCGTATTGCTTGTTATCATTGTAGGTCTGCGCCAAACTGATGTAGCACGCGCTCAGATCTTTCTCGGAATCTCCATTTTCCTGTGCACACTCCAACATTTTTAGATAGTACTCGATCGCCTTTGAGTAATTTTTCAACAGGCACGCGCCGTCGCCCATTTTCTCATACAGGGACTTTTTTTTTGTTAAATCAGTATCGCTGGTGAGAAGCAATGAATCTTCAGCATAACACATTGCAGTTACTTAAAGAAATAATAGTTTTCAATTAAAATAAATTGTTTAAAACTTAATTCAACTTATGCTAAATAGGTATTTATTTAACAAAATAAAAACTGTGGAGAAAATGATTACCAGTTATTCTACATAGCTAATTATAGAGATTTATACACTTACCAACTTTCAAATTTTGTTCAATATTCTCACGTTCGGTGATGTTTGGATTCTTTAGTCTATAAGCCTTCAAAAGAACATTTTTTGCACGATGAAAATCGGCCAATTTAATGAGCACATCTGCTTTAGACACTAGAGCAGCGGACATCAATGAAACTTTATCGTCCAGTCGGCCTATAATTACACAAATTTTTAATCAATCTTAATTAAATTGATTATAATAATAATAAACTCACCTGCTACCTCAAAAGCTAAATTATAAAAGTGTATGGCATTACTGTAATCACTTTTCTTTGTATACAACGAGCCCAGAAAAGTGTACCCCCTTTCTAACTGCTCATAAATATCATTCGCCTTGCAAATGTTTATAGAACGCTGCAGCAATGTGATGCCCTTCTCATAATTACCCAGACACTCTTCCACCACACCAAGATTTGCCAAGAGCCTCGAAGTCATGTCCATGTGTTCTCTTTTACTGATTCCCTTCAAGCCGCTAAACATAAATTATACGTAAAAATGAGTATTACACAATTATGTATTTTTTAAAATGTAAATATTTTTACCCTACATAAATTACCATTAATATATTACCTCTCACAAATGGCGAGGCTCTTTTTGAACGCCCTGTAAGCAAGTTCCAGTGTTTTCTTATTCGGATTCTTATTCTCCACCAGGTCTAGATACGTGGTCAGATAAGTGTGCCCTATTGTGGCAAGAGCACGCTGTTCCTCCACCTTATCTCCCTGCTCTTTGGCAACGGCAAGGTGCACCTCCTGGTGCTTGAGGGCAGTGTCAAACATCCGCAAGAGGGTGTACGCCTCGCCGATCCTACGGTTTGCACGAGCATAATCCATGCTACGTTTCTGCTCCTTGTAAATTGCAGACACCTCCTTGTATTCACTGATGACATCATTGTAACGGCCTTCACGAAAATACAATTCTCCCAAGTCAATACATATGGAGACAAGTAAGCTCTGATTGGATTCTGCTTCAGCTTTACGTTTCTTCTTTAATAATTCTAACAAAAATAAATACCACTGCTCATTATGTAAAATTATCAAAATATAAATACTATTTACTAAACTATTTGAGCTATATGTTCTTATGTTTATAATTTTTAATTCATAACAAAATTTCAGTTTCTTTTAATTAATTGAACGTACCAAAACAAAAACCCAAAATGAAACTTTTGTTTACATTAATTATAGTTTGTCCAAGCTTTAAAATTAAGAAACATCCATTACACTTTCACTATCAAAGTACTTTATAAGCTAATTTACATAATATTTCAATTAACTTACTCTGTTCTGCCATAATTCCATTTATATTATTAAAACATCATCGGAACCGCGAAATGCCGCTATTCTGAGGTTAAATCAAAACATCGCTGATGCCAATCTAGGCATGCAACATTCCCCTGTTTTCTTGAAATTTTTCGAAACATGTATTAAATCCTTACAATCACCGACCGATTTCAATTATATTCTTCTGATAAATAACCCGTTTCAAATTGGGTCGGTGATAACACCGGTGAGGTAATTTAATTTGCATAAAGGCATAGATAAGGCTAATTTAGGTATTTTTTTTGAAGAGGGTGTTGGTATAGCGGATCAACAGCTGAGTGTCAAAATTGCCAACATGGCTACTGTGAGTAGAAATATTTTGGAAATTTTGAGTGTGTGTTAAACGAGTTTTTGAGTTATAGGTGCCGTTATTGGACGACGACACTATCGATTTCGGCGAGGAGGATGGCCACGTTAACACGAAAGGCACTCTTGCGTAAGTTAAAGTTTATAACCTTAAAGTTATGTTTTTGCTTATTTCTGCTAATACAAATAAATTAATTTATTAGTGGTTGGTAAATGGGGCTCAAATATATTGTGTGTTCAATTTTAAATTCATAATATAACAGTATATTTATAATTACCATAATGGTAATTAATCGTAAGTTTGAACATATGTAAAGATTGTTGATGTTGAAGGCTTCTACTTCGTTATACATGTTGAATAGAATGAAACACACTTATAACATTGTTTGTATAACAAGTAATTTATTTTTGTGACTTAAGTTTCGGTATCTGTACGCACCATTTTCAAACAGAAAGTGTTTTCTGTTTGAATATGGTACGTGCAGTTACATATGTAAATGTTTATTACAGTGTAATAATTATAAAAAATATAGTCTTTTAGATAGTTGTAAAAGCTCTTGTGCTTAGCAAAATGTGAATGAATGAATGAATAAATCAAAAGTATCCTTTTCTAGAGTGCTATATTTTTTTTTATTTTAACCAATTTATATTGGCAATAAAAGTCTCAATTTTTTAAAGGTTATGTTGTACATAATTGATTTTTATAATTAAATATTTTATTTAAATAAAAATTATTTATTAGTGCGAAACGTATTTTAATGACAATTTGACGTAATTCATTTAAAATAAAGTAAAATAATTTAATTTAATGGTATAAATATATCAGAATGTTTATATTAGATTTGTTTATTATAAACTGATTAAGATTAGATAAGGCACAAACTGATAAAGTAGTAAACTTCGAGCAAATATTGATTTTTTGCACATACTCCTGAGTTTTCCATTTGTAAAGTGTAATAACATGGAGAAAGAAGTTATCACGCAAGTTTAATTATTTTTAATATCTGCTTAAAAATGTAAAAATAATCCATTATGAAATATATATTATTTGCAATTTTTTCATTATTGATTAGATTATTCGGCTTATTAATTTAGTTAATTTTGAAGGTTCATAAATATTTTTAGTGAAATAAGTTTTCATAGATTACCTTTCAACCATTTTACATCTGATTGAATTAGTGTTTCTCTCTTGTTGATAAGGAAATAATAATTTAATGATTTCACATTATTACAGTTAGAAAAATCTAGTGTGACACCATAAACAATGATTCTCACCTCATTTGTTTCACTATATTTACAAACGATGTACTATATTATTTTTTCTTATTTTATTTTTTAGCCATCCATACGTGACATTCTTTCACTTGGCGTTTAGGGGAGCGTCGATAGTGACATACATGTTGTGCGGATGGTTCAGCAACAGTTTCATCGCCAGTTTTGTTTTTATAACGCTACTCCTCTCCATGGACTTCTGGACTGTAAAGAACATCACGGGGAGGCTGATGGTGGGGTTGCGCTGGTGGAATTACGTTGATGATGATGGGAAGTCCCATTGGGTGTTTGAATCCAGAAAGGTTATTTATTTAGATTTGTATTGTGTGTGTAGCATGACAATATTTACTTAAATTTTAATGTTGTTTATTATCAGTGGTGGCTAACTCTGTCAGGAATGCAGTAAGGAATTTTACACACATTAGTTTGGCAGGTGTAATTTAAATTTATTTAAACCACTTGTAGGCCTTTTTTTAATCTTTATAGTAGATATTTTTCTTTATTTACTGCAGTAAGCTAGTAATGTACTGTTTGTTTTGTTTTACTTAATATACGTGACCCTTTTCTAGGGTCAACCACAGAATAGGGTGAATGATAAGGAGGCTACGATATTCTGGATTGCGCTCATACTAACCCCTGGTCTATGGTCCGTGTTTTTCATCATCGCCTTGTTTGGATTAAAACTCAAGTGGTTGGTGAGTAAAAAATCATTATGTATTTAAACTCCTACTGAGAAATTCGTGGTGCTATTTTAGAAGTTCTTTTACTTTTTTGATTTTAATTTTGCAATCTGTCTATAAATTATATCCCTAAAATTTGTTATGTTGGCAACAAAATTATATTTGAATCCTAATTAGACTTAAGTACATTTGTTTTCAGCTTTTGGTGATAATAGCATTAACACTAAATGGTGCCAACCTCTATGGATATATTAAGTGTAAGTTTGGACAAAATGAGAGCATTGGCAGTGTCACAGGAGATTTCCTGAAGAAACAAGTGATGCAGAATGCCGTTTCGATGATTGCCAAGCAGGCTACAGCACCACCAGCTAATCCCATGACTCATCCATCGAATACTGTTTAATTTGTGATCCTATTGTATATATTAGATTTATTTTAATTAATTTGATTATTTTTGTAGTGGTGCTCGTCCTATTTGATAATTTTTATGAGTATTAAATATGAATAAAGCAAATTCATATTTCAATTTGAATAAAAACATTATAAACCATAATAAATCCTGTCCTGATTCATAATTATATGAAAAGGTCGGATGAGTGGCGCCCAACAGAGAGCACTATGATATCCGTATTTATTTATTTTATATATGGAAAATAATATAATAAAAATTTCGAGGATTGCGTTTATTCCTAATCACATTTATATCTTCACTGTTACATAATAAACATGTACAACATTTGAATGACACAGATAATTTGAAGTCGCTTAAAAATATTAAGGTCACATTCATTAAAATTCAAAGAACACGAGTATATATATAATTCATTTCTTATATATATATATATATAAATCCGAAACGTTATAGATTTTTTAAATATATTTATATAGACGCATAGCATTTTTACATTCTTAATGTATTGAATCGCGCGCGTGAACCGATATTTATACGAGGAACTGATTTAATCGATTAAGAATATAAAAAAGTAACGCATGAGCACCAAATTTATCACAATTATCAATGAATTTAATATGTAATAACGGGATTAATTGTCGTGTTTGTTAACCACTTGTTCTGGTAATTCATAAATTATTAGTGTTGGGTGCCAAAACGTAATTAAATGTATGGTCGAATGCGAGTCACTTTTTAATCCAGTAATAAAAATATATACTGAAGTGTTTGGTCACTAAATTTAATATCTGTTTCCATCAAGAGTGTAGCGCAACAAGTATTAACTGGCATTAAGATCAAGAACCCTACCATTTCAGGCACTAGTTTATTAGATAACTATAATAACAATCCGTAGTCTTTTCTTAATGGATGAGAGGTAATAAAGTATTTATTGTCCAGAACAAATGGTTAATTATGACGAGAAAAATGTAATGGCACGTACTCTCACCAGAGATCGAAGGAACCCGTGGTTTCGTTAATTTTATTAATATGGCTCTTCGGATCGGGCGACAGCGAGCTCCAATCCGTCGTATGGCACAGGGGTACGTTTTGTGTGCACCTGGTAATATTATGCGCGGCACAGATGGGCCCCAACGTGTAGAATTTACCGAAAAGCGTATCCGCCCATTCTTGCAAGTCGGGCCCGAACCGTTTCGAGTTCGAAACGCTCAACCGCTCCAACGTCTCCCTCTCGTAATTATTCGGAAGGAACTGATCCCAGCTGGAATCGAATTCCTTCACCGTCTCCGATCCCCTATGCACGAAATTCACCTGATTCTGAGACACCACGTTCCCAGCAACAAACAGTAACGGCGTTATCAGGAATTTCACCTCAGCAGCGATCGCGTTTTTATGGATCAACTTTACCGTCCACGATCCCGGCAATAGCGGCTGTTTAATGGACGGTTTTATATGTCCCACCGTGTATGCATCGTCGATGGACGCTTCAGACACTTCGATTAATCTCCCAGCCGGGTCTATCCATAAAAAGGTGACGTTATTGCTCTTAGACAGATCCCCGCTGGAATTTAAAATGTAAATCAGCACCGGTTCCGAATAAGGTCCCAGCGTTTTGGCAAAATTCCGCGAGATCTGCTCCTTCTGATCATAATCGCTGCTCACTATCATAGATTTAATCCTGTAAACGAAATCGGTAGATTTCATTAATGATAACGTATTCTTCGGTTTCATCCACGTTTCAAAAATTGCTTTACTCATCCCGGTAACGTTGGCTTCGAATAGTATTAAGGTGCTTTTATATGAATCGTTGGTGTGGTAAGAATGTACCTCTAAAATTTTGTTCGGTTTAAACTCACAACCCACCTTGCTTATAGATTTTGATTTAACTCTTAATCCACTATGTGCGAGTGTGATTAGGTTATCATCCACCCCCACTCCGAAATCTTTGTGATTATAAACGCTATGCCAGTAGGAATTGATGTTCTGGATGTTCCTGCTGAAATCAAAGCCGAATAACCATTGTTCCAATTGTAGTATAACAGCTTGATTGATAATAGGTTCGAATTTACGTGCGAAATACAAGTGCCTAGATTCCGTGTTTTGTATCCGCAACCAGTCTTCAGGTTTGAAATCGTTAGGACTGCAACCGCACCAGTCGACCACGTGTTTGTACTGGCACTTACAACCTAATTTCCTCTTCCAATTCGTCACGTGCAAATTATTATCCACGTACGTGTTGCAAAACTTCGAGTTCCTCAACACGGTGTGGAAAAACGATTCTGCCGGCAGTAAAGTGTACTTGAAAAACACCAACAACCCACTGACCAAATCGTCCGGATTGCTAATCGCGACGTACTGCACGAATTTCCTCGACAACGCCACCCAGTCACTACCGCCGTCGATTTGTATCCCCCAAGGCAATTGCCTGTCCCCAGTCCGCCACATGTGCGTGTCACACTCCACGAACGTCTTGTCCAAGCCCTGCTTCTGTATGAAACGTTGCACCTCTCTTCCGTGCGACTTGACGAAGTTTCTGTCCCTGTTGGCGGCCAGGAATTCAACTAGTCTTCCCACCGTTTTCACGGGGTAATCCGATTCGCTCAGGTTCAACACAAAGTCCCACTTCCAGTTCAGTTCGAGGAGCTCCTGCATCGAGGAGAGGAGCATCTTCAGGAGCGAGGCTCCGCCCCATATCGTGGCGAAACGTCGCCGCGTCAGTCTTATATTTGCAAACTGTTTTTCTAACGGTAACAATTCTCTAAATAAATAATCTTGCCTCTGAAATTTAAATAAACAACAATTAACAGTGTGAACACAGTTTAAATTTCTAGGTACTTAAACGTCCACTCCAAAATGTTTTGAAACATGATAAAAGTGCTATACAAACACAACCTCAATGAAGATAACTGCTGAACTACTGAATTTCGAATTAATAAATACACTTAATGCTCATTATTAACAAACTAACTTAGTTTGACGTGTATACTAGTCATCGATCGATTTTAGTGACACACAGAAATTCACACTTTCAAAGCAGAGCGACACATTTAACTGGTTAATATAATATTTTTTAAGTGTGTATGTTTGTGGGGTGCTAGTTTTTCTCCAGTTTACTGTGTCGCTCCATTTTGAAAGTATGAACTTCTGTGTCCGAAATTCGCACATTCAAAATGGAGCGACATAGTTAACTGTTTAAAGAAATTGTTGATATTTTATTATGAAACACTGGCGCCCTCTACAAAACACGTTACAAACGTACTCTAGCATTTCCCTCAATTTCCCCTATTGGCATTCTAAAGTCAAAATAACAATTGGAACAAAGTTGAATTGAACAAAATACAATACATTATAATTTCACAATTACACCTATTGAGGTCATGTCTGTATAATTGGCATTATTAGATACTTACAATGTCTACATGTATGTAAAAGTAATGATCTTTGTTGTATAAAATTTTAATCAGCCTCCTCACTTGGCGCAACGCTCTGCCGTTCAGTGTCAGGAGGAATACTATTTTTACTGGTCGTGTATTTGTACTTGAAGTTGTTGCGACTTGGGGGTAGAATTCTGGAATAGAAAAAATAAATTGTCTTTAAAAAATCTTATCATAATCATTACATTCATTTAAAAATGATGATAAATCAAACCTTAATTAATGAATTGTATACTTACTACTTATGCCAGTCTGATATACATTTATCGTGAAATAACCCCCGCAGGCCAAGTGTGGATCGGAGGGACATTTCATGTTACAAGAGGAGTCCGGCAACCGAGCTGTAGACGGCGGTTCATCATTTCCGCAAAAACACTCAGTGCTTTAAAGAAAAAAATTTATTTATTTATTTAAAATTACTCCTTTTTACCTTTTGGTGTAACGCAAGTTAAAAAATTAATTTAATTTAATTCAGTAAAGTACTATTTCTGAGTAATAAATTTTACTCCTGCTAGAAAATGTTTGAATCCACGCTTATATCTGTTTTGTTCTAGTAGAGCCAACTAATAGTAGTGTTTATGTCGGTCATGACCTTTGATGATGTAAGTGTTATGCAAGTAATGAATCCATATTGAAAAATTGTATTAATTTTATATAAATGATTATCCTTCATACCAATTAGAACTAATTACTAAGGTTAAAAGTAATTGGGTAAATTACTTTTACACTCTATAAATTTTATTTTATTACGCTGGCATATTTGGCTATAAAAAATGTAACAGATATGATGTTAGAATTTCATTAAAAACAATTGGAATTTCATAGCCTATTGAGAATCTTTTTTACGGTCTACGGAGATTTATTCGTAACTAAAAATATAATTATATTAATAAAACAAAAATTAAATTAGATCCAAGTCAAATTAATCATTAATTATTAATGAAATTTATAATGATTTAGCGATTTATGAAATATTTTTATTAAAACAATTTTTAATCTCTTGTACATAGCAAAAATTTGTCAAAATTTATTTAGAATTACATGATTTTAAATGATGAAATGCACAGTATAGGAAAGGTTCTATGATGGCCAAATCATATTTTTTTTGTTGTTGTTTAATACTTACGAATACTGAACGCCGGCATAAGGAAATCCGGACTGAAGGCACAAACGTATACAATAATCCGGCGAGTTGCCATTCTTGTTATTGCCGTAATACCCGTTCAACAGTCGGAAGTTCTTCTCGTCCTTGAAACAGCCCAGCGACTTGCCTGCCTCGAACCCATTGTTGGGACAGTAGTTTGGCAGCACGGTGGGGTAAAGCAGGCCCCTCTGTATAAGGCACGTCACGTTTGAGATATCCTGCTTGCACCGTTGCGTCTTGGCCCGGTGTATCGCGCTGACCGCCTCCTTGGTGGAGATCTCGCAGGCGGGCACAAAGTCTAGCTCCTCTAACCGCAGCCGGTTCGCGGCCGGTTTCGGCCTCTCCTGTGTGTGCCTGACCTTCGTCTGCTGCACGTCCTCATCGTCCACCACCAGGGCGTCCTTGCCACGGCGCGCGGAGTTCACGGCGAGCTCGACGTCATCCCCGTTGGGCAGCTTGTGAGGGCTCCAGGCGTTCCCTGACTGGATGCTCTCAGGGTTGAGGGTGAAGAAACGGAGCGCCAGGTAAACTTGGAACACCACTATGATCAACCCGATGAGGAAAAATAACCGGTAACGTTTGATCCAGCGGTTATCTACAGTCTTCGTCACAACCATGTTGGTGCACTCATTTTTACTGTATATACCCGCACTCTACCTCATGGAACACATTTTTGCTAACTATAAAATTAAATTCACACTATTCACCGACAAGTTTGTTCCATTCAATTTGGTTATCAATAGTTGTTTCGCTTACATATTGATTAATTCTGAATGGTTGATGCATTTACAATACAAAACAAACGTCAAAGTTGACGTATAAGAGATGTATCCGTTTACTGTCAATAGGTTATTTATCCGAATCGTCACGGTTATAATCATCTTTTAATATGCAGTAGCGACTCGTCGATATGGCACCGTACATTATTTTTAACATCTATGTAATTAGAAATTACTATTTTAACCTAACAAATAATTATATCGACAGCCTAGATTGCACTCGGGAAACAGAGCATCGTCATATATTACCTGTAACAACTAATCTTTAATTTAAAGCATAATTACGATATTTTGTATAACTTATCATTTTAATTAGTTGGTAATATTTATTTTGGTTTTCAAAAAAAAACTCCTTATAACATATAAAGATTATTTGAATGGAAATATCGTTTTGAAAAAAGATAAATATCAATAATATTTAATTTTAAATAAAATATCATTCATTGATGAATACGAAAACAAAATAACAACACAATTATTGCATATTGCAATTATTAATACATAAAATACAACAATTATTTAGTACTTCATGGACTTTTAATATAATAATTATTTTATTGAATAAAATAATAATAATCAAAATTTGGTACGTCACTGCTTTTATGCGTTATAAGTATCGGAATTTCGCAACGCCGGTCCGAAATTCAAATGACACCAATTAAGCCATTTGTTTTGAAGCGCACGCCGTTGAACTGACAAAAGGTGAGACAATCCATGAATCATTACCGGAGACGGTCTTCGAAAGTGTGAACGATGACTGAGAACGGCATCCTGGAGTTCGTCCGCGAGGACGACTTCGTCGAGTACTTCCTATTCCCCGAGTCCAAGGTGGTGGACAACAGGGAGGAAGAGCTGATGATAAACAGTGTCCTGAGGGAGGCCCGGAGCATAGCCAAGAAGCACACCGCGAACTACCTGTGGCACCGAGACGGGTTCAGTCTGAGTCCACGGACCTCTGTTTCCAACATCTTGAGTAACGAGGATGACAGGGGTGAGTTAAGTAGGGTTAAAATTATAAGTAATTATAAAAATCCACTGTAGGTTAAATATATGAGCAATGTATCAAAAATGTTTTCAAATTAATATCAATGAATTAATCACATATGTGAATCTATTAATAAGTCAATGTAAACAAACATACTAATCTTTTAATATAAATAATTGTTTCCATTGTAAATAATATCTATATGTAATTTTATACTAAGTTAAAAATTTGTATTTAATTAATTATTTTCTTTAAATTAAATAATGTATATGTGTAGGGTGCCATGCATTCATTTAAAACAAAACATTGTTTCTAAACAAAAACAACATTCTTGGTGTATTTATAATCTTCATAAGGTGAGTTATAAAAGTAAATATTTAATTTTACAGTTTCATTTTTGGAATTAAAACATTGCATTAGTTAATGGTCTATTTGAACTTGTAATGACTCAAGTTATATAAGCAATTGGGTAATTTTTATTGCCCTACATAAACATGCAATGCTTGGTTGTTTTATTTCAATATATGTTCAGAGAGTGAATAAAATAGTTTATTAATTAGACCCTTTAATTGTATTTTTATAGCATTATTAACAAATGGGTATTAAATACATTAGACCTTTAATAAAATCCAGTACATATTTGATCAATACTCACATTGCTGTTGGTGCATATAACCCTCCTCCATTTTATACATAAGTTTCTTATTGGAAACATTCATATAAGAATGTGTCGCATATTACGTTCATCCAATTATTGGATATCAATTTCAATATTACTACATAATGGGTGAGATCATTCACCCTCTCAATTCCTAATGCAATCAAACCTTCTTCCATTAAATAATTTTTATAAACTACATTCCTTTTTAAAAAATTATTATAATGCATATTTTTCTTCCTAATATTTCAATAACAATGGGCTTGATCAATCAACCTTTGTGTGATATAAATATCTCTTTATGGAGATAATAAACAATGATTCACACTCTGACCTTCTGCCACTCTATTCACAGTCCGCAAAGGTTATTCTAGTATAAATGCAATTAATTACTCTTTGTCTTTAATTATCATTATTTATTATGTTATTTTCATGCAAAAGTTAATTATATATTCTGATAAGAAAAAATGTCCGCAATAATATTTCAACCCACTCTGAACTGTAATTTTTTTTAAAGGTCAAGTTGTAATTTATTGACATAAGTCAAAGGTACGTAAGTGTTTATTTAAATAAACAGTACTGAATGTTATAGAGTATTTTTTTTGGGAAGGTCAATACTCTTGAATTATTGGAATAAGTCAGCAGTATATTAGTTAATTAATAAGTGAAGTAAGGAGTAACAGTGGTTTTATTTGTTGTAATTAATCACTTCACATAAACTCAAAAACTATACAGTATAAGTTAAATTTGTAAGTTATTAGGGTATGTTAATTATATAGTAGGTCAAGTTATTATTTTTTGGGATAGGTTGGGAGTAAGCTAGCTTAATATTATTAGGATAGGTCAGTAATACATTAGGCCACTACATAAACTATTGAGAGTAGGTTATGATCATAATTTCTTGGGATAGGTCATGATTATCGTAGCTCAATATATGAATTATTAGGATAGATCAAGAGTATGTTGTCAAGTTATAATTTATTGGGGTGGGTCAGTAATGTTTCTGACCACATAAAGATTTCTCAAAATAGCTTAAAGTATAAAATATTAGTGCAGGTCAAGAGTACGATAAAATTTTCTAGGCCAGCTAAATGCTTAAACTATTAAAATCAGCTAGGAGTATGGTAAATCCGTATTTAATTCCTTGCAGCGCAATTAAGGACTTTTTGAGTTTAAAAAGTCTACAGTAAATTGGATAGAACAATATGATATTTATAATATTATAAATCAATTTAAAATAAAAATATTTGTTTATATTTACAGAAAATTTACCTCCACATTTACACGGGATTTCTCATTACGGCGATAACATAGAAGATGAATGGTTCATCGTTTATTTACTCGTCCAACTAACGAAAAATATCGAAGGACTTGTCGCTAGGATAATCGACGTTGACGGAGAGTTTTTATTGATAGAGGCTGCCGAGCAACTACCCAGTTGGGCAAAACCAGAAAATTGTGATAAAAGGGTGAGGAATTTAATTTTAAAATTATCATTATGTATTTCTAAACGTAATGATAATTTCTTTGCAGGTATATTTATACAAAGGTCTTCTCCACATCGTAGCGCCAGAAATATCCGAAAACTGTAATGATCAACCGGAAATTACGACCGCGGAAGCCATCAAAGAAATCCGAAGAAACCCGAGCCTCACGGTTGCGTCCCCGCAAATACAAGAAGCCATACAGAAGAAAATCCACGACTATCCGAAGAAAATCGAAGAGAACCTGCACAGGACGACGGTCTACCTGCCCGTCTGCGTCGCGGCGATCCTCCATCACAAGCCCAACCTGATCGCCCCCGCCATCCAGGCGTTCTGTAACCGGGATTCCGTCGATATGCGAGCGTGCCGTGCCATGAAGTACTTTCCGCCCGAAAACAGAGTCAACACAAGCATAACGTTTACAAAATGCCTGTACGCCATGCTGAACCATAGTAAATACGTGCCGGACCGTAAAACTGGTTGGAATCTGCCGCAGCCGACCAATACGGCCTTTAAAGCGCAGATGCTGGGCGTGAAAATAGCCTGCGGTTTTGAGATTTTGATCTCGCAAGCGAAGCCCAACTCAGACGTGGAGGGGGATAAGGGTTGGCATACTTATTTAAATAGTCTGAAGGTTAAAAATTATTTCAGAGGGTTGTTGGAGGGTTCGCAGGAGTTTAATAATTTATTGAATAAGGCAAAAGAGTATTACGTCAATCATAGGGATTCAATGCAATGCGCGCCTAGTATCGGGCGCGAGATTTTGGATCTTACGAAGAATTTGGATTATAACGTGGAGGATTTGCGCGAGAATGAGGGTAAGTTGCCGCCGGATGATAGCGATGATTGGTTGAACGTGTCGCCCGAGGATTTAGATAGGATGTTGATGGAACGGTACGGGCAGAAAAAGGTGCTTAACGGGACGGACCCTAGTAATTTTAGTAAGAAACTCACACGGTTTCTAGAACATGTTTCTGATATCGAGGGTGCGGAGTTTCCCACGGAGGATGAAGCTCCGCTAAGGCCACCCAGAACAAAGCAGAAAAAGGTGGTTAACAACATAAACGATTCCACAAAAGTAAACTTCGATTCAAATTCGTTCTCATGTGCCGTGCAGAATATACTAAATTTCGTCATTCCCGAAGACGATAGTTGGGATTTAGATTCTGATTCTGATATGGACGATTACGGGAAAGAAGACGAGGCTCCGATGGATTACGGCGAGTTGAAGAACAAAATGGAGGAGTACATGAAGCAAATGGATGCCGAGTTGGCTGGTACGACTATAGGGCAGAGCTTCGAGAAGCGCAAGGAGGAGACTTTCGATGACATCGAGAGCTTTAAGCCGGTTGATATCGACATGAACGCTCTGAAGAACATACTGGAGAGTTACAAGTCGCAGATGGGAGAGGCGGGACCTTCAAGTAATATGCTGGGGCCGATGGGCGTGCATTTGGATAAATGTGATGACGGGAATGCTGATTCTGATTAGTAGGGTGCTTTGTTTTTAATGATAAAATTTACATGTCTCAATTTATTTAATTAGTACTTATTTAATAGTTATTTATGGTTATAAAGTACCATTAATTTATCTTTTTTTTTTTTAATAATTAGTAGATATGAGGGCATTAGGTTTAAAATCATTTAGTTGCCAAAATATTAAGACATGTAAATTTGACTACTCCATTACAGTATACTTTTAATTTAAATTAAAGTAGGTACTGAGAACGTTTTATTTTTAACCGCGCGCGCAATTAAAAAAAATTCTAGTCTTTAATTGAGTAATTGCTCAAATTCGACGTTCTCCGTTCATGATCTCTGATTTCATCGTAAGCTTAAGACAAATTCAACTGCCATGCATTCCAGTACCTACGCTAGAGTTATTTTTTATATATTAGAGGTCCGCCATGTAAGGATCCGAGTATTAAGTAATTATTTATTATATATATATATTACAAAAGATTAAAATTAAAAACGCGGCGATCACTTGGTCGGCTTAAACCATTTGGGCATCTTCTCCGGAGGCGTTTGCACGGGCTTCTTATAGTCGTACGACGCCGACAGGTCCGCACTGGTGCTGGCCCCTGCGTTGACACTGTTATCAGGCACTAATAAATCATTTATACTTATATCGTCCGGCTCCTTTTGGACCACTCGTTTACTTTCCTCCCTGCACAAATAAAAATTGAGAAGATTAAACATCTAAAAGAATTGTTAATACCGAAATAATTGTTTTTGTTTTTATTCGGTTAAGTATGTGATTCCATGTATTACAAATCAATTTTTTTACTACATAATTTTTAATTAGGAACACCATACAAGTAAAATTTTTGATAACCATGATTAAGTGTTTATTTTTATACATAAAATCACAACAGATTACATCATTTCCTACCTAACTCTAGTAGCGGCGACACTAGCTAACGATGTGCTCGTTAATTTATCCAAAATTTCATCCTTTAAATAGTTATCCCGTTTATCATCACAGCCGAAGTACAGCAGGGCTCCAGGCACGCAGTCGATTTCGATCAACTTCGAACTATCTTCAAGCACGGTTTTCGGCGGTGCGGTAACTACGAAGCCAATGAAAAATGAAAATCACACCAAACTCACACCTACACCCTTAACCTACACAAATAGAATGAGATGGATGTGTCTTTTAGGTACTCCCTGACGAACTTCTTGACATCCTCAATGGCTTCTGATGGCTTGAAGACTCCCTGCAGGACGAGGCGTGTCGGAAATTGAACGCGAATAACGGCTTTCTTGTATTGGTTGAGGTTTCTGAGTTGCTTTTTCGAGTCCTCCAAGTTCTTCATGGCCGAGGTCATCAGGGGAGCGGTTTCCATTTCGATGCGACGCTTTTTGATGTCCTTGAAGAGACGCTTCACGTCCGTGATGGACAACTCGAAGAAATCGTCAGGTAGGTCGTCGCTGCGTACTGCTTCCGCAGTTTCCAGGGAGAACAGCATCGCGTTACGATCTCCTAGCTTTAATTTAATTTATTTATAAAAATGGTAAGAAATGTAATTACAGTTATTATTCATATTATTCTAATAGTTTACTAACTAAATCCAATGCTTTTCTGATGGAACATAACTTACAAAAATGAAATCTTCATTTTGATGCTCGTTTCTTTCTTCTTTTGCCTCATCAGCCTTCACATTATTTTTCGTTTTAATCCCATCCGTCCTTTTCTCTTTCTTGATAATATTAACAATATTCGTCTCGAGTGGTGAACTTTGTTTCCTTTTTTGCTCGTTCTGATTGGTAGGTTCTTCGAGCGTTAGAGTCGACGGTGTCGGTGGTTCATACTTTTCTTGAGGTGGCATAGGTAGGGGTTTAGGTGTTTCGACTGGCTGAAATTGCCTCACGTATGGTTTTTCTTCCACTGGTTTGGTCGGTAGTGGTGCTGATACGTTAGCTTGTTGTTTTAATTCCTCAGGTGTTCTAAAAATGAAAAAAAAGTGTTTTTTTATAGGTCTTCAAGTTAATTTAAAACATTAATATGTAGTTTCTTTGTTACATTAATAGATTCTGTTATTTTAGAATCTCTCAAATTTATTTTTTATTTATTTTAACACTTACTTATGTATAACCCTTAACATGGCCCTTCCTCCAGTAAGCCCCAGCGATTTCAAACTCGTACTTTTAAACCCACCAATACCGTAAATTTCCTGCCTCATATAAATCACCACTGTATTCCTATCCGCATCTAGCTCGTGAGGTGCAAGTTTATGCAACACATCCCATATACTACTCGACGGAGGAAAATTTCCCATCAACCTCTGTCCCTCCTCCATCTGTAATCCCAAGACTACATCCGATTCAGTTCTAGCGACAGCTGCTTCAGTCAACTCGAGCAGTGCATTGTTGGGCAATCCAGAAAATCTAATTGTCGAGGTCGTATCTAGGATCTTCCTGTGGTGTTTTATATCATATTGTTCAGGCTTAAAACCATGCTTGGTGCAAGCCTCTTCGATAATCTAAAGATGAATCACAAAAAATTTATTACAGTAAGGTCTTATTTTAAATCAAATCTTAGAGGTTAATTGACATATTTTAGTGATTTTATTGATATATTTGTCATTGTTATTTGAAATATTATTAATATAACCAAAAGAATATTTATTTACAGAAAGAAAAATGTCACAATAAAAATAAATTACTTATAAAACATGTTCAAAGCAGAAAATATTCTAATGAGGTGAATCAATTTGGAAATTATTAAGAATACTTAAATATAGGAATTTTTATTCTGTATATTTAGAACTTACTTGTAGGATCGTTGTATTCGGTGTGACTTTAACATTTTGCCTTCGGCCATTTGGAGTCAGCACTATAATATTTGAGGCCATTCTCACCTAAAAGTTGGGCATTATTGGAGGAGCAACGAGAATATTGTAAACAATGACAAACCAAAACTGTTAACCTCAAATGTGACGGCTGATTGGAACTGTCGATATGTTACTGATACCTCTTTACACGAACACTTTTTAAATGATTCAATAATTCGCTGCTTAAATTTATTAATAACAAAATGTTATCTTCATAAATAGGGGATTTTATGTTGAACAAAAACTTTTTTATGAATTCCGAAAAATTTAATTAAAATGTTGATAGTAATGAGTTTTTATTTAAATATTCATATATCATTTTAGAACAAGTTTGATTAAAATATCTAATGGTAATGGTTTTTTACCTAGACGAAAAATATTTTTAGGTTATGATAGTTAAACAACTTCTTTTACAATTACGTGTATACCCGCACAGAAACTGCTCTTTCCTATCAGGATTGAACGGAGTTTAATTACGAAATGTGTTGAATATTACTTGGAAGTAATGAAAATCGATATTAGTCACCCATAGTTTTTTATTCGTTCGCGACAATTTTTAGGTTAGGTCACCGGTGTTTCAAAATATGATGTGGTCGGAGTACAATTCGATTTCCAGAAATATCACGCACCATTTAAGGCGGAAATATTCAAAAAATGTTGCAAGGTACTTGCCCTATTATATATTGACTTTGTTTACAATTATAAGATTGTTTTCTTCTAATCTACCAGACTGGTTTTGCCCCCATAATTTAAACAATTTGAAATTTATGCAATTAAGCACCAAACTTAATATATTTAATTAAGTTAAATGTTTTTAATAATATTCACATAAATCATAACAACACAATTTTTATTGAAATTGGTGGGTTGATTTTGGTTTTTACCTTATAATAAACTACTTATTAAATATTTTAACTTATATTATAAACTGTCTTATACTAAAGATTTGTTTTCTTTTAGTAAATGGAAGAGTGTGGTTGGACTGGAAGTACACGCACAGATTGCATCCAATAGTAAATTATTCTCTGGAGCATTAAATGAATTCGCCAGCCCTGTCAATAACAATGTCTCCCTTTTCGATTGTGCCATTCCAGGCACCCTTCCCGTCCTGAACAAAAAATGTGTTGAAGCTGGTGTCCTCACTGCTTTGGCTTTAAATTGTACAGTTAATCCGGTATCAATGTTTGATAGGAAACATTATTTTTATGCTGATATTCCAGTAAGCAATTGCAAATTATATTTTTAAACGTATAAGAAAAAATTATAAAAAATGGTACAATTTTTAGGCTGGATACCAAATCACACAGCAGAGATCACCTCTTGCGAACGAGGGTTACTTGCAATTCCAGGTGTACACACCAGGCGTCCATAAAACGCCATACACAGCCAAGGCAAGAATTAAACAACTACAACTAGAACAGGACAGTGGGAAGAGTCTGCACGATTTCGATAGAAGTCTAGTAGATTTGAATCGAGCTGGTGCTCCACTCATGGAATTAGTTTTTGAACCGGATTTATCCGATGGGGAAGAAGCATCGGCTTTAGTTAAAGAACTGAGCATTATCCTTCAACGGATTGGTACTTGTTCCTGTAAAATGGAAGGTATATTTTTAAAACGTTATTAATATGGAAGGAAAATTAGATGCTAAAACTTTATAGAGGGCGCTCTAAGAGTGGACGCTAATGTGTCTGTGCATCAACCTGGAGAACCACTCGGTACCAGAACAGAAGTGAAAAACATAGGATCTGTAAGGGGAGTTGCTAGTGCTATAAAATACGAAATCGACCGACAAATCGCGGTTTTGGAAAAAGGTGGTAGTATTATTAATGAAACCAGAGCTTGGGATGCTGCAACCAAAAAGACTCTGCCAATGCGTGACAAGGAAGAGCAACAAGTAAACCATTAACTCAAATTGGTTCAATTGATTAAGTAATTCCTTTTAGGATTATAGATATATGCCAGAGCCGAACCTACCGCCCTTACATATTGCCGTGGGTCCAGTGGAAAATGGATGCGTGAACGTAAACGATTTAAAAAAAGAATTACCGGAAATGCCCGAAGAAACCAGGACGAAGTTAAAGGAGAATTACGGTTTAACCGCAGAACAAGCAATAATTTTAGTTGTATGTATATATTTACAATTCCGCCTTTGCGTTCTTAATGTTTATATTTGTAGAACGAAACGATTTTACTGAACATGTTCGAACACGCCGTGAACAGGAACGAGATTTCCGATTACAAGTTGCTCTCAAACTTGTTAATCAATGACTTATTAACGGCCGCCCATAAGGAAAAGAAAACGCTGGAAGAACTGTAAGTAAAGATTTTTAATTTAACATGTAGATGACGTTATACTCTTATGCAATTTTTGCAGTGATTATATTAAAGGTCAAACGATTTCTGAAATTGTTAAATTGATCGAAGATGGCAGCATAAATAGGAACACGTCTAAGTTGGTACTTAATGAAATTATTATGGGAAACACATCAACGCCTATAAAGGTATGATTTAATAGAAATTATTATTTTTTTAAGTTATGGTGATATTTGTGAAGTTTATTTACTGCAAGAAATTTTATTACTTGTTTTAATTTTCGATAAAAAATTAGTGAGTAATTTTATTATTTAGTGTTATGTAAATTAAAATTAAATTTTGTATTATGTAACTAATAATTTATTTGGTAAAATTATGAACAGCGCCATCTAACCTCAGGTTAGGTGCTAAAATTATAGATGGCGCTGTTGTCACATTTTGGAAATGGAACCTTTTCATTCGATAGATTTTTAAATGGTTATTTTCAGATTGTTGAAACCAATAATTGGATGCAAATAAATGACACAAAGGAGATTGAGCGCATATGCCAGGAGGTGATAAGTGAGAATCCCAAGCCAGTTGCACAATACAAGGGAGGAAAGAGTAAGGTGTTTAAGGCTTTAATGGGCTTGGTAGCAACAAAATCAAACCAACGAGTGAATATGCTGAAAGCTGCTGATGTTATGAAGAAAATGTTGGATTAGTACATACAATAAATACGTTTAGAGTTTTTAGAAAGGTTTTATATCTTTGATTAAAGGAACCACTTTAACCTTTAAAGAAAGAAGGTATATTTTATGTAAAGGAATGTAAAAACAGCGTATATGCATTTAGCTAAGATGTGGAGATTGGTAATCTCCTACATTAAACTTGAACGATTGAATCAGCGTTTCATGAAACATTCAAATTTCGTAGCTATTAAAAATCGAATGTCAGAATTGAACGTCCTTTGTTAAAAGAATTAAATCATTAAGTAATTAAGTACAACACTTGAGTAGGTTTCAGAGAGGGCGCTATTATCCGACTTTAGTATAAAAGATAATCAATCTCATCTCATTTCTGTATATACTTATCTTTAGTATTGTGGAAGACTTACTAATACCAAATTAACTTTAATATTTTAGTATAATTTGCTAATTATATCAAGATAATTATTGTTTAACAATCAATAATAATTTTTCAACTTTTCTTTTTTTGAATGGTTTCATTATAATTTATCTGTTTAGTGAGATTTGCCATCATCTCCACGTCAAATTCATCATCGACGGTGTTAAGAATCTCTTCCACCACTTCATCAGGCGGTGGAGGATCTATCACCATTGGATCCTTGATTCGCAACAGTGTCTTCATAACTTCCTCATTAATTTCGTTTATATTCCACTGACTTAAAGGTTGTGTACCGATGATGATGGGTATGCCGGGTACGTCGATGTTTGGATACCCGTAAGCGTTGTGTTTAGGTAGAGAACCCTTAAATGAATGATAAAATAGATATTAATGAATACGTTTGTAGTTTATAATACCTGAAGCTGAACCCAAACTTCGTACACCAACTGGCACGTGCTGCAACGCCAATATTGAGTGGTTGGAAAGATGTTTGGATCCGTTTGCAAAACGCAATAGTATTCTTGTGTTCCTTTATGGACATCCGCCATCCTAGCTACTCGGCATACGTCTGTTCTAACAGTCTTCACCCGGTAGTAAGGCTTGTGACTCCTAAGGACAGTTTTTAAGGAATATTTAAATTATTTTTTGGGGTAGTAGAAGTAGTAGTGTTTGGCTATCGACCACGTACTGCCGTGTTATTTGTGTATTTATATGTGTGATTTTCGGGGTCTTTACCTGTATATTTCAATTTGTGTAAGTACAAAAATAATTCCACCAAACTGTACAGTTGATTGATTTTGAATAGTGCAAATAACCGGCAAGCTTTGTCCGCACGATATCCCGCACAGGGGCAACCACACCGTCAATTTGACATTTCCCAAGTTAACGAATCCGAAGCGGAAGGTCCTCTCCACGCTTTTCTTCGCCTCGATTTTCAGATGCGGTTCGTACATTAGGTTCCTGTACGGCACGATTTTGAAATCTCTAGAATGCTTACCGATTATCACTTCTTCAGATTTTATTATCACCTGAGCCGTGTACCTAAAAAATAAAAGTTTGTACCGTTGGCGCAATTCACTGCAGTCTCGTACTTGATGTATCCGAATTCTCCCGTCCAAGTAGCGGGAAGGTGTCCCGGTAGTTTGCACTTGAACGGGTAGTAGTAATTGCGCTTTTCCATGATCACTTCAGTGCCGTCATTGCCAGCTAGGGTATGTTTACAGTAAAAGAATTCTTGCTCCCCCGTGTAGGTCTTCACCCCACTGAATGTGCCCGCCTTTTCTTTCCAGTTACAATAAGCTTTACCAGATATCTAAGTAATGGAAATAGCTTTGTAACAATCTCAGAATTGATAAAATACAATTTCATCTCAAAATCAAAATTAGAACATTAATTTCATAGCTAGAAATAATTCTAAAATCCAAATTTAAAGTTTTAAACGTAAGTTCGTATTGAAACATCGCGTTACCTAGGTTTTTTCCCCTAAACAATCAAAACGCGATTCTTGACTTACCTCGATGAAAGCGTGCGTCAAAAACAACGCCGTTTGCACTTTAATTTTCACGTGGCCCATAATGTTTTCGCGCGGATGTATTCGGTCGCTGGACATTTGAATTTCCACCTCGTAATCGAACAGCTCCATCATCGAATTTTGGTAAGTATTTCGGAAATTTGTCTGCTAAACAACTAACCCCAAAAACGTAACTAGCACAGTTTTGTTTGTACACTCTGTTTCGCGTTTATTGCACGAACAAGTGAATAAATAATTAATCAAGCAAGCTGGGACTGATTTTGTTGAAAATTTAAAATTCTCCGAGGAATTTATATTCAGTAAAAACATCAATCAAAAGATCAAAATGGAAAACAATTTATTGATAGAACGAGATAACTTTTAAAATCTTAAACTAAAGGAATTTCTGTTGTTGATATTATAGTACGTGTTATACAAAGTTATAAGTGCGTTTCATTTCTAAAGGAACTTCTACTATCAACATTTTTATAAAAGCACACGTCAGTCAGGTCTTCAATAAAAAAAAAAACAATCAACAATTTTACTGAATGTATTTAGTAAAAATCTGTAACAAAAAACTATTTTAAAAATGGAAGGACCACAAGTTTCCAGTTTTCAGACCACCGCAGCTGCTGGAATGTCTTTAACTCTTTCCTGATAGACTTGGCCCTTTCCTGTTGTTTGGAATTATCGGGAAAACCCTCGAACCAATCTTGAATCTGCCCTGAGAGCTCTTGAGTATCATTAAACGTAAATCCATTCACATTATTTTCCACCAGTTCGTGTAAACTGTAAACAAATAACGTGTCAGGAAATATTTGATAAAATCATAAAATTCACTAAGGTAACATAATCATTCAAAAACAGCAAATTTCTGCAACATAATAATTAAATAAATAACATAAACATATTGTTTTTCTTATCAATATATCATTTTTAAAACACAACTAACTATTTACTAACCATTTAAAATCATAGGCACAAACAGGTAATCCACACCCGAACATATCGACCACCTTCATGGGTAAATCCAGACCACTGGAACTTGTGTGCAAACAAACTCCCAAATCAGCAGCGGCCAACAGCAATGGATAATCACTCGACTCCAACCAAGGAGTGATTACTTTCACATGTTTCCACTCAGCCTCTTTAATTTTATTGCAGTAGAATTCTTTTAACGGCCCTTTCCCGGTGATGATGCAAATCAAATTAGGCAATTTCTTCAGGTTGTCATTCTCACAGCTATTTTCATAATCTATCAAAAATATATGGTGTATGTAATTACACATACATATTAAATGATACCAAAATAATATTTATGAAATATTTACCTTGTAAGGACGATAATAATATAGAAAAATCTTCATCCTCAGTCCAACTTGTACTAGAAATCAAAATACCAGGCCTGTCCTTTCTCAACTCTACATCATCCCCATCGACAACAGTACAAACTGTACCATCCTTCATCCGTAATTCTTTATAACTATCACCTAATCTCAATAAAACGTCATGTTTTTCCTTCAAGTTAATGGGCCTGAAAATATCTGGAGGCCTGTCATACAACGTAACAGCACTTATTCCCCAATTATCAAGCAGATCCTTTTTCATTTCTTTAGTAACACAGAAATTATAATCAGATCGCCTTCCTACTATTTCCTCCAATTTTTTAGTCACCTTAACTAACACGTGTTTTCTCCCCACACTCAATGCCATTATTGTATGAGCGTAATTATGCCAGTCAATCACTAACTTTGCCCTGCATAATAATTTATGTAAGTAACACATTAATAAGGTTGGAACAGCTGGTGGATTCTGCACGATTAGGTAATCAGGTTTACGAATTATCATCAGTACGAAGAGTAGAGTAACCGCTTGCCATATCGTCTTACACACGTAATTTAAAAATCTAGGTAGCGGAATGTTCGGATATGGATTTAAGTAGTGAAAATTGACTAGGGGTTGTTCAAGCAGGGGGGTTATAGGCGCCGACCCGTAGTATCCAACCATGTCGACTTTATGCCCCACTTCTGCGAGGGATTTTGCGTGGTATTGCATCCTGGGGCTCCTACCTATATCCCCTAGGACCACGATGCAGAAGCATTTCTTTTCTTTTTCCATGTTTACGGATGCATTATTTACGTTTTTTTCAAATTTTCGTGCTGACGTTTTGACGTAGAGTTAGGGAATGAAAATTTGAAAAATACAAAACTTAAATTTAATATTGAAATTGGTATTTAATGTCATATTTAATAATAAAGAAGTAATAACAAATTGTATTTTAAAGCTTATTGTTGTAAATTCGTGTAAAATTAAATTTTAAAAGTTTAATAAGTTGGTCAACATTTTGCGAATAAATGATAACACCAACTATGAAAACCAAATATCCCAGAAATAATAATTATAATAATACATTCTAATTTTTTAAATAAAAAAAATAGGTTAATTTTCTACAACGACGTAAAGCACTGTAGCACATTTCTTTAAAAAAATAAAGATTAAAAAAGTATTTTTTTTTAAGATGTTATTAAAGTTTTGTATTATTATTGGAAGCAATGATACTTCTGAACGTAAATTATTTATCTTAGTTTCTTATGTATATTTTATTATAATATTTTTGTAAGAACAAAGTGTTTATATTGTATCTATAATAAATAAATAATGATAACTTATAATGCCACAGTTGTTGCACCTGTTAGAATTTGACAGTTCATCGGGCTGTCATCTGGAATAACATAACTTCTTATTAACATTTGGATTAAAATTTAAAAATGTTATCGAATTTAAGGACACTAGGACAGAGTGTGGTGAGTGTAATAATTATCTTTCCTTTAGTGTACACCATAGGGGGGTAAATTATATTTGGTGTTATATAATCCTAACCTCTTATAATTTTAAGTGGAAGGGCTTAGCTGTCCGTACACTGAAAACCTCCTCAGCCCTGCAGCATGACAGCCTGTTCGTGCACCGAGACACCCCTGAGGATAATCCAAATATTCCATTTGAATTCACTGCCGACAACCAAAAGGTAAAAATATACATCAATTTAAATAATTTAAATGTTACACTTTCAGTAGCTAATTTATTTGAAAATGATCTTAAACGTAAAAATATAATTTCAGCCTGGTCTGATATATTTTTACTTAAAAATGTGTGCTTATTCTAAAAATATTTAAAAATTAGTTAATAATAATTACTGTTATATTAATAAAAAAATCAATTTCAGGATAATTATTAAATTATGAAAATACATATATAAAAAGAAACCAAGAAAAAAAGTGTCAAGTGTTTTACTAAACCAATTTCAGAATGTTATGCTTTTCCTTATATCTATACTAAATAATTTAATAAAAAACAAAACTCATTCAATTTAATTAAAATAAATAATTGATTAATGGGTGATGCATTTAATAAAGAAATAATATTCATATTTAAATTATCTCACATTTGTTAATATAATACAACTCTCCAGTTTAAATTTCATTGCAGCGTGTTGAGGCTATCCTGGCTATCTATCCTGACGGCCATAAGAGGGCGGCGATGATTCCACTCTTGGATTTGGCACAGAGACAACACGGTTGGTTACCAATTTCTGCGATGCACAAAGTGGCCGATATTCTTAATTTGCCAAACATGCGTGTTTATGAAGTAGCCACATTCTATACCATGTTTATGAGGTATGACATTATCACATTTTTTGTAGGGATGATAACTTTCAATAGTTCTTATAATGTACATAATAAATTAGAACAAGAATTTCTGACATGAACGACCATATAGGCAACACATTATACATGGGTTTATGGTTTTGATTCAAATAAGTGAGTTTTGCCTTTTTTCAGGAAACCAACAGGTAAATATCATCTGCAAGTTTGTACAACGACTCCGTGCTGGCTGCGGGGATCTGATGATATCCTGAATGCCATCAAAGATCAGCTGAAAATGAAAGTTGGAGAAACCACTTCTGATGGCATGTTTACATTGTCTGAAGTTGAATGCCTTGGTGCCTGTGTAAATGCCCCAATGGTTCAAATAAATGATGATTACTATGTAAGTGATACAACCCAATATCAATATCCTATTTAATGGTTTAAAAATGAATAGTAGCAGTTTATGTATTTATTATTAGATCACTAAATTAATTAAAAATGCTTTGATACATAATTTGCTTTATAGTGATATTTAAAATAGTAAATTAAATAAAGCTTTGTATATTATTATAGAAATAATTACATTAATGTATTATTTTCAGGAGGACTTGACCATCAAAGACATGCAAGAAATAATAACCGATTTAAAACAAAGCAAAAAACCTAAACCAGGACCAAGGTAAGATTAATTTGTTTTTTTTTTATTAAATAATTATTGGTTGAAAAGTAACAATTTGTTAGAGATTGTTTTCTCATAATAATTATTTGTATCCCTAGAAATGGTAGAATGGCAGCTGAACCTGCTGGACAACCAACATCTTTAATCTCTGACCCACCCGGCCCTGGATTCGGTGTGAGGAGCGACTTGTAAATTAAAATAATATAGAATTGTTAACTAAAATAATCTATAAGTTAATTAAACCTATTCATTTGTTCCCTAATAAATTAAATTTATTTTAACATTACCTAAACAAAAATTTCAAATATAAAAGATGTTTTATAATGGAGTTACTAAAGTTAAAATAAAAAAAATTTGATTAGTTTGACCTTTCTCAATTTTATTTATAATTAAAAAATTACAATCATGTCAAAAATTGTAAAATACATAAACTATTACGTAGACTTATTTAATATTTAACTGAATAATCACTTCTTCTTTGTTATCTTAGACTTGCCCTTACCACCACTCTTCTTCGCTTTTTTGCCTTTCCTTGTGATTTTGTGGATTTTTCTCTGGTGCATCCAAACGGGAAAGGTACCGTGCTGATCCCTCAAAGTTATCTCGTTGAAAACACGTTTCGGCTTATCAGTCTCCATGTCATCTCCACTCTGTTGTTTCTTTTCCTCCTGCTTTTTCTTAATACCCTTTTCATCGACCACAGTGGCAATTTCCGCAATTCCCTCCATTTTAGCACCATCTTGTGTGTCGTCGATTCCCAAAGTCTTTTTCAGACGTTCCAGTTCCTTTTCTCCGTAGCGTACTCGTTTTACAGCACGACACTTCCTCCGCCATTTACTACGTAAACTTTTCGCCATTGCCTAAAATTAATTCAAATAATAATTACTTTATTGCTAAATTTAATTGCGACGTATTTTACATAACCTTAATATTTATTTTTTTTTTTCTTTATACGATTATATTATTTTTATTCACATAAAATAGTAAGCATAAAAGATGATTGAATGATTTAGAAAACAAATTATTTAATATTAACTTACTCAACACAAGAAATATGTGAAAATAGAGCAAACACGTGTTGTTAGGAATTGTCGCAAAAAAAATGACAGTAAAAGTCAAACCTATCAGTGATGCACCTTAAAGAACAAAAAATTTCAAACAGTATTTTTCTTAAAAACTGGATAATTGGAGTATAAAATTTTAATTAAATTATTCATATAAAATAATGACATAAATTAAAACAATTTAATTAGGACATCGTAAGAACCCTGCTTTAAAATTAATAGATACATTTCTGTGTTTTATTTTAGACGTGTGGTATTACTGAATCTAGCAACGGTTTATGTTTTTTGAAACGTAGTTGTCAGTTGTCGTGTGTATTCAAAAATATTAAGTTGAGTTTAAAATATTTCCAACATGTCTTTGGCTAATTTTTCGTTTATGATGCCCGATGATAACGGTTAGTTATTATTATTTAATTGATTTATTTGTTTAATTCGACTTTTTACAGATGAATTCGATTCGAACGGTAAAAAAATATACAAACCTCTGGTTATGGTGTATAAAGATGGTAAGTTGTAAATACAGAACGTTGTGATTATATTTTATTAATAACGACTTGTATTTGCAGAGAAAAGTAAAACACCGGTTGTAGGTATGTATTTTTTTTAAGCACCTTAAAAAATAATTAATTTCAGTGAAAAACAGTGTCATTGTTAACGAAGTTATCAATGCAACATTGATTGTTTTCATTAATCATTTCAGCTGTGCCAAAATCAACAAACAACTTTGTACCCATCAAATTTGATCTCGATAAAGAATGTAAGTGCTTAAATTTAAATATTTAATTGTAAGTGTTTGCAATATATTTTTATTGTATCTAATTTTAATCGAAATATTAGCATAATAGGTTTTTTTTTTACAGTTAAAATTTTGCAAGCCGATAAAAAGAAACGTAAGTATTATTAATCTGTTAATTATTCAAATATTCATTTAATTAATTGGATTAGAGATTAAATAAATAGATATATTATTAACATTACATATAAAAGATATAGGTATCCAGAGTAAAATTTATATTCGATTTGTAATAATGCCAAACATTTTTAGGTCAAAATAGTGCTCAAAAGGGTCCTCAAAAATTACAAAAGTCACCATTTACACCTTCACTCAATTCTAACGGCAAGAGAAAACTGAAAGGATCAGGTAATTTAATTTATTTATATAACTTATTTTAAAAAAATTCTAAAGCAATAAAGATAAAAAGTAAGATTGGCAATAATATTTTGACATTTGATTTGATTTTTACAATTGTTTTGTTTAGGCCTATGATAATATAAATAAAAAAACTGTGTTAAATGTTTTTTTTTTGTTGTTTATGTTAAAAACGGTACAAACAGATAAGCAGAAGCGTTTAATTGTATGGTAAATAGTTTATGTTAAACACAAATTGTTTATCCAATCAAAAAATCAAAGGAGGTATGGGGTACAATAAAATAACTCTAAATATCGACTGTTCATTTTCCATTTTTAGAAAGTTCTGCTAAGAGCAATAGTGTGAAGAATAAAAGAAGATCCATAACAAGTTGTAAGTATACATTTGGCTTTTAATAAATTATTTACATTAACTTCCAAAAAGTAAATAAGCAGTGATTATACTAAAATAAATTCAATCAGTTTTTGTGAACTACCCTTGTATACCACAGTAGAATAATATGCTTTGTTACAGCAACAAAAACGTCACAAACGGGAAATAAACGTCGGAAGCAGAGTATAACAGGTAAATTATTGCATCACCTGCCCAAGTGTTAGGTTTTTTTTACGTAAGACGTGATTACATATTTCTAGGTTCGGGTTCGAGAGCCAAAAAGAATCTATTCACACTGTATGATGAATGTAAAACAAAAACAGCAGCCTCTAATAAGGTATTGACTTATATATAATATCTCACATTATGGTACAAATGTTGCAATTGTAGTATATCTTGATTATATACATTTAAAATTTTTTTATTCAAATTATTTAGTTTTAAAATACAAGGCTGATACACCTCTGGTATTTCATATAACTTTTATTTTGAGAGTTATTTTTACCATTATATTCGTTAGAATTACAAGTGATTATAGTTTGACTCATGGATCACAATTGTCAATCTTTACTTCAATTAAAATTACAGCTAAAACGATGTTATTGATATAATTGATACTGGTAGAGCTACACTCTTGATGGAACGAGATATGTAAATTCAATGGGGTAAAACACTTGTTAAGTTCCATAATATTTTTATTTTCAGTTGCCTGACACGTGTTTCGTGTTTCTAATTAGTTTTGTACTTTGAAAATGATCAGGAATGATCGGAACACGTGTCAGGCAACAGAAAATAAAAATATTATGGAACTTAACAAGTGTTTTACCCCATTGGATGTTATTGAGTTTAATTTTGTTAGTTTTTTCTGGATTTTGATGTAAAATATATTTTCAGTTAAAAACTGTTTACGATGAACAACCAGAGGCGAAACACCAAACAGATTCGGACGGTAACTCCAGCGATCTCTTCGAACAGTACGAAATCGAGTGCGGCATCCTACCGAAAACGCCGCCCCTTCCAGTTTCGCCCGTATCTGCCGTAACGTCGATACTTCAAAACACCAAAATTTCCAACACCACCCGCTTCGATTATGACCGACTGATGCTGGACATAAAACACAGCATAAAATCCTACGAGAATAAATACGAAAGGGATCTGATCAAGATCCAGGACATCCAAGAAAAAATGGAGCTTGACAAAAACCAGTTCATCACTCGGATGACGAACAAGCTGAAGGATTTGGAACAGATGAAAGGCCAGGCGGACAAGGAGAATCAGAACGTCGTTCGGTTGGCGTCGCCGAATAGGAAGCTGTCGACGCCGAAATCTTCGCACAGTTTACGGATAGCCACGCTGAACAAAAACCTGCGACGGAGCGCGAAAAAAGAGGCGAATCCCGATATGAAGATGGAGAAGGCGATGAATTTCTACAACAGCATGAGGAACAGTTACGCGGTGCTGTCGACGCCCAAAACGAAACGGAACGAGCTGATGGAAGCCGGTGTGAACGTGGACGATACGATCTCGCTCAAGCTGCAAAGGCAGTGTTTGATGTTGGTGGATACGCCGATGCACAATTGACTTCGACAATAATTTTACATTTATGTCTATATTTTATCCATGTTGATGGTTTTTATGTGTTTTATATTTGTATATTTTTTTAATAAATAGTAATAATGACGAATTTTCTGAAGGTATAAAAAGCGAAATGTATATTTGGTTGCATAAATCTTTATTAATATAAAAATATCGCGATTAATTTCATCATATTCAAAATATTTTAAAAGGTATTTACTTTATAATACATCTTGAAAACAATGATAATCAAATAATTAAAACAGAAATGGAAACAAAAATCAAAATTTAGTTTTTTTTAATCAACTGGGCAAAAATAAGAAATATACAAAATTATTAATTCCTGCTAGAATATGTATTTTTAAAAGGTAAGGTGAAAACGAAATCTTTTGATAGAATCATTCTATTATTTATTTAACTTAAAAAATACTACTTTATAAAACATTTTTGGCATATTTTTAAGTCTTTAAGAAAAAGTACCCAACACCCATTTAAATCGACACTAACGCTATTTGCAATGGGCCGTACCATCATTTCAACATTTCACTTCCGAGGACTGTTAAGCTTGCTATGAGCCAAATATTAAAATTCCAAATTTCTCCGTCCCATTCACGTGAATTATGAAACTCGTCTGGCCTAGAACCCGCAAAGTTAATAGCAACACACCATCCGATTGCAAATAAAGACGACCTCCAAAAAAAGCGCTGTACGCGTAGCATTAATAATATCAAAAAATTATCTCTACTTTCATTGATTAAAAAATTTCCGTCCCGACGGAGATAAAAAGGGTTCGAATCGAGAGAAAAAAAATACGTGTTTTCGTCGGTGTGATCCCAACTTTAACAACGAGTCGATGCGTCGAAACCTTTAAATGGTGCAATGAATCATTAAACGCAATAAACTGATTTAATTAGAGTTAAGTCATTGTGCGCTAATTGCAAACTCGCAAATGTTGTATTTATAATTACGGGCGTTCGTACGTTTTGTTGGACTCGCGACACCGACCGCCGGCAACGTCGCACTAAACGTCAAAAAAATATTAAATTAGTGATTAAAGTTTTAAATTATAAGAATGGCCAAAAAGACATATGATTTGTTATTCAAATTGTTGCTGATCGGTGATTCGGGCGTTGGAAAAACGTGCATTTTATTCAGGTTTTCCGATGACGCTTTTACGACAACGTTCATATCGACGATAGGTGAGTTAACCTTTACAACCTTTACACTCGACTCTCCCCGTCGGTGTTCCCGAGGGCCGCGGAGCGGCGCTCGACCCCCGGCGGCCGGAACCGCGACCGGCGCACCTCCGCTTCCGTGCGATTTGCGAAAAATTCGCTTTTCGTTCGGTTTCCTTTTAGAGATAACCCCACTTTCCGCAAACTTATAAATAGAGGGTGAGGTCATAGACGGCGCCAAATTCGAACGGCGCCTAGCTAGTTATTAATAGCCGTAATTAGCCGACCTATCTGTCGTTTCTTCTTCGCAGGCATCGACTTTAAAATCAAGACGGTCGAGCTGCGGGGTAAAAAGATCAAACTGCAGATATGGGACACCGCTGGCCAGGAGCGGTTTCACACCATCACCACGTCCTACTACAGGGGCGCGATGGGCATCATGCTGGTGTACGATATCACAAACGAGAAGAGCTTTGAAAATATTGTGAAGTGGCTAAGGAATATCGATGAGGTATGATTTAATATTAGTCCAAAATTACGATTATTATAATCATTAATTATATATCAAGTATTATTTATTTATTTATGGTTTGTTTATTCTTCAATATGCATAATGAAGAAATAAATTTAATTAATAAACACCAAAAAAAACACTTAACACGAATTAATATCTAGGAAAATAAATTTATATACGAGATTGTGGAGGCTTTGACTTTGCTAAAATAAATATAAGTGTGGTACGCACAAAATCATTTATTTTATTGCAATTATTAAAAATAAATTTAATTGCGATGAGTTTAGTGTTTGTGAATAAAAATGCTTTTTGCAACGAAGTAAAATTATAATAAGGCAATTATTACAATATGTATAAATTTAAATAAATATTAAACTATTGAAATGAGACACTTTAACCAGTTAACTGAGTTTGATGAGTATACTCGTTATCGATCAATTTTCGTGACATACAGATATTCACACTTTCAAAACAGAGCACACAGTTAACTAGACAAAAACTAACACTCCACAACCATACACACTTAAAAAAAATATTATATTAACCAGTTAACTGTGTTGCAAATTTCTGTGAGTCATGAAAATCGATTGATGATGATTATACTCGTCAAACTCAGTTAACTCGTTAAGTTTGATTTTATTTCATAGATGATTTTAATAGAACTGAAACAATAAAATAGTTAATCTGAAAATGTACAGGGAATTTGTGTAGAAACTATATTCTCAAAAATCAACAAGTTTATGCTATAATTAAAGTCTACATGTGTTTTTAAATTGGCAAAAGTGATGTAAATAAATAAGTAATTGTGGAGGCTTTCATTTCGTGATACATTTTGATAAATTCAAAATAAATAAACAATTAACTTTGTTGGTACCACTTTTTATTTACACTTGTAACTATAGTTTCGTCAACTTCAGCTTGTCATTATCAAACTATTGTTTGATAATGACAATTTGATGTAAATAAAGTCTACTTATGTTTTTAAAGGTATAAAAATATGTCACAAAGCGAAAACCCTCACAATAAAATTTTCATCAGGGCGTTTTTTTTTTTTATTTCTCATTATCTATTTGGGGTTCTACTGTTCTACTTATGTAGGTAAATCGAATCATTTTGATAATTAAGTTAGCTTAAGTTGGTTAAAAACTTCAATACATACTTTTTAAGCAACCTAACCTAACCTAAAAATTGTTAGATTAGGTTTGGTTCGTTAAAGAGATCAATACATACATTTTAAGCAACCTAATCTAACCTAAAATTGGTTAGATTAGGTTAGGTTCATTCAATACATACTTTTTAAGTAAACTAACCTAACTATTTTCTACATAAATAATACATCAATAACATTGACTTGCAAATTATAAATTTTAGAGAAAACAAATTACAAATTTTATCCTTCATTACAAATTATAAATTTTAGAATATACAATAAAACCGGTTTTTAAACTTTTTGAAATAAATGTGTATGGCATTTTGTATTTGTTATTTTCAATTTATTACAGCATGCAAATGAAGATGTTGAGAAAATGATACTCGGCAATAAATGTGATATGGACGACAAAAGAACAGTCAGTAGGGAAAGAGGAGAGGCTGTAAGTATAGCAAATTAATTTAATCTTAAAGACGCAAATTATAAATGTATCAATTAAAAGTTAAGTTTTTATTTTTGGGTGCTTCAAGTTATTTTTTTTTTGATTCGATTATATTTTTATGATCAGATTGCCAGGGAGCACGGAATAAGATTTATGGAGACGTCGGCAAAGGCGAACATAAATATAGAGAAGGCTTTCAGCGAGCTGGCCGAGGCGATATTAGACAAGACGGCTGGCCAGATGCCGGGCGAACACATCGACAGAGTGACGGTCGACAGGAGGCAGCAGTCGAGTTCAACAAAGTCCTGCTGCAGCAATTAGGGTTACGTTTCAATTACTCTCATCAACTTACCATCTTTGAATAAGTTCACTTTATTATTTAGTCGATAAGTATTATTCGTAAAGAGAAACAACGGATAATTACCAATAATATTTATTTAACCGCTTCACCCTTCGAGCATTAGAAATACGAGAGGATCGGTTGCAATAATGAGAAACAAAAGAGTAACTAAATATGTTAGTCAACGCAATATGTTTTATTTTTTTTGGCTTGACTGAAATGATTAAATTAAAAAAATGAAAAAATGAAAAGAAAAAGGCCCCTGAGTGGATTAATTTTTAATTTAGACTGATGTTTGGTGTTGTGTTCAAATCGAACTAACTTATATTTGAAATATATTTAGTATTAAAAGCTATCCAGTTTTCCTTTAATAATAAAAATAAGGATATTATTTGAATATAATGGTGATGACTGTTAGTATGCGGTATTTCATTTTCAAGAATAAATAAAACGCATTTTTTTACCACTCTGGTATAAAAATTGTGATTGATTTGTCTTTGATATATTATTATTGTAATTACTACTACATAATCACACTTGCATTTACAAAATACAGGTATCTGAGAATAAGAAAATTATTTTATATAAATTTATATTCTTTTGTATGTATGTAATATATTTTAAAACCACTAAAATTAAGAATTATTTATTATAGTTTCACAGATTTATCTATCTACAATATATAACTAGTTACAATTTTGTGATTAATAAGGAAAACTGTTTTTAAACTTTTTGTATTAAATATATGTTTTTAACACTCTTTTAATAAATAAATCACAGGGTAAGCGGTTGAACTGTTCAAAATGTGCATTTCACAATGTGAGGTTAGTTTTGTAAAAGCCCCTTGCGATATGGGGGTAAGGGAGGTAAAACAAGAGTTACTGGTCGAGCTTTTGTTTCAGTTCGTTTCAAATCAACCCTATGACCAACCTCTACATAATAATAATAATAATAATGTGTATTTTTCAATACAATCAATGTGTTACGAGAAATATAAAAAAAAAATTAAAACCGCTTAAATGTAAAATGGATATGCAAGAGATATATGTACATATGTAAGTGTGTATATACATAAACCGACGTTTATATGTATACATGTTTAAATATACGTGGTCACCTGCTAATTTCTGCACAAAATACAAAAAATTGCTGACGAATCGTATATATATAATATATAAATATAAATATTGTGTATAGATAGGTTCTGTTAATTCCTTACAATTCTATACGAATTTGATGAAAAAAAAAATGATATGTTGAAACTGTTTGGGATCGAGGAAGTCCACGTTTAACAAAAAAAAAAAACTTTATTTTTCTATTATCCATCGCACTCTACTGCATCGTTTTTTATATATTGACTGTACGCCATCAAGTCCTAGGATTATAAATTAACTTACTATGTGTAGTCACTATGTTTTGTAAGGTGTAAAACTCGTTTATTTTATATGAAATCAAATATGTACGCGCGAATGCACCCAAATTACAAACAAAAAAAAACTTTATACTTAACGGCGCGATTTTTTGAAATGTCACAACTAGTTTGGGTGTGTTTTATTAATTAATTAGATACATGAATCGAATGCGGGCCGAGGTAAATTGTTCACGGCAAAAAAAATGGAAGTAATAATTAAATGTGCAATTTTCACGATTAGGTATATCATTCCAACGATTAAAAAAAAATGATTGCGTGAACAATTTCGCTGCAAACTCGAAAACTGTGTAGCCATAATGTTATATGGGATTTAGATTTTTAGTATATTATACCTAATGTGGCTTCTTGTAATATAAAAAAGTCTATTTACTATATATTTAAATTTATTTTACATACTTAAAAAATCAAAAGTGAATACTCCCCGTGTACATTATTTTTTTAGGAATTCTATTCGGAACGTGTTTGTTAGGGATAATTATTTATTTGCTTTATTGGAACGAAATAAGTCATTAATCAACATTTCAATATTAAATGTAAATGTACAAATGTAAGTTGCATATATGCTTTTTCAAATAAATATGTTAAAGATCTGTGTGTTTGTGTGTGTGTGTGTGGATTTTACCCAAATTCTAGTGGAGGGATTTCGGAGAGTTCGCGTTTTAACGCTTCGTTATCCTCGACTATCTTACTGAAGTCCATCGAGTTCCTTTTATCCTGTACTTCCAAAAATTCGTTTCTAAAAATTATCATTAATTAAAACAAATAATAATAAATCTAATAAAATGTATACATACAATAAATTAATTATTAAAAAATTTATGGAATAAACCAAAAAAGTATCAAAAAGTTCTACTTCGTGATACATATTTAATATCAGGAAAATACTTTAACTTTGTACACACTTGAAAAAGAATTAATTAAAAGCTTTTATTAATTAACTTATTTTGGATTTTCATTTAAACCTTCGATGATATTTACATTTTGTACAATAGGACTTACTTTTGATTTTCTTCCTTGTGCGATTTTATTATTGGCTTCTTAAGTTTTCTTTCCGGTCTGAAATTTGCGCGTGGCATTTTTAAGACTAAATGTCCTGTCGTTTGTGACCGCTGCGCCGTACTCTTATCAGTGAGAATCTCTTCAGGAAAGACGTACTGAAAAATCTTCCCTTTTATTGAAACCCTCACATAAATGGGCTGAAGATCAACTTCAATATAGCTTGTATCCAAATACCTACAAATTAATTCACATCTTGTTTCTTAATTAATACAAAACGCCATTAAATAAATAATAATTTAGATAAATTCGACAACAAAATCCAATCATTATTATTTACGTTAAAGCTCAATAAAATAATTAACAGATGGCGTTAGACTCCTACCCTCAAATTAATTAAAATATCTCTCTAATTAACTCAAATTTAGATTTACTTATATACAGCAATGTCGAGAACAATTATTTCCGGATCGCTGTCATCAAATTTGAATTTAATTTTCGCCTGGTTAATGTTAAGTGGCCTTCCGTCTTTGGCGAAAACTGAGACCGGTTTCTTCTCCTTCTCTTCGCTGTTTGGCTCAACATCTTTTCCCCGTGCCAAACGTGACCGCCTCGAAATTTCTACCCTGGTTTCAGGCGCGTGTTCAGAGGTCGACTTCCAAAACGTTTCGTTGTCTATACTGGTATCTGGACAGGACAGTCTTTCTTTCTGGCACTCCCTGAAAGCTTTGTACTTACGCTGGGCCTCCCTGATGTCTCTTTCTAGTTCTGGCAAAATTTGAATAGCCTGAAATTATAACAACAATAATAAGAAAGATTCATAAGCTCTAGTTCTTATAAAAATTCAATGGAAGCAATAATAATAATTCTTAATTATTATATTACTACACCTTCTCACTAATTAATTTTATTACCTTGATACGTTCGCTTCTAGAAATCTCTGTATTATCTAAACACTTCAACTGTGGCAACTTGGCGATAACGTAATTTCGATAACCTTCGTAATCCGTGCACGGATTTCCCGTTAAGAAGAGCTCCTCCAGCTGAATGTTGCCCTTCAATGACTGCACACTCTCTAAGTCCCCGATGAAGTTCAGAGTCAAATCCAGTTTCTGTAAGGACTCGCATCTTTCCAAATTTTCAATCCTTTCGATGTTATTAATGGCCAAATTTAAATACTGAAGCTTCTTCAATTTGTGCAAATTTTCTGGAAATTATAAATAAAAATCTTTACACGGTTTGCGATAGTAGTGTAATTTTTTACCAATCTTGGAAATGAGATTCGATTGAAGGTACAGTATTTGCAATTCCTTGCACCAATTGTTTAAGTGTTCGATCTTCTCCACGTCCTCCTGATGAAGCGATAATTCTTCCAGCGTCCCGATTATACATTCATTGTGTTCACTCTTTTTGCGTATTAAATCCTCCGTTACTAAAAATGAAATTCAGATGAGGTGAAATTTTAAACGCAAATTAACTCACTTTTAACCATATTCCTAATAGAATAGACAGATCCTGACGGTTTGTGCAGGAATTATTGATTAAATATGTCAGTTACTATAGAAACTATAATTTTATTTATGTATTAATAAAATATTAGTAGAGGCACCATTCAAGTGACATCTATTGCTTAAACGTTACACTGATTAATTTCAACATTATACTTCCTTAAATCGCACCGCGCTGACGAGACCTGAATAAGTCGAAACCGGTCCGTAGTTGTTGTTGGGCTGATGCCATGTTGCATCACGTATTGTCAAGGAATATTGATTAAAGTTCGGCCATTGGGATACAATTATGGATTTAAATTAATTTAGTACTTTGATCTAAACCTAAATATATGACTTATAACAAGGTTAAAGGAGCAAATGGCATTTATCCAATGGTTACTACTACTAAGAATAGGTATAATTAATTCATAATTCTAAAAAATCCCTCATTTCATCTTCGCATTTTTACTTCTTGGTAATTAATAATTTAAAAAATGCGATTAATTGCAGGAAACTAGAATTTGAAATATTTGCCAACTGTTAAAATGAAAAATTACCTAAATGTAGTCAACATCTAAAATTTAGAGACTTAATTTGATGAAAAATTAAATAACTCAGAAAAACTACAAACCTCTGAGAACAACTGTTAAAATTTTCAAATGCAAACGCAAAAGTTTTTCCGAATGTTTTTTCAAAGAAAATTTATACTAAAAATTGGTACCAACTCTATTGCTCTATAGATTCGAAAGTGGCAACTCAAAAAAATTTAATTATTTTAAAATCTGATTTAGGTTTTTGTAGTGTTTAAATAATTAAAAATAGAAAGATAAATTGCCAACTGTTAAAATGGAAAAACTTAAAAATAACGTTAATACCTAAAATTTGGGGATTTCTTGGAAATTTTTTAAATTACTTAAAAATTCCTACTCAAATGCTCTACCAACACAACATATCTCAACCTACTCAAATGCACTACCAACAAAACAAATCTCAAAAGTGATATTTTTTTAAAAGCAGCAAGACAAAAAAAAGTGTTATTGTTAGAATTCGAACGGAACAACTGCAAATTTATCATAGGAATATAATTTGTATCTTTATGGCAAAGGATTATAATTGTTAAAAATTAAAATTCGAGAACAACATTATTGTTTTTAACCATTGTCAATTATTGTTTTCTACTGTTTTAAAACAAATGCAAATTGATTGTTATCAATTCAAAAATTAATTTTTGATGTGGATTTATTTATTCTACTGTTTTAAAACAAATGCAAATTGATTGTTATCAATTAAAAAATTAATTTTTGATGAGGATTTTAATTATTTGACAAACCATACCAAGTGTAAAAAAATTAATTAACAAATTGTTAAAATGTAGGTGATTATTGCGAAATAAATGTTTTCGAATAGCACTCAAAATTAGTGATTTTTAAAATTTTTCATCTCAAAATTTTTTAACAACAAAAGTTGCATCTTCAAAATTAATAATATAATATTAGCACAAAAGTGTTGCCAACTGTAGCGACAGGAATTTCCAACTATAAAAATTATTATAACGCAAAAGTGTTGCCTATTTTAGCGATTCGTAGTTTACGAACTTATTAAATTATGAGATTATATTAACGCAAAAGTGTTTCCAATTGTAGCAGCAGGAAAATTAGAAATATTATTTTCTTATCAACTTCACTTCGTTCTTCCAATAATTGTCTATGTTCACAAGTGACAGTTCGTTGGGAAAGTGACAGCCAGAAAATAATCATTGAGAAAATAGTCCTGCGGACGACATGACTTCGTTTTTCCAAGGGGCCCTCGGCGGCAATCCATTCTCCACGCCGGTGGGCGGCAGAATCGGTACGTTCATACAGCGACACACGCCCGGACGGAAACCGCGCGACGAATCGATTGGCGGGCGCTCTCTAACCGAGCCCCGAGACTGAAACGCGTATATCCTCTGCTCCTGCATTATTTAATTAACCGCAGCATAAACAATGAACGTGCACAATGACGATATAATCGCCGGCCGTGTAGAACGAGTTTTAACAATGCCTGTCCCTTTGGTTTTTAGAGAGCGCGACCGATGGGACGCTCGCTTCGGAGAACTGGGCGCTCAACATGGAAATCTGCGACCTGGTCAACGAGACGGAGGAAGGGCCGCGGGACGCTATGAAAGCCATCAGGAAACGGCTGGTCAACAACGCGGGGAAGAATTACACGGTCGTCATGTACACGCTCACCGTGCTCGAGACCTGCGTGAAGAATTGTGGGAAGAAGTTTCACGTGCTCGTGTGCAGCAAGGATTTTATACAAGAATTGGTGAGTAATTGTAAGAAAACTATATATTAATATATCAGGCAATTGATATCAGACTAAATATGTGTTATTTTTGAGGTGATAATTTAACATAATCAAGCTCTAAATGGTTAAAAACACTGTGACTCAATCTGAAATGACACGGCTAATAATTGTACGAAATAAACTTTTAATGCTTTTGTTTTGTAACTTAATATGCAATTTTAGATAATATTTGGTCGTTGTGATAATGTTAATTTAAAATAAATTACAGATGATTACAAGCTAAATGTAGTGTAAAAGAATATTTATGTGTAGGAGCGTATTTATGAAGCACAGTTGATGATTAAATAAAGAGAATGGGTGCGACCGTTACAACATGGTTATCAACACTGAATTGAATTCAGTCAGTGTCAGTTCATGATTATTACACTGTATAGTTGTGGAAAATATGTTCATATTCAAGTTTGGTGATGAAAAATACTTGTTTAATGATTTTACTTTTGGCTTTATGACATGTGCTTCAGAGACTACAGATCATAATCAAATTTATAATCTTAATATTAACCACTTGCGCTATAAAGACGTGCCACACACATCAATCTTACCGCATGTTATATTGTAAAGCACGGCACGACTATCGAAAGTTAAATTGTAACGCAAGTGGTTAGAAATGTTTCACCTCGTGATAAACAAGAACCAAATTCAACAAAAAAAAAATTCATTATCAAGTGTTGTTCACTACCAAATGTGTATATCGCGGTTACATCAAGAATGTAATTCAACAGGCATCAACTACATCAAAAAATTGAATTTAATAGTGAAAACTTATCAAAATTATAAATTTATCAATATTAGGAGATCTTATATATAAAACAAGCTATACAATCTAATCTCTTGCTGAAAAAATGAAAATTTTGCATTTTAAAATTTTATGGTTAATAAATCTTGGCTATGGCGAGTTTAAGGAACATGATTACAAGTGTAAATGTGAATAAAACAAATCGGTTTGACTTACATGAATTGATGAAATTGAGATGTGATCTTTAATTTGATGTATATGCTGTATATATTGAACTGTTCTTTGTTTGTTTCTCATGGCAACACTATTTTAAAAATAGCATTTTGTTTTACCAATTGTGAGTAGAGTAATAATTGAATGCAGCCAAAAAATAAGGCTTCGATTGTGTATTACTGAATTTCGTAAGTTTTATCTATTTTTAGTGAATTAAAATTGTAGAAATTTACTTCATAGAATGAAATTAATTTTTACAAATGGTTTAGGTTAGATTAAAAAAGTAAATTTTTGGTTAGTATCTATAATTTAGCTTTTTTATATAAATAGATAATTTATGTTGTATTTGTTTCTTTGGTGAATAATTTATTTACAAACAGAAATTTATTTAAGAAATATTGCCTTTTCTACGTGTAATTTTCAATTTTAAACGTTTGTAACTGGAAATTTTTTATTTGGTGTAACCATGGAGATAAAGAGTAAATAAATGAAAGTATCATTTGTAGAAAGTTTTCACCCGCTCTACCATATCCGTATTGTCAACAGCAATTTAATAATGCGTTTGGAAATAATTTGCAGTAAAGTGGTGCCAGTTGTGGAATAATGCTGTTATTGTTTGGTTGGTTTTCTCTCTGTTGTAGGTTAAACTTATTGGCCCGAAAAACGACCCTCCCACCGCTGTGCAGGAAAAAGTTTTGAGCCTGATCCAGTCGTGGGCGGACGCATTCAGAAATCAACCGGAACTCTCAGGTGTCGTCTCTGTCTACCAGGACCTGCTGGCAAAGGGTATCGAATTCCCAGCGACGGACCTTGACGCGATGGCTCCAATTCACACACCGCAAAAGGTAACCCGGTTTATTTTAATTACTCCACCACATCGCATGCACGTTAATCTAATTGGATTATCTTTATTTCATGTAGTAAATTAATTTCATATTAATTATTTAAATTGTTTTAATCTAATTGTCATTAATTAATTTCTAATTAATTATTTATACAAACAGAATAATTTATTTGAATTGTTGATTTATGGCATACTAATGTTTAATTATAGAGAGATGTTAAAAGCTGTTTGATTTTCTGTGTCGATTACTTTCTTCACCTCATGAAAATTAGGTTTATCTTATCTAATGGTTAATGTATTGATTTTCTATATTTATATTGTGTTTTCACTTTGAATATTTATGGGCTTATCACTACTTAATCACTTGTTATTAAAAAGTAATTATATCCATTGTTTCCTTTTTATTATTATTTCAAACAAAGCACATACAATGTTATAAACGAGTTTGAAAATAAGTTATTACATGAAAATTCTAATGACAAAGCATTGAAATATGCGTTGAAACATTTCAAGTTCATTATTTGCCATAGCTAATAATAACTTATTTATTTGCAATATAAATAACGATAATAATTATTATTTTTGAAATCAATTAAATAAAGAAGATGATTTTTGGCTTTAAAGATAAAAAAGGAGTTTTTTGATAATAATTAAAATTCTGTTAGGATAAATTTGAGGGTATAATCGAAATGGTTAATTTGTTATTAAAATTTATTCAATATTTAAATATTCACTGTTTTTTAACCACAAAGAAAGGAAAAGTAGAAGCCGCAAAAATCAATAAGAAATATTTTATTTATCGCATAGTATTATTAATAAAGTTTTAATAATTTAAACTAGAGAAATCCACTTTAAACATACATGGTTAATTTTCTTAATCACGTAAATTCTTGTATGATAGCGTAAACAATCTTTTTCCTGATAAAAAAAAATCGCGACCAGATTTATTTACACGACGATTATACCTATTCATGAAACTGGAGAGTGAGATAATAAATCTTGAGGTAGTCATGTACGCTCTTATCTCTAAGGAGAGATTATCTTGAAATTAATTACGCGGCGGCTTTTGTTAACGAGTTTAAAAGGTAATTAACGATTGGTGATTAATTTCACTTTTCGTATTGACCAACTGGCGTAAAATTCGTTAATAAAAGAAAGCGAGAATTCAATCCGGATTGTTGCGTTTGATTTCATGCATTTTCGTTTTAATCCGAATCGTTGAGTTTTCTACATTATTTTGGCTGTTGCGATCTGCCTGAGAGAGTTTTCCCGGAATTAAATAATCGCTTGCAAGGATGGTTAGAGTAGTGTAATCATCGGGTGCGGTGGGTGATTTTGCGCTAATTTGCTTCTCCTATCGCTGATAAAGACGTAGGCTTTCCGCTTTATATTCGACGTTTGCCTATGATTGGACGGCATGCATGTTACTGATAGCAATTCGTTTAATTTGAAATAAATTAAATGTAAATATCCGTCATTTATTTAGAAAAAACAATACTTTCCTTATACAGGGAAAGTAAAATAGCATGTTTGAACTTTTAATTAGAAGTGATTGCACCTAATCTTAATGTTAAATATTGTATATATATATATATATATTATTATTGGATCTTAAAATTTCTTCATATTGCAAAACTCGTGCCATTCAATATGTTGAGAACATTGCAAAAGGTATGGACGTAATCCGGATTAAGGTTTAAGCAGTGAGACTGAAAACTACTAAAATTCAACCAACGTTTTTTTCTATATTTCAGAGTGTGGATGAGGTGGTGCCAGCGGCGAATGAGGCGGTACCGCCCGCAACCTTTCACACATCCCCACCACCGCATTTGCCTAGCCCACCCGGAGGCCTCACGCAAGAACAGAGGGCGAAATTACAATCAGAATTGGACGTCGTCCAATCCAACATGGCCGTCTTGGGAGAAATGTTGAGCGAGATGAAACCCGGAAATGAACAACCCGATGAACTTGAGTTGCTTCAGGTATACATTTGGCTGTAGGTCGATCAATCGATGTTTACGTGTACGACATGGACAACTAATAAGTTTCCTGAGGGTGCATGATTAGTTCAAATTAAACGTAACGAATATTTTGAGTTATGTTTTGCAGGATAATTTTATTTTAAATTAAAATAAACCTCTAAGGTCATAGAGAACTAAACCTTAAAACTACAAACGGAAACAAAATATATCTTAAAAATTCTTACCGCTTTAGGCCTTTCAAAATAGGTACTGTACTTCAAGGGATTTCTTAAAAACAAAGCAGTTTATAGTAACCATTTGTAAAATTTATTATCATCTTATTTCCTCTTATTACGTTTACCACAATTGTTTGAGTTTTATATTTTGTTATTTTCGGTTTAAAAAATTAATGTGCGTGCGCGTACGATTCCGCACGGTAAGCGTTTATGCAAATGTGTACCGTAATCATTTGCAGGAATTGAATGTGACGTGCCACAGTATGCAGCACAGGCTAGTGGAGTTGATTAGTAAACTATCGAACGACGAACTGACGGCCGAATTGCTCCGGATCAACGACGACATGAACAATTTGTTCTTGAGGTACAGCCGCTGGGAGAAGAACAGGGACGCTGGGGGACAGTCGGCGTCCGCCATGCTCGCCAAGGCTATACCAAAGCCGACTGCTGAAGTCGAAGATAGTTTAATCGATTTGGGACCACCTGACGATATTACCGATAAACTTAGTAAATTAGGTATGCTTTGGTTAAGCTTCTTTTTACACTACCCATATTTTCCAACTCTTGTTCATCTAACACATATTTCGATTTGTTCTTTCTTCTTGTTTAATCACCTTGGGTACTAGGCCCTGTCGACCAGGCACGCAATTGTGACTAAGATGAATTTAAGGTTATTATTGCATTTGCAGAAGTGTCAGGGATGAGTGCTTCTGCTCAATTGGCGAAAGTGGGGACCGTTACAGCCACCAATGGACCTCCAGGTGATGACGAATTCGATATGTTTGCTCAGTCGAGAAACAATACATATGAAACATCGAAAACAAGGTTTGTAACTGCAATATGATTATTAGCATTTAAATTGACTAATTATCATTAGAGGAAAATTGTTTAAAAGTCTTAAAATGACTTAACCTCTTAAAAGTATTCTGTTACTTTCAACATATTTTGTTTTAAAATGAAGAAAGAGACACAATGACTTTGTTTTATCAATTTATTTAAAAAATTACACAATTAAACTTTATGTTTGATAATAACAAGCTGTTAGTTGAAACTATAGTCACGTGTAATTTTTAAATAAAGTTCTTCATTATATTCAAGATGTACATAATTAAACATTTGATTTTTTTTTTCAATAAATATTAAACAACCCGGTTTTGATCATATACAAATTTTTAGTATTTATTTCTTTTTTTTTTATAATGTCAATCAGTGTGTAATAAATATAAGCTCTCGCCATTTTTGATATTATTTTTAAAATGTAGTTTTTAATTCGTTTATATGGAGTATTATTAGCGGACTTTCGGACAAAAACTAAAGTATACTTTAAAAAATATATAGGCAACCAAATATACATATTCAGCCATGCGCAGTATCGTACATATATTCATTTTTTATTTTTTGCCTGAAATTTATCCACATAATTATGCTAATTGTATAATTTTTTGTTACAGTGGTAGTACATATAAGGATAACTTGGAACCGGATCAGGTACCGGGAGGCTTAAGTACATACACTCAAAACCGCCAAAACGTAAGTCGCAGTGTACCCCGGCGCGCATGCTTAAATTTTTGTATTAATTTTACATTCAGTCCATACGACTATTATGATTTCTCTTACTTACTTACTTATTCCCTTCACTCTTTCGATTACCGTAAACGTCTGTTTGATAAGTTTTTGTTTTCATTTCAAATTGTGTGTTGCACAGAATCCCGCCGATTTGGAATTTGATGAAATGGCCGCTTGGTTGGGTGAAGTAAGTCGTTTTATGTTTTTAGTTTCTCTCTCTCTCTTCACTTCCGCTTCATGTAAATTAACGTTAATCTCGTAGAACATTACGTGTGACTGTATCTGTGCGTCTGTTTTTCTTTCTGTTCCAACACAGACGACCACGGAGGAATCGGTGACCAGCAGCGAGTTCGAGAAATTCCTGGCGGAACGAGCGGCCGCCGTCGAGGCGCTGCCGACTACGAACCCACCGCCGGCTTCCAACACCCGAGAGACCACGACTAAAAAGGAGGACAAAAGCCTTTACGCCCTATGAAGCCGAGTTATTCCGAAATGAAACCACAAAACATTCTAGACTTACACGAAAAAGCTTTCATTTGCATTTGCATTTCCAAGCCTTTTGTTTATAAAAGAAAAAAAAAGAATGAAAAGGGTATAGTTAAGTGCTAACACTGATAATTTCAATAACCTTCGGCAAAGATTTATTTTTATATACATATAAACGTTATTTTAAAGTATTAATACAAGCGAACTAGTCTACAACTAAACAATTGCATTATACGTAAGTAAAGGCGTATCATGTCTTGAATGTAGGTAATTTTAGGAAACGCTGCACTGGCTGCGGGATATTTGTGATTAATATATAATTATTATTATTATTTATATATATAAAAAATTATAATATCATTGTACTTATATAAGTACCAATTAGAACACTCATATATATGTATATAAGCTTCAAATTATATTTTATAAATGTTTTATAAATTTTTGGAGAGTGAAAAAATTTTAATTGGAACGTTGTAAATGTAGCAGATAGATATATTTACCAAAGAATATTTTCAATTTTCATTCGTTTTTATAATCCGTGATTAATGGTGTTGGTATTTTTCTTATGAAAATTTATACAAGTAAATCATTTTTATTAACAAGAAATTGATTTAAATTAATTGTAAAATAATAAATTATATATTTTTAGGTAATGAAAAGATAAAAAATTGATTTACATTAAAAAAAAGTTTATCATAAAGTTTGGAAAATATTTTTATGTAATAATATAAATTCTTGCATATATATATTTTTAGTTACTGAATTGAATCAAATAATTGTGGATGCATAATCGATTTAAAAATTTCAAAAATGAGCTTATAACTATTACGTACAATATTTTAGTAATTTTTTATAAGAAAACTAATATCATTAATGCCCATCACGGAAATAATATATATTTTATTGCTTACACTAGATATAGCAACTAAGTGCATTATTTTATAAAAGATTAACGGTGAGACGTTTTCTTACTACACACTGATAGATTTAGTTGTTGTTGATTACATATATATCTAATATAAACCTTCCCTATATAAAATCTATAATTACTTTTTAACGTATTACCACAGACCGATAACCATAAGTTGTAGAACGTACACATTTAGGGACCGGCAAAGAGCTAAAGTATGTATATTATTATTTTTTTAATTTATTCGATAAGTACCTTCTTTGATTGTTAACGGAAATGTCTGTTTGTTTTCGGATAGGTGTTGTTGATTTGCGAGTAATCCTGTACGTAATTAAGGAAGCAAATTTTTAATTTTGTGGAGTGCTTTACGTCATTTTTTCAATGGAGTAGAGTACACCATACTTTACGTATTTTATATAATACTTGCTTTTATGTGTAGAGACCAATAAAATTAATTATAAAATTAATACAAAGATCGTGTTTTATTTATTATAGTCACATAAGAATACGAGAGGGGCTGTTTCAGATATGTTTAACAAATTGAATTATTTTGAGGTTATCTGATGAATTATTTAAACTGTACTAACTAAATTACAATTCAGTAATCAACTGTTAATTAATTACCGATAGATTCAACGTATTTTTGGTGTTTTATAATAGTTATACTTGCAACGATATTAATAATAAACTATATATTACGGTAATTCCTTAGTACAACCAAACCTTAGCATAATTCTCCACTAAAAAAAATAATATTTTTTACATATATTTTTTTAATATGTTGCTATGTAAATAACAAAAATAAAACAATTACCATGGCAACATTATTATTGATCAAATTAAGACTTTGACAAACTTAATTTTCTAGAGAATTTTACACTGTTATATTAAAATATGGATCCTTGTAAAGAACGAGAACCGCAGATTATTAATCATCTTATGATTGCGAAATGTCTGGAGGAGCAAGGTTTGAAAGGTGAGTTGGGCAGATTGGCCAGGGAGGAAGGAATTCCGTGGGACGAAGTCACGCACATCAGGATCGAATTTAAAAGTAAGTTTTCTTTCCGTTTCCTACCATATATCGCATTTATTAATTTATATCATCGACTAACTCTATATTATTTTATATTTTATTGTCCAATATATAACTTTCTGTATCTTGAATTTCAAATATGAATAAGTCTCTGACTAATATATAATGTTATGCTTAAAAAAATAAAACACTGCATACATATAAACAAAAACTGTTGAATATTTGTTTCTGGGGGTGTTTGCCTTGTAGAATATTTGGAATATGATGAAATTAAACTCGATCACATTGTACATATTGGTAAAACAAAGATATTGACTTTTTAAATGTAAAACAATTATTTTCCATCCATTTTTATAATTGTAATTTTAAAGTTCATCAATATTTCAGATATATTACGTATCGATCACATCTGGGTTCTGCCCAGCCTGACCATGCTGAGCCTGAGCAACAACCTAATCGAGACAATTGAAAACCTGCACATGCTGATCCACCTCACGGAGCTCGACCTGTCCTTCAACAAAATCAAGCGCATCGAAAACCTGGACGAGCTCGACAAACTGCAGATGCTGAACCTGTTCAACAACGAGATTGAGCAGATTGAAAACTTGGACGCTTTGACCAAGCTAAATATTTTCAGTGTCGGAAACAATAAGATAACTAACAGGGATAATGTTAGTGGTGGTAATTAGAATAGAGTGGGAGTGATAATGATTTATTTGAATTATTTTAATAACTTAAAATATCTATATCAATATCAAGAATTTAAATTGTTTGTCCAATAACTTATCTCTTGGTGAAACATTTTGAATTGATCAACAATTGGGTTGTTTCACTTTCAATTCTTTACCTAATATTAAATTGTTTTTTCTAATTACATAAATTATTTTTAAGAATGTAAATTAGAGACAATATTTATTTACCTAAGTATTCATTTTAGGTGATGTATTTAAGGCGATTTAAATACCTAAAGTCCTTAAATATGGCGGGAAATCCATGTGCAAATTCGAAGGATTTCCGAACGTTTGTGGTCACCTTTCTGCCAAATATTGTTTATTACGAATACAAGATGGTCGATGCATCCGAACGAGAAGAAGGGCAACAGTTATACGTGTTAGTATTTAATAACTTTAGTTCTAGACATTTTAACGCACAAAGAAACGTATTAGTGTTAATTGAAATATTTCAATCAACTTTACCTGTTTACATTATACCGATGGAATAGTTTTAAACAAAGAAAGAAAGTCGTAACGTTTTGTTATAATATTTAATTTTGATACAATGGTTATTATGAGATTTTAAACTAAGTTTTTTTTAAATATTTTTAATATTGAATGTTAGAAAAGAATTGACGGAATACGAAAAAGTGGAGCGCGTGATCAGAGAGCGGCAGGAGAAGATCGAATCGGAAATTGCAGAGGCGGAACTGCACTCGGAGAGTTTCGTCGAATTCCTCGGCACCAGCCACCTGTTCGATCAGATGTTCGAAAATGACGAAGAAGGTAAACTCCTGCTTAAAGTCGGCGACGAGGCCAAGGAGTACTACAACGAGTACGAAGAACAGTTTTTAGAATTGACGCGGCAAATTTTCGAAAACGGACAGGTACAGTACAAAATCCGCAAGGAAGAGGTCGAACAATTCACGAAGATAACTGAAGGCGCGAAAGTGAAAAATCAAGAGGAGAGCATTGTAAAATAGGTAATCGATCAGATTCGCGCAGTTGTTAGATGTATCCATTTTTAGGAGGTGATGGAGAGTTTTATGTCGTTTAAAAATGAATTATTCAAGAAGATCCGTTACGAGAAGGAAAGGGTGGAGGACGGGTCGTTGAACGAAGTCGATTATTTGAAAGGTGTGGATGAGTATAGGCAGATATTCAAGGATGAGATACATAAAACGTGGAAAGTCCTAATGGGTTTGGAATTGACGCTGTATGAACAGATGGAGGAGACGAATCAGAATTTCGAGCAGACGCTCACGGAAATGCTGAACGTTTTCATAGAAATGGCCCAAGGTTTCTTCGCTCAGATCCGCATGGCCCAGGGATCGTACAACGAACTAATAACGGAATTGGCGAATCGATATTTAGCCAACATCACCATTAATCCGGATACTCCGGTTCCGCCCGAATTAAGGCCAGTAGGTTAAAGATGCGAAAAGTAATACTCAACCTTTAAAAATAGTTATTTGTCGATAGGGACACTCTGATGAATGCCACTAGTGCATCGCAAGATCTACACCTGTTGGTCATTGACAATCGCGAGGATCGCTTGACGAGAAGGGCCAGGGCTTGGTTAAATAATATGGTTAATGATCTTCAGAAGTAAGTCACGTTTTAAATCTTTGAATTTTTTCTTAAATCACTTAGGAATGTATTTTCAATTATTAAAATAGATAACGCATTAGTTTTTTTTTTAATAAATAGGTTAAACGTTAATTATTTTCTTTATTCTAATAAGTTTTTATAATCATATCATTTTAGGAATGAAATAACCAGGTCACGAGCGAAAGTCCTTGAAATTAACCATTACCTAGATATACAGAAGGAGGAATATGAGGAGCTGATAATATTACCAGAACCACCACCGGAATTATAATTTAAAAAATAAAGTATAAAAAACGTTATGAAGTAAAAGTGAATGATAAAATCCACAACCCACATGCAAATATTTTTATGGTAAACATAAAAAATTATTGATTGTGTGTTATTATTTGATTTAATGGAGTTAAAGACGTGTCAACGGTCTTTTTTAACTTCTGTCTTCCTTTTTCTTAAGCGCTTGTATGAATCCTTCAATACTCTTTTGAACATCTGGCTTAAGAGCCAAAGACAAAAACTCCTCCACGTCCTCTTCGCGACGATCCATTAAAGTCTGCAAATGGGTTTATAATTATGATGATGGTTGCGTTCGTTACTAGTTGGAAATCCATAATATAGGCATTAAATAAAACATAGTAAATGTTTTATTTAATGCATGTGGGTTTATAATTATTTGTGGACTTAAACTTACTTCTAACAACTTTGATCTTAACGCGGTTTTGGTTAATTGCCTGGCCAGGGGGTGTACTTTTTTAAACCTCTTGATAAATTCTTCACCCATCGCCAGTGCCTCGGCTCGATCGTTTGCAATTTCATCAACTATGCCGAGATTGAAGGCCTCCTCAGTTGTTAACAACTTTCCGGTGGCTAAGACGAGCTCAGCCTTACGGGATCCGATGGTGTATGCAAGGGACGCCTTCAACCAGTCCGGAGCGACGATGCCTATTCGGACTTCGTTTAATCCGATGATAAAATTCTTGACCATAACACGGTACTCGCAGCTCAGTGCCAGCATACATCCACCTGCTGGTGAGTGGCCGTTTACTACGGCCACCGTCGGATATGACGTTGCCTGCAATTTCAACCATACATCCTGTGCGACTAACCATAAAGCCCTCAGATTCTCTCGTTGAGGTTTGTAAAGTTCCGTTATCTCCAATCCAGCACAGAATATTTTTTCCGACGCCTGCAAGAAGTAAATGAAGAATATTGTTATAATCAGAATTAAAATTAAAAAATAAACCATTGAATGTGTATAAGGATTAAATCAAAACACTTCTACTTTTATTAAACTTATAATTGATGAAAATGCGTGTTCTTAATATACATTATTATTTCTTCTTAAGAGTTTGTAAATAAGCCTCGAGACTCTGTTGAACTTTCGGTTGATTCACGAAGAACAAGAATTTTTCGACGTCCTCATCCCGGTGGTCCATTAAATCCTATAAAATAATAAGTACATCATCACTGCTGCTGATATTTAATGCTTGCTAATCTTACACTCAAATCCTTCGACCTTAAAGCAGTTTTTGTTAATTGCCTGGCGAGCGGGTGCACCTTGGCGAACCTCTTGAAAAACTGTTCGGCTTTAGCCAATCCGTCGGCCTTATCGTTTGCAATTTCATCGATCAGTCCAACCTTTAAAGCTTCATCTGTTGTGAATAGATTGCCGGTGGTTAGAGCGAGCTCACTGTGTCTGGTCCCGATGGCGTTCACCATGCTGGCAATGAACCAATTCGGAGCAACAATGCCCAGCTTGGTCTCGTTCAGTCCAATGGTAAAGTTCTTAACCATTACGCGGTACTCACAGCTGAGCGCGAGTAAACATCCACCGGCCGGTGAATGTCCGTTTACAACTGCTACGGTCGGAAATGCTGATCCGTACAATTTCAACCACACATCTTGCAACGTGGTCCAGAAAGCTTTAACCCTCTCCTGTTTGGGTTTGTACATTTCCATTATGTCCAAACCGCCGGAAAATACTGAATCCGATGCCTAGAGGATAGTGTAATGGTCAGTCTCCGATTAATTGATCGTCCTTTGGATCGACCAGGCGTAGTTGAGTTTTACCAGCACAGCATTTTCAAAAATTTCACTCGTAATTTTAACGGTTATTTTATAATCAATTTTTTAGGGAAATTAATTATAGTAAAAGGCGACTAAATGCATTGCATCTCTGCTACTCCAGCCGACCCAAGTACAACATAACGTATTCATAATATATCATTTAAAAAAATGTTGGCAGCAAAAGTGACATCACATTTAAGGTTATGTTATTATAATAAATAATAATAGCTTTAAAATTAATGCAAAATTTTAAAGTTTTGTAATATTGAAAAACGCGTTCCTATCTTATCTGTACCCTATGGAAATTTTAAGCTTATTTATATATTTTTAAAGGTAAAAATTAATGATGCCCTTACTTAATTTTTAAATTAACAATTAATAATCTCTCAGTGTATTGAACAAAGCTAAAAATTGCATTACTGTAATAAATGGTTATGCAATTTCTAGCGATAATAGAAACATTTATTAGTAAACATAAATTTCAAAAACTTAAAAGGAAATATTTATGAGTTCATACATATTAAAGAAATTAGAATTAAGGAAATATATAAATGTAATTTATGCATGTATTGTCACCATTTTTTAAATTTCAAATTACTCTAATTTAATTTACAAAACTTAAAATGAACTAAACATAGATCAACCCAAATGAATTATATAAAAAATGAATAGTTTATAAATGCATAATAAAATTTAATATTTACTTATAATAAATATAACTTACAGACGTTAATATCATCCCTCTTGACTTATTGTCGTCGACTTCATCTAAAGCGTTTGATAGACCAGTCAAAAGTTCTAAATTTAATCCGTTAACAGGCGGCCTTTGCATGGTTACTGTGGCAATACCAGTTTTATCATTAACAGAAACGTTTACCAAGTTTTCACCGCTGCTATAACTCCTGGCTGCATTTATTAGAGGAATGGAGTTCCTCACTACATTCCTTAAGGAAATCATGATTGCAATCAACCGACACTAACTAGAGACTAAACTCGAAGAAGGTTAAAAATACTATGGATATATCCAATGGTCAAAGTACGAATGGTCCAAACTCCAAACTTTATGTCAGAAACTTAGGTTACTTCACTGAGTGATATTTGCAAGATGGAATATTTTAGATGGAAGGGGAAATTAAAAAAGTGGAAGGGGTACTAAAGGAATGTTACTAAGCATTTATTTGTATTGTATTGTATTTAACCTTCTAACATGCATACCTAAATAAATATATAATTGTACACAAACCGTAAGAAAAAAATATATACAAATAATTTTGGCTGCATGTAGAAGGGCGGAGTTCCCTCTTACAAATGATCTTCCAGTTGAACCCGCTGATTCTCTTCCTTTGATTTGTATGGTGACCCCATTTGTGGATATCAGACCATTATGTATAATTTAACAACTTAAATACCAAAATATACTAAAAAATATTCAATGCACTCAATTAAATAAACCCTTCTACCTTTCGGTGGAGGGCATCTACTCGATATATGAATATGAAATATATAATACATATGTATGTTTTTTCTTCAATTTTGTTTATCTCAGCATATATTTTACATAATTTTATGGGACAAAACTTAAATGAATACATAAATATTATATATTATGGAAAAGAAGACACGATGACTTTGTAACACTTTATTTAAAGTTACAAGTGATTATAGTTTCGCTAACAGCTAGTCATATATACTCGTATAATAAATAAACTTTATGTTTGATAATAACTAGAGGTTAGTCGAAACTGTAGTCACGTGTAATTTTAAATAATAAAGTGGTAAACAAAGTCATCGTGTTTCTTTCTTCATCATATTCAAGATAAACGACAAAGTAAACACCTCCACAATTAAACATATAAATATTACATATTTTTATTTAAATAGTTTAAATATGAAGAACTATAATATTAAATAGCCGTTATCAAAAAAAAGTTTTGATAATGGTTAGTCGAGTTATTGAAAGTATAATGAACTACGTTTAAACAAAGTTTATATTAAGTATAAATATTTTTTATTTAATCTTTAACCTTTCTACCATTTCTGGTGTAATAAACAAGATTAATTTTTTTTTAAATCCTCATTTAGCAAAACATCTAAAATTAACACTTTAATTTAAATTAATTAAATAATTTAAACACAATTCATGTAAAATATTTGAATATTGTTTTTGCATATTAATTTTCTAACATCATTACAAATCAAAGCAAAACAATCGAATTGAGACGAAAACAAAACAAATCTCCTTGACAACAAAACAATTCCATAACAATAAGAAAACAATACAGGCCACCTTGGCAACGAAATAACAGAACATCGTAATTATTATGTAATAAAATGCACGAATATTCTTTGCGCATCGTGGAAAACTAGCAAAAAGAAATTAAAACGGTAGTCATCATCCATCAATCAGTTGAAAAATGACGGCCAACATGTAAACAATCATGAAAAACGATGTGAGGGCCTTAAACGAAGAAAAAGTGCGCCAACGATTGATCCAACTAAACAACTACAACGTAAAAAACGGTTTGCACCTTAAACAGCTTAAATCACGCCTGAATTCGCCCCTAAGAAGCTCCAACAGGAACTTAACCTATATTTTTGCAATTCTCGTCATCTTCATCTCAGGACCGTTGATTGGAGATGTTTACAACTACGCGTACGGTATACGATGTTTACTGCCTAATAATTATTTCGTGTGGGAAGCCACCCGACCGATATCAGACTGCCAATTTTGTATCAATGTGACTGCTCCGATTATCCTTCAAAATGTTACCAGGAGCGAGTTTGCCCCCTACGCCTACACTTCCAAGCCAGTCGTTGTAAAAAAAGCCTTCCTACATTGGCCCGCCTTTGTAATTTTTGATTATTACTTTTTTAAAAATCTCTATGCTCGATTCGATGATTCAATACGCAGTGTCGACGAGGAGTGTCAATTTTTGCACTTCAAGTCCGACTTCATATCACTGGGCGATTTTTTTGAAATGTCTGTGGACAGGGTTTTAAATCGGGCTGGTGAAAAATCTTGGTATGTTGGATGGTAAGTTAGTTTAGAACTTTGTGGAACTTTTATAAAGTGTTGTGTTTTAGGGGTAACTGCCATCCTCAAATTTTAGCAGAAATGAGGAAGTATTATCCGAAGCCTCATTTTCTACCCGAAGACTGTGAAATACCATCTAAGGAATATGTGTTCATGGGGTATGATGCTGGAGCAACAATGCATGTAAGTATATAATCATATACCATTCTACCTGTTGAGAGTGTAGGGTTGTAAGAATAATATAACCTTTAAATAATTATTATTTCTATTGCCAACATAATTTTAAATTAGTTTCTCACTTAACCCGTGGTGAAACATTTTTGTATTAATTTGATTGTTGAATAAAATAACAAGTGAAATCATACCAAGTGTTTTAATTCAACAATCAAATTAATTTTAAATTTATTAAAAAATAATTATTATGCAACCATTACTAAATTAAAACACTATATTTTCAATCATTAAGAGATTAAAAATAGTAAGTGTGTATAAAAAAAGTTTTGTACTGTTAATACTTTAATTTTAGCTTGATTTTATTAATCGTTTGATGTGGCAAGCTCAACTGAAAGGCTCAAAAACTTGGGACTTGCTTCCATCCAATGAGTGTGAACACGTTTGTAGCCCCATAACGTTTAAAGTGGAACCAGGAGATGCAGGTAATTTCTATAATTACAGTTACTTATCTAATCTTATTATTTATTTATTATATTTCTTTTAGTATTAGTAGATACCAGAGTGTGGTACCATGCTACCACAATAGCACCAGGAGAGTTCAGTTTATCCATTCAATCCGAATATGGATAATCTTTAATGTTGACAGTTTATTAATATGGGTAATCTTTAACTGTTTACCATATTACTAGCACTTTTTGCTAGTAAGCAGTCAATTTTTTTTTATAAGCACATAATCGTGTGCCATTTTCATATACCAAAAAAATGAAAACTTGCCAAATAATAAATGTACTACTGAACAAACGTCTTCATTGTACTACAAATTTAGTTTAGGAACGATTTTAAATGTTTTTAAAATTGTATATGAAGTTACCATAACTGTTTTAATTAAAATTATTTTATATATTCTTGCCCGTATGTGCCATTGTAATGAAAGTTTTTATATGTATTGTATAAATATAAAAATGTCTATGTAATTATTGTTTTTTTTTTTTCATAACCTTATTACAACAAAATAATAATAAAACAAAATTAAATATATCTATATTTTTATTAAATATTAAAAAATCACACATTATAAATCCAAGGTTCCGTGAGATAAGAATATTCCCGAAGTGGAAACCCCATCATTGACTAAAGTAAAATTTCCAATGAAGATACTTGAAAATTGATAAAGTCGTACGAATAATAAATGCGCGTCCTTACTTCCAAAAAAAAAATTTCATTCGTCGACTCTATCAGGTCAATGGATCACAAATATTTATAATTTGATCTTGACATCAAATTTTTTTCCGAACATCCAGATGCTAACAATATCAAAAACATCTATCACATATGTATAGACAAATAAAAACTGTATCCTTAAATGTATATTTATATATATATAATTTTCTCCGAAAAAAAAAAACAACGGTTTTGATGTTCATCAAAATACTGTTAGCATTCGTCGGCTTTGTTAGAACAGCTGCCACTGTCCAAGGACTGCGTTCTTTATGGCCTCTATGTACTGGGCGGGCACCCAGTATATCCAGTACCTCGAAGCTTCTGTAGGCCCTAATTGCAAACCCTTAAAAAAGACAACCAATTATTATCAGAATTATTTTTAATCATTGCCAACCACTAATAAATTTAAATTAGCTACACAAACCATTATGTGGTACTCCTCATGATCTTCAATTGGCTCGGACACGACATTCTTAATTGTACCCATTGATAGTTTTTCAGTCCTTTCTTTAGTACTAAGCCACAGTTGGTCTGCTTCTAATTTAAACGTTAACCTTACTTTTCCTCCGTGTTTATTCAACATTCCAGATAGTGGTACTGGTGGTAAGCTTTCCTATATAAAAAAACATCCTATATTAAAATTAAATTCAAAAGTAAACTTTAAATAAAATCATTTTATATATCCTGTATTAGGCAACTTATTCTACAGTATCCATGAGAAGTAGAAGCGCCATCTTAAAATGAGGCAAGTAACTATGAGTTTATTAATTAGAATCGGGTAATTAGCCATACAAAAATCATTATTACGAAATATTCAAGGACAATTGTTACATAATAAAAATTGTAATTCTTTTGTCCAATAAAATCTATTATAAAAAATGAATCAACTCACATTTATATTTTTAATCCCCGGCATAGCATCATCAGGAATACCTTTATCTAACACCTTCCGATGTATTTTTTGTTTACTAAGAGGCTCCTTGGCAGCTGCTGCTTTTTCTGACTCGGCAATTTCCTAAAAGTACAAAGCAATGGATACATTAAACAAGTACCTCAAATAAAATCAAATGTTTTATAAATTTGTCTGCACATTCATCAACGAATTAAAAACTTAGTAGACACTAATTAAAGCGACATCTATCATCTAGAGATTGTATTACACTTTCCTAATTATTAATTAAGTAATCAAGTTTACCTTCATGTAACTCACAAAAATCAAACTTCCTAATTATGTTGAGTAATGCTTATCATGATATATTACTACTACCCTTTGATTATTTATAGATTACCAATATTTAATATCAACCTTTCCTGATAGGTACAATTCTTCATTTATTTTTTAAATAATAGAGATGATAAGATGAAAGTCAGTAAACATTAATAATTCTAGTTCCAAATTGCAACACCATTAAATTCTTTTCTACTAACTATACTAGACACTTTGTACACTCAAAAATCCACTTACCTGCTTGGAAACGTAAGAAACAGCCAATACATCATTGAGTGTAGACCCGACCAGCATAATTTTTGCTCCTTTTGTTATGCCTATACTTCCCAGTGTTTGATTATCTTGCAGTAGACCCTTGTACATTAATTTCTGCATAGAATCTGGCACTCCTGCAGCAAAATAAATTTACATTACAAAACAAATAAGTCAATTTAATTTATTTTATATAATTTTTAAATAATTGAAGCAGTAAATTTATAAATAAATTAAAATGGAATTTTTTTGAGTTTGGAGATTATATATAGTTGTTAAATTATCTTATAAGATTAAAAAAGTCAAACATATATTAAACTATATCTATGTATAAATGAATAACCTAATGCAGATTCAGAAACTTATTCCCGGATAATAATAAATAAAAAATATTTGCATACAATTATGCAATACTGATTGGAATTTTTTTTATTGTAATAACTTTTTAATCACAAATAAAATTATTGTTTACATGTTATGATTACTCTATTAAAATTATCTATATTGATAGTAAGTTAATAATAACATAAACAAAATGACTAATACTGAAAGTAATAAAAATCCACTCACCTACTAAACCCTGTAATTGCTTTTTAAAATCAGCGATTGTGGTGTCCACAGGTGCACTAACGTCATACTTATTCTTATTATACACTATCTTAACTTCGATAATCTCACTAGAGGGCTCAGCCTTGTTCTTGCAGTCCCCGGAATCTGTCTTGGGTATCTTGCACTCGGACGGCTCGTCTGTTTTGTCTTCCTTGATGTGATTCTCCTCCAACGAAACGTTCGAGACTTTGCTGTCGTTTTCCATACCTGCACATTGAAGGGTTTTACGGTTTTAAGTCAGCAAATTGAGTTTTTCAATAGTCTGGTACAACAAAGATGATTTGACACATAAATGACTTGCACGAATTTCTGTATTGACAGCGTGTGATTCTCTCTGAATTGTTGTATTAGTTATTGTCAGGTGTCGTGTTTAGTGTGTGGTGTCGATTTGAATATTTTCTGTCTTGTTAGCGAAAGTTATTGTTGGATTAATTAAACACTCACCAACAGCCTCCATCTTGAATAATTAAAACGTGCTGTTTGCACCTTGGCTGCTAACTTCGCGTTGCTGTATATTGAAATCAAATATGAAAATGGATTGTGAATCAAAATGATTTAAATAATTATTAATTTTCAATAATTATTACATAAATAGATCAATTTATACTTATAATTATAGTAAATTTTGTTTAAGATTTTATAATTCAACTGAAACATATGTATTTTTTTAATGTTGCAATCATTAGTGGCTTAATGTCAAAAAATTTCTTTCAGACGCGTACCTTTGCAGTCACGCCAATCTACCCGCGGCAAATCCCCTGTTTCGCTCGGTATTTCCCAATCGTGAAGCAGTTCTTTTATTTTTTCGCCGGTGTCAGCAAGTTTATTTGATAATAAATTTCAGTGGGTCCGTTGCACTTTTTGGCGGTTGCTGGGATTTTAGAGGGGAGTGAAAAATGCCACCGAAGAAACGGGAAAAGGACACGGACTCCTCCAAAAATCCGCGTATGGATCACATACAGGCCGACCATGAGTTATTTTTACAAGCGTTCGAAAGTAAGTCACGCTCATTAGCAAACAGTCGAAATCCATACACAAAACCACTAATTTTGCAGAACCCACACAAATCTACCGTTACTTACGCACCAGAAATATGTGTTCGGTAAGTTAAAGCTTTACACAACTTGGCTCTAATACCCACCGTGGCCCAGACACAAATGGGGAAGAATGTACAGCTGAACGGAGGGAAATTTTGATTATAATTGTAAGCTTATTGTGTGAATGTTTCAAGTTTTATCCTCCTAATGTTTACCCCGTAGAAACCTTAAGTTAATAAATAAAGCAGAGGGTGTAGCGTGAAAATAAATAAAAATTCTGTGGGAGTGCTTTGTATTCCAAAAATGCAATAAACATAGAATTGAACTTGTATGAAAAAATGACAGTGCAAGTTTTAGTTTGTATTTAATTGATTCTGTAAAATAGTGTGAAAATAATATCATTTGGAAAAAGGAATGTAGAATTTATATTTACCAAAAAAAAAAAACAGTAGGTTTTTGGACAGGACTAGATAAAACAATGATATAGAGCTGTTTTTTGATTCATAATGAATTTATTTAAAATGAAATAGGCAGATAAAGGTATGCAATGGTAAGTACCACCAGGAGATGAAGAACTAGTGAATATTTAGTGACATTTGAAACATCATTTCAAGTTGTAGTAGGTAGTGTTTGGCTATCGACCACATGATCTTTCTACTGTGTTATTTGTGTGTGTGTAAATGAGCTTGTTACTTTAAAGGATTGCCCCCGTCATTCTAAAACGGCATTAATTGCATCCCAATGGCGAATGGTATCTGTCACTCATCCAATTGCTGACCCGAACTTATGATGCTGCACTATCACTAGTTCGGCTGCAACAGTATCACCATTTTAATTTAATTTGTTTCAAAGGTGTAGGCTCAAATTTAAACACCTAATCTAATTTGAATTCTTCCTTAGTTACTTTTTAGTGTTCTTGATAAATAAATACTGTTTCGTAATATATTTGATCAATTAGATAACCTCAAACCTACTGTCACTTTATATCGGTCGGGGATTGTTTAGATTTTTTTTTTGTATTTTATGTTATATAACGCAGAGCAGGAAATTAAGGTTTTTAAATTTTATCAGTCATTAGCAGTTCTTGGGTTTTTATTACTTTAAAAAATTAATTCTGTTTTTATAGGCTTTAAGATTATAGAAAAATTTCTTTTATATTAGGTTTTATAAATTTCTTTATAGTGGTATGTTTGGTTATTTATTGTTATTGATTCTTTAGTTTTATTGGATTAATGAGACTGTTGATAGGCGAATCTCCATTATGCACTGCAGATGTTTAAAAGCAAATGAGTAGTAGTAATAAAGATTGTTCCTGGTATGCTTGCAAGTGTAATACTAGAGGGGTGTCACATAGTGTATGGTTGTTATAGTCACCTACCTATAGCCCATTTCTTGAATATCATATGAATTTTCTGTATTCATGTTATTTAAAATTTTTAATTTTTTCCCCTATATGTTTTTCCATTCTGGTTTCAATTCTTATTGTAATTCATTTTTTTAAATCAATTGTTTCACCCTTGATTTCCATTATGGCTATTCTAATATAGTAGTCAAGCCGGCGAGAGTTGACTGTGACTCATGCGATTTCATACTAAGAACAAATATATAGCAAATATTATCTATCTCATTCTATTATCATCCTAGGATGACCGAGACTAAATGAAATGAAAGAGCGTATGTCTGATTCTTCCAATATAGAGCAATCAATCACAGTCAGCTATCGTCGGCTCGACTATATCTACTTTTATTCTGTTATTTCCATTTTCATTCTGTGAACATTTTTTTCTGTTTCTTATGGAACTTATATCAGATTATTCCTTCGTTTGTTCATACCATTGTTTGATTTTTGGCAATTTAAAAATATTCCGTTTTTAATGTAAAATTTCTTTATTTTATGTATAATTCTTTGCAAAAACATATAAACGTAATGAATAATAAACATTAAATCTCTTCTGACTGGCATTTTCATTATGTTCGTTTGTTTTTTTATTTGATACAATGCTTGTTCCACTGCATCTTAAGATTTAGATTTCTATGAACTTTTTAAATCTATTTTCAACTCCTGTTATGATTGACCTTGTTTTCTTTAATTTTTTATTTATAACCGGAAAACTACCAAGCTTTTTTAGGTACAATTAACTTGCAGCCTTTTAATTCTTTTTGTATTAAAAGAATCTAAGAAACAAAACGTTAGTTGATTGAATTTTTTATTTTTAACCTGATATTTTTAGATAAAATATTTAAACATTCTTCCTTTGTCTGTGTATGGCCGGGGCCTAAAGGTGTCAGATAAACCCTGAATGTTTATTCCAACAGCCGATCCTACTCAACAGGACGTTGGCTTACATGAAGCACCGCATGTCCAGGAGCCACAAGAGCCGGCAGGGTTTCAAGGTGGACTCGCTGCTGGAGAAGATCACGTTGAAAAACAAGGACTACCCTTCCATAATGCCACACATGAATCTCACTTTTCTAGGATTCTACGATAAGAACATCGATCCGAACGTGAAATCAGTACAAATTGAGACAGCGCTAGTGAAGATTAGCCATAAGAAACGTAAAGACAGCTCCTCGCCGTTAATGGAGGCCTCGTTCGGAATATCCGAAGTGGAGGTGAACCCGCTGGAGAGCAACCCTCCGCACCTGGCGCCATCTGTCAGTGTTCCAACTGAGGCCTTCAGTTTATCCAGTGGGCCGCTGGCGAAGTCGTATGTCTTACTACTCAGAGTGGCGCATATAGTAAACGCTCCGCATTCGATCAACGATGAAGATGAGCCGGCCGTCAAAAAACGTAAATCTGTTAGTAACGTGGAGGGTGCAAAGTTATATGGGTCGGAGTTGGTGGTGTATGACAAGCACAATCGGTGCCTGTTATCGGATGCAGACTACGAGTTGACACTCCATGAAATAAATAGTAATAACAAGAACTCGCCTAGGAAACCTTCGACGTGGGAAAGCAAAGAGGATTTGGGAGATTGTTGTGGGAATTTGGATGCTTTAATCAAGGGTCCTAGTGTTAAATTTAAGTTGAATTGGTCACAGAAACCTGCAGAGAAATTGGTTGAGAGGCCAGCACTTTATCCGACTAGCGAGTGTAAGGAAAATACTACCCCTGTAACTGGTAACCAGGAAAAAATACAAATCGTGTATCAGTTTGTTTACAATAACAACTCGCGCCAACAAACCGAAGCGTGCGAGGATTTACACTGCCCGTGGTGTAGCTTAAACTGCAATGAATTATACACTCTGCTCAAGCACTTAAAGTTATGCCATTCCCGATTTACCTTCACGTATGTTCCTATATCGGTGGGCGCGAGAATAGACGTAGCAATAAATGAATTATACGATGGTTCGTATACCGGTTCGCCACACGACTTAATAACTCAACCATCGGTGTGTGCATTTTCTCGAAACGGTCCGGTTCGAAGGGCTAGTGTTACCCATATCTTAGTCTGCCATCCAAAACGGCCTAAACCTAGCCTTTCGGAATTCTTAGAGTTAGACGATTGCGAATATGACGGCCAACGACCTTTTATCACCGGTCACAATCGCTTGTATCACCACACTGCGACCTGTTTACCGATTTACCCCAAAGAAATGGATATCGATTCTGAAGGAGAAAATGACCCTGAGTGGTTACGGAGCAAAACCATGCAGATGATTGACGAGTTCACCGATGTGAACGAAGGTGAAAAGGAACTTATGAAAATGTGGAATCTACACGTAATGAAAAACGGCTTCGTAGGCGATTGCCAAATTCCCCTAGCATGTACCTCATTTGTGGAAAATAAAGGCAAAGAATTGTTATTGAAGAACCTTTACAGGAACTTTGTCGTGCACATGTGTAGCCTTTTTGATTTCGGATTGGTCAGCGCCGTTTGTTTATATTCGACCGTGAAGAAGCTGCAGGAAATGGTGGGGGAGACCGGAGCGATACGCGCCGTACTCAGGGAGTCGCGCGAGGCCCAAATGGACAATTGGCACAAAACCGATCCGGAGAAACCAGGCCCTAGTAAAACACCGGGAAATCGCAAGAACATTGGCGTGCAACGACGTAAGGGCACCCCGACTCCAAACGACGCGCCCATTCGCAGGAAATCCCTCGGCGGCAGCGAGAACGCACGCAAAAGATTGTCGCTCGCCCTCAAGCAGACCGACCAAAAAAGCAGCAACTGATAATCTCAAGTGCCTCCTACAGCCAGAGACGATGTATCCGTTTATAAATATTAATTGTATTTGTGATAGATTACGTAATCTTTTTATATTTTATATCATTCACCAGTGACGGCTCGCTTCGGCGTTTACTGGCCGAAGTGAGCCGTCGCTTTCATACATACATACATACATACATTCATGTCTATTGTTAACTAGATGTAAAGGTTGATAATTGCGGGGATGCTATTTATTTAATACAAACTGGGAATGTAATTTTATTTACACCATACATGTAAATATATAACGATTAATTTTTCGCTTTAAATTGACTACTGTTCACTGCCACAACTCTTTTGCACCGGCGAGGTTCGACTTAATTAAAATTGTACTCTAGAAGATATTCACCACCACTCGCCGCTGTGCTCATTCGCAATCATTCGTTCTCCATTGTTAAGGAAATGATACGTATTTAACTGGTATATTCATTCGATCTGATGTTTTAAATCCCTTAATCCACATTTTCTATTAATTAAATTTTAATTTAATCATAAATTTTTATATGTATATTACATCTAGTGAATTAAGGGATTATATTGTTTTTTTTTGTCTATTAATTTGTGTTGTTATTTTTCCAATATATTATTTTTTTTACGATAAAATATATCCCAATGTTCATAAAGTACCAGGACAGATGTATAACTAATTTTAAAATATGTAATATTTTTAATTAAATTTAATACTAAATTACCTTATTTTATTAATAAACAAAACACTAGTAATTTTTTAATTGAAGTTGTAAGCTCACCTGGTATTTTATATAGTTTTAATTTTGACATAAATGGTATGGTTTTTTTGAGTTTTTAAATATGTTTTACCACTTATAAATGTGGTGATCGTTTATTCATAACTAACAAACATGTATGCGTAATTTATACCCAAATCAAGTGTAGGTTGTTAGTGTGTTGAATTATTTTGTTAGGTTAGTCTAGTCAGTTAAAAAGAAAAGAGCAAGGGAAGCCAATTTGAATATCGCACGCCAAGAAATAAAGCTCAGAAGTGTACGAGGATTCGCTGGTGCAATGCGAGAACAATTTTTTTTTTGATCATTAGAAAATTTTTGATTTTAAATATTTTGAGCGTTTATACGTAAATCCATTGTAATATTTGCCAACTGCCACTGTTTATTTCGTATACCACTTATTGTAATTATTTGTCGTTTTCTTTTTTTTTTTAAATATAATACATTTATTTGTATGTTTTTATTGGCGTTTTCTCCTTGAATTTAAGTTATATTTGTGTCCATATACCGGGTGTCTCAGCGTGCGCGCCGAGTAGCTTTACGGCTAAACGGTTTATTTTTTTCAAAATCCGTTTTCGCAGGAGTATGTAGGTGTATTGGGACCACATTTTAAAATTAGTTTTAAATATACAGGGTGTCCCATAAAAGCATGGCGTATCATAGTTATGTTTTTTCTTATGGAACACCCCATATTTGATATTTTTTTCAGATTCTACATCAAAAATAAGGGTAACTTTCATTATAAGATCATATGCCTAAACCTAATAATTTCTGAAATATTTAAACAATTTTGGAAAAATTGACGTTTCGAAAAAAAATTATATCTTTCAAATAGGTGAATGAAAACAAATGAAATTTTGTGTCAGTATATTAGACTAATGGGTGAATATTTTAGGCCATTTATAGGAATTTTAAATATTAAGATGTTTTGATAATTTAATGTGTCTACAGAAACACATTCAAGGTCAAATTTCGTGCTTACTTTAAATGGAACACCCTATATCTAATAAACCTATCTTGTAGCAAATTTTATTATCTTTCAAAAAGTATAAAAGTATTCTATACCTGTTACTTATAGTTTTCAAGATATATCCATTTTTGTTAATTTTCGACATAATAATTATTAGTATCAATTATTGCAATAGTCAGTTAACACAACCAATGATTTTCGAGATATTTCCAAATTAACACACTAATTGAATAATTTATTTACACATATGTACATGATTACGTAATATCGTCTTAGAATTTCAAAAAACATAACGAAAAACAACAAATGAAATTAACAAAATAATAACAACATTATTTTTTTATAACAAATTTTCAAAAATACCACCATCGCACTGAATGCATAATTCAATTCTTTTTTGAAACGATAGTTTAACATTTCTTAGCATATTGGGTGTTATTGATCTAAATGCATCCTTAATTCTGTCCTTCATGTCTTCAACAGTTGTGGGAGGAGTGGTGTATACTTGATTTTTAATATACCCCCATAAAAAGAAATCCATGGGGGTTAAATCAGGGGATCTAGGTGGCCAAGCTACGTGACCTCCTCTTCCAATCCATCGCCTATTAAATATTCTATTTAAATATTGACGAACCGCCAATGAAAAATGAGGTGGCGCACCATCGAGCTGTAACCACATGTTTTGGCGAATATTCAGTGGAATATTCTCTAATAATAATGGAAATTCTTCTTGGAGAAATTGTAAAAATATGGGACCATCCAAGTATCCATCGAAAAAATGAGGTCCAATGACGTAATTACCCAAAATGCCTCCGAATACATTAATACTCCAACGATGTTGTCGATCAGTAATTTGAAATTTGTGGCAATTTTCGGTGCTGTAATAATGGCAGTTACGTCGATTAAAAGATCCGTTATTATTAAAAGATGATTCATCCGTAAATAAAATATTATTCAAAAAATCTTCATCATCGCCACTTTTATTTAAAACACATAAACAAAAATCTAACCGCTTCTCGAAATCCGCATTATTCAGATGCTGGTGAATTTCATAGTGATATGGGTGGTATTCATGTTTTTTTAATATCCTTGATATGCTCGCCTTGCTTAACCCAGTCTCACGAGCTACTATACGTGTACTCGTGCTAGGATTATCTATTACAGAAGTAAGTACCTGTAATTGTGTCTCCTCGTCCTTAGTTACAGTGTTGAAGTTCGTTTTTTTCAGATACTTGACACTGCCTGTGGTTTTAAATATATTTAAAACTTCCTCCAATGTCTTCTTATTAGGATGTCTCCTATCAGGGTACCTTTCGCGATATACTCTTTCCGCTAAGAGACAATTTTCATAACATTCCCCTATTATTAGGATCATGTTAATTCTTTCGTTTAAGGAATATTTCATTTTTGCGGTCGTTACAAATGATTCGAATGTGTCAACTGACTTTGTTTATAAACAAAAGCTACACACTAGCTTATTGCAATAATTGATACTAATAATTATTATGTCGAAAATTAACAAAAATGGAAATATCTTGAAAACTATTAGTATTAGGTGTAGAATACCTTTATACTTTTTGAAAGATAATAAAATTTGCTACAAGATAGGCCTATTAGATATAGGGTGTGCCATTTAAAGTAAGCAAGAAATTTGACCTTGAATGTGTTTCTGGAGATACATTAAATTACCAAAACATCTTAAAATTTTAAATTACTACAAATAGTCTAAAATATTCCCCCATTAGTCTAATGTACTGATACAAAATTTCATTTGTTTTCATTTACCTATTTGGGAGATATGATTTTTTTTCGAAACGTCAATTTTTCCAAAATTGTTTAAATATTTCAGAAATTATTAGGTTTAGGCATATGATCTTATAATGAAAGTTACCCTTATTTTTGATGTAGAATCTGAAAAAAATATCAAATATGGGGTGTTCCATAAGAAAAAACATAACTATGATACGCCATGCTTTTATGCGACACCCTGTATATTTAAAACTAATTTTAAAATGTGGTCCTAATACATCTACATACTCCTGCGAAAACGGATTTTGAAAAAAATAAACCGTTTAGCCGTAAAGCTACTCGGCGCGCACGCTGAGACACCCGGTATATTATTTAGTTCCTTGCTTTTATTTAAATGTTATTTATTGAATACCAATGAAAAATAAGATAATTTTCATTGTATATTATTATTACGGGTTTAAAAAATAGATGGCGTTCAGTCGTTTTATCAATCATTTACGTTTAAATTGTTATTTACACAGTTTAGCATGCTGAATGTAATTTTGGGTTAATAATGTGGTTGTTAATACAAATTTAATATGAAAATTGTATCAATGCCTTTCCATTAAAAATAATATTTGCTATACAAGTCTGACAAACCATAATTTTTGAGCGTTATCATGAAATTTTACTTTGATTTAAAGTAACATGTAGTTTTAGAAAAGATGTTTTTACTGTAATCTCGCGATTTATAATTTATTTCAATTAATACTGCAAAAAGTATAAAATTCCATTTAAAATTTGAGTTATTTGTTTTAAATAAAATGTATTTAAGTCGAAAAGATAATTGGCGATTAATACCATAAAAACTTCAAGCCGATTTTTAAAATAAAGATGGTTGTAGCGACCGTTACTACGTGGTGGTTCGTGATCATAAAAAATGAAACACTTTTAATGAATAAATTTAATAAATTGTGGTATAAAACATTGAAAAGTGAATCATGTTTTTTTTATGGGAAAATTAATAGAATTGCACATTTAAAAAGCAACCTATAATTCTGATAGCGTTTCATATGTTTCCATTGTATTTTGACACCGTCGGTTTTTCGTAAATTTTATTTTGAGTTGTATGTTGACATTAAAAATAGTAATATGTTCTTACCAAAAAGTGTTGAAGAAAAAAAACTTGTCCTAGGTTGTCCGTTCAAATATTCCCATTGAGTGAGTGACTTACGTAATTGACGTTGTTTGTAATTGATAATTTCGAACTGAACAGTGAAGCCGATATGAATAAAACCAAAAACAAGACGCAACAGGAGAGCCAGGGCGCCGTCCCGAAAGTCAGCAAAGGGGCGGACCAGAGCGACGAGGTTAGTCGTTCGGCGTTCGCGGTGCGTCAGTAACGTGCGGTGTTCTTCTCATTTTTCCAGATCAACGATGACCTGGCGTGTCAAATTGAAGACCTGGCCTTGTCCCCCGACAGCTCCGACGATGCCATCTGCAAGAGCGACTGGTTGAAGGCGCGCGATAGCTTGGAGAACTTGCTGTCTTCACGATCCGACAAGGTACGTTGGCCACCCTTTGCGCGATTTGCAAAAAGACAGGCCTTTTTTTGAAGGCTTTCGCATTCTAGCCGGGCGACGTAACGAATTCCAAATCCACCTCGTGTACGACGTCCAAAGATAAATATTCGATCGGGGAATCGCCGCATTCGGAATCGCTGATTGGTGCCTGCTCGAATTCTGTGTCCAAGGTCCTATCGTGGGATCCTTGGGATAAGTTGGGGCGGAAAATTAAGAAAAAGAATAAGGTTTGACATAGACTAATCACATCAAATAGGTTTTCTCTGTACACTATTCTTCACTAGCCTTCAGCGGCGGCTCGTCGGTATTAGTAGGAGAGGCTAAAGATGTGAATTCGTTGAGGCTAATGTATGAGTGACGCGATCAAAGATATGATACATTACTTTTGGGGAAGGGAGGGAGTTTTTAAACATTTATAACGCCCCGATCGAAAACTTATAAAACTTGAATACGGCTGTGTTATTCCCCCAAATAAACGGCGTAATTATAATCAATACAGTATGGTTCTTCGCGTTTTAATTAAACTTATGAAAAAACGGTACTTTATATTTAAAAAAATCTGTAGCCTCCTCTTCGAACTTCAACGAGCCGCCGCTGTTTAACTTCAATATTCTACCATTATTCCTCACAATTTGTTCTTTAATAAAACACACTTTGAATAAAATAAGAAAACTTGCCTAAAAACTTATATGAAAACTTATACATCATTAAAATTTTGGAATTTATGCTAATTTATTATTTTTATGCCTACATCGAAAGGTAAATGGCATTTTTGATAATATAATATATTATATTTATATGATATTTGTAGTTTTTATTTGTACCTATGATTCAACTTTTACTTTTAAGAAGGGATGAGATTGCTAACATCCTATATTAAAGTTGGCTCATTAACTTTAACGCTGACCGATGGACCTAAACAATCTATACAACCAATAAAGTTGTGGACCAGGGAAATGTTTCCATGAGGCGCATTGTGTGGTTAGATCGGTTAGCTCAGTGTTTGATAATTTGAGTCGAATTTATTGTAGGAAAATAGTATTCTCTGTACTAAATTTTCATTATTTTAACGTAATCAAATATTAGAGTTTACAGAAAAGGAGGCACGAAGAGAAGTCGTCGGAGAGCGTGGCGTCGCTGGACCAGAGGAAGGACTATAAATCTGGTGACGAGGCCTGTCTGGTCAGCGATGACGTCGCCGATTCCGATCTTCAAGACTACGCGTCCAATTATGACTATCCCCCGTACCAGCCGAAAACTTTGCGCACCGTCGACTTCACGAACAAGGTGATGGTGGTTTACATCAAAGATGACAGGGTGATCGGCGTAACGACGGAGCCGCTCAAAAAGGAGATGGAGCAGCAGATGAGGAACAAGGAGATGCGCAGGGGACACTCGCTCGACAATCCGAACGGCAAGTCTAGTCGAAGAGTGGTATAAAAAGAAGTAACGGCGCGCGGGAATTGTCTCTCTTTTTTTTAATTTTTGAACTGCGGTGAAATATTACTATTTTTACACGAGTAATTTTAAAATTGAATAAACTTGTTCTGTTTACTACTATCTAATTATTTTCAACGCGGATATTATAGATTAGCTTAAAACTTACATTTCGCAGATTTCCTCTGTGATAATAGTGTCATCATGGATTTCAACAAAAGCATCTCGTTTATTTATTCCAAACAGCTCATCCTCGCCTTCGATTTTATTATCAGCCTTAAACACTTATAAAAAGATTAGAGCGATAGTTAAAGAATAACTTTTATTTTAATATTATAATTAAACTTTTCACTCACCTGCACCGATATGATTCCACAATACAATTAAATTGCAAGTGTTAACATTATTCAATCCATTTTTTCTGAGAGAGTATCGCTGTCAACAATTTCAACAAAAGCACGTTGTCGTTTGTTTGTTCTAAACTCATCAACGCCATTAAACGAACGTCACTCGCTGATTTCATTATTTGCACCGCACAAATTTACAAAATATTAGGGTAAGTAGATTATTTTTTAAAATTTTAACCTGATAATTAACTTTTTCACTAACTTATCAACATACTTACGCTGCAAGGATTACAATTTAGTCCGCCACACTTAACCAAAACTATTAATTCATAAAAGGCATTTATTGTTTTCGAAATCATGGCATACTAAGTACAATCATTATAGTTGGTATGCAACTTTTGTTACACCGAAGTGAAATTAATTGCATCTTTATGACGAACAATATTGATCATCCATCTAATCAATTATTCAAAATGTAATTGTTATTACTATTAATTAATCAGTACAGTAATTAATTATTAATTACTGTACTGATTGTTTAACTTAAATTTTAAACGTGATTGTGAAGGTTTACACTTTATGACTTTTAAAGCACAAGTATAAACATATTTCACTTGTAAAAATGACCTTAAGTGAAGAATGGTTGCGACTACATGGTAGTAAGTCGTAATTTTGTATTTGTGCATATGTAAATAAAACGTATATAGAAATTAATTGTGATTAAAAACGTAATAAGTATCTATTTAATAACACACACTCGTCTTGCAAAGTTTGTAGTTTCAGGATTGCTTATTTTTCTATCATGTATGCAGTATAAACACAAACATTACATATTTTCTTTTTTAATCAATACAATTCTTATGCATTATTAATTTTAATCGTAATGACAGATAAACTTTGTCTATCCGATAAGTACAATTTTGTTTGTGTGAATTAGAGAAAAATATATACAGGGTGAGTTTTTTTCGATGTTCTCTATGGGGATCTTGGAAACTATAAGAGATAGAGAAACGGTTAAATGGGGAAAGAAGTGTAGATTTACTAGACGAATAAAATTCCACTTTCAAAGTTTTCAAAAAAGTCAAGGGTAACTAGATATTTTGAAAAAGTAAAAAGAGTCAATTTTTTCAAATCAATATATCTTGGATAAAATAGCAAGATGAATTTTTTTTATTCATTCAAATCGAAAAGTTAGATAAAAGTTGTGGGTCACTTGTAAATTTGTTTTTATTCATATGTGTGTAAATTAAATTGTTTCTCTTTATTTATTGATTTTATATTGACTTAAAAGTTACGTTGTTATCTTCCATAACACTAAATCTTTAACTCTGTCGTACTTGAAATACTGGAGGAAATCGATGGGCACTTGTGTGGCGGTACAATTGGGTAACTGGTGTAGACAATCTTTGAAGTATTCGTAGCACGGAGCGCACGTTTCCAAATCGGCAACGGTGAACACGTAGCGTTTCTCCAGGGCTATAAAAATTGTCTTCTTCGGCGGTACGGCCAAAAGTTTTTCCACGGTCTTCATGAAGGATTCTGTTAATCTGTCATCGTAGACAACTGTATTAATAAAATGAAGATTAATCCATAATATAATATGTATTTCATAAGTAATGTTTTTTAAGTAATCTATAATTTGCAGTTTTAAATCTCCAATTTTTTTAATAGTTTGTTTTGTAATTACAGCAAATCAAATTTTAAACTTACCATCAGCTGCTAACACCAATTGAATCTGAGGTAGTACATCAATTATATCTTTACTGAATTCTGACGTAAAATCCAACTCGAGCACCTTTACGGGATGCTTCGATAAGGAGATATTTCTTGCGACATTATTTTCTATGAGATCTAATAATCCTCCAATATTTATATCTACAAAAAAATTAATTATTTATTTTTCATACTTATATGGATATTTTTTACTGCCCTAGAATACTATTGATCTATCCTATTTCACCTAATTATTCAATACTCTAGCAAATCCTTGACCTACCCTAATAAATTATTATTATTATTATTTATTGTTCTAGCGTTCTCTTGAGCTAGGCTAACAAATTATTAATTTTCTTAGCGTACTCTTAACCTATCCCAATACGTTATTCATTGCCCTAGCGTTCTCTTGACCTATCCCAATTTATTATTCATTGCTCTAGCGTACTCTTGACCTACCCTAATAAACTATTAATTGTTCTAGCGTTCTCTTGACCTAGGATAACTTAGCGTACTCTTAACCTATCCCAATACGTTATTCATTGCCCTAGCGTTCTCTTGACCTATCCCAATTAATTATTCATTGCTCCTGTGTACTGCTGATCTAGGCAAACAAATTATTTTTTACTCTAGCGTACTCTTAACCTATCCCAATTTATTATTCATCGCTCTAGCGTACTCTTGACCTACCCTAATAAACTATTCATTGTTCTAGCGTTCTCTTGATCTAGGATAACAAATTATTCATTGTCTTAGCGTTCTCTTAACCTACCCCAATACGTTATTCATTGCCCTAACGTTCTCTTGACCTATCCCAATGAATTATTCATTGCTCCTGTGTACTGCTGACCTAGGCAAACAAATTATTTTTTACTCTAGCGTACTCTTGACCTATCCCAATTAATTATTAATGGCTGCAGCGTATTCTTGACCTAGGTTAACCAATTATTCATTGTCCTAGCGTATTCTTGACCTACCCCAATACATCATTAATTGTCCTAGCCTGCACTACTTTCCGATTATATGGAATTAAGCGATAGGAAGAGTTTGAGTGGAAGATTTTACATAAACTTTACCATTCAGCTTGCCGTTAAAATTAATATTTGAATAAGTATTGCAGTATTTTTATGTGAATAATAATAATGACAGCTATGAAGCATTTAAATGCTTAACAAATCTTTTAGATAAAAAAAAGAGAATGGATTACCAGTGCATATCACAGGTTTGTAAATTGATGCTATAATACTGGTCAGCCCTACACCTGACGCCAATTCCAGGACTTGTCCGTCCGGTAGTGACTTTCCATTGTAGATCAACCAATCGGCCAATAACAGGGCTCCTCTCCATATCTGTAATCCGACTTGGTTCAGGTAGGTGCTTTTGCTATGTTCTGAAAATGTGCAACAAATTAATTTCTATCTATAATTCTAACAGAAGTAATATAATGTACTTAAAATAGTTTAAAAAGTAGTTTAGGGTTTCCCTTTATTATTATCATTTATTTTATATTGGGAATTTGACGAATAAAGCACTAATAACCTTTCTTCACAATTTTATTTGATTTACCAAATGTACATTTTGGACACAAAGTGACCATTATTATAATGGATTAGCACTGCGATAATGGTCACTTTGTGTCTGAAATGTACATTTGGTAAATCAAATAAAATTGTGAAGAAAAAAAAAATAGTGCTTTGATCTTCACGTAACTCAATCAACCAATTTAAATTGGGAACTTTATCAGACGATAAATAAAACTTACTGTAAGTTTGATAATGGCCTTGTAAAGGTTGAAACTATAGTCACTGAATAAATTCCGTGTGTGATATTAACAAAGTATACTTTTATTTATCGTCTGATAAAGTTCCTGATTCAAGATGTATCACAAAGTTATGGCTTTAAGCATCCAACATATTATTTTAAATTGAATTTTCATATCATGAAGTGAATTAAAATTACAAATTTAATTAAAAATAAAATAGATTTTCAATCAGTTCATCAAAACTACATTGTATACATTAGTTTTCTTATTACAAGTTTTGTTTAAGCTGCGCTAATGGGTTTAGAAAATTAAAACTTCATTCATAAACATTACCTATTTGGTAATAAACAAAAACCATTACTCGTGATATATTTCTAATCAATTCAATTAATTAGTATCCATTAAAATAATTGAGAGAGAGAATAACATCTTTACAAGTATACACAGTATGGGTTAGTCTCTCCATTTGGGCTATCGACTATCGGTCTTTCTGCCCCGTCTTGACTCTGTAATCTGTAAAAAAATAAATTCTGCTGCTACCTAGCTTAACTTTCTGGATGATTCAAACTAATGAATTGATGTAGGGTTATATAATTGATTTTCCTGCAATTAATAAATACGTTTATTCTCACCTATCAGAACTGTGTTGTTGTACTCCTTTGAACTTTTCCTCGCCAACTCTAAGTCACCATCGGAATCCTTCTTCGGTGAATGTGGAATGTCTTTAAACGGGAACTTTGATACTACGTCTACAATGAGAACGAATTAAAACTGTTTTTAACCGTTCAAAAACGTACTTTTGGCATTATTCGGTTGAATGTTTGTCGTATAGTCATTTTCTGCATATAATTCTGACGATACAGTATTTACTTCATCATCCATTTCTGAATTTGGTGTATTTGTGCTAAAAATGTAATTTATCATCAAAAAACTTTTATTATGTTGTTACAAAAAAGCTTTAAATGTCTAATAAACAACAAAATAAAAAGATATAGATATTTATTTTTGATAATATTGATTTTTGCGGCTTCTACTTTGTTATACATGTTGAGTATAAATAATAAACACTTTGTAACTTTGTTTGTATAACACAATTTGTATAATACAAAGTTGTTTATTATTTATTTTTAAGTTACGTTAAGATTTGTATAACAAATTTTCTTCACAAATGATTTATAACGTTTAGAGTATTTATAATCAATAGCTTACGAAATGTACATCTAACATAAAACAATTATTTGAAAAAAGTGTTACTATTATACTATTAATTTAAGAAAGTTTTAAATTTTTATGCAGTGCACTGAAAAAAAACTGTAGGTTTAACACGAAACTAAAAAAATAGGGAGATTTTCATAATAAAAATGTATTAAAGTCCTTTACGTTGTAGAAAACATTTCGTAAATCTACAACAAATGAGTTTTATAAGACTACAAATATAATACAAAAAGAAAAAGAAGTACGTTTATAAACGTAATTAAATACAACTCTTATGCCAATTTAAAATTGAAAGGTATGAAATAAAATATAGTTTTACCTAATTTTATTCATATTTTTTAAAAAATAAAAAGAAATATAGTAAAAATTTAAGGTTAATATTATTTGATAAATGTATGCAACCGAATATACATTATGTGTTAACACTAAACTAAGTCACTACGTTTTTACCATTAAAAATTGTACTTTATTGCATGCCACGTTATATTTTCTACAGTTTTATGGTAGGTAAACTACAGCGAATTTTAGTGCGATCGAAATAAACGTATTTCATGCATAGATTCAATTAGGAGTAGTTTTTTTTACAACACAGTAATAAATAGTTAATTTATAGCATATTTATACATAGAAAATAATATTATTTATAATGGAAATAATAAAATTCAACGGCTATCGACCCGAGGTTTTTCAGACGTTGTTTTTTTATATGGATCAATAAATTACCTTGTTATTCACGTTATTGTTATAAATATTTATTTGTTTTTTGTTGATTAACTACATATTTAATATTAATGTAATTCTGTGTTTTTATACAAACACTTATTCATATCAATAATTATTATCCATTTATGCAGGGTGTATGAGTAAAGGTGGATGATATGTTTTGCCTTAATTTTCTTAGTTATTTTATGTATTAAAAATAATAAATAAGTTTTCTTTTCTTATTAATATCCTTTTTCACTGGGTTTCGTCACTACCACGCCAGAAAACCGTTTCTGATTTTGCATAAAAATGTGATTTCCCATCGTTTTGATGTATTCTATCTCTAATAAACGTTTCTAACTGCAGTACACCCAGAATATAATTTTATAAATTTAAGTATAATAAATACGTTTGTTAGATTTTTCACCACACTATGGTTTTTAAGATTTTATTACAAAAAGATTATAAATCCTGACTAAAAACCCTTCACTTTCATTACTTCGATTTAATTTACTATTATTATTATATAATGTAAAGATACCCTGGTGATTTATTACACATATGTTTTTACTTTCCTTGTATAGAATATAGGCAAAGTTTGGTATTTTTTTTTAATTTTTAATTTTCATTCAGGTGGAAAAACATTTCATTATCAATGCAGCCAACCGGCCCAGCAATCAATCTGTTTAAAAAACACACTAATAAATTTGTAAACTAGCGCATGCACTATCTCGGATTTCTTATCAGCGCTATAAACTGTTTATACAAGTAAACAATATTAAGCTTGTGCATAATAACAAAAATTTACATTTAAATACGTCGCTTGCTTAATAAAGTCGGACAAGTGCGAAAAAACATGTAAATATATGCAAAAAGTTGTATCTATATGTACTTTCATAACGAGAACGCTGAATCTATATATTTTCAAATTTAAATAAACAATACTATAAATGATCACATTTGAAATTTTTTGTTGTAATCAATTCCAATTACAACAGCATACTTCTAAATAAGAATAAAAATCGAATGTCAATTGTTTTGCACTATTTTTGCTTTGGAAAATCATGATTTTAAAATTTGGTTTTAACTAAAAATATATTGTTCCAATCAAAAGATGTATACATGAAATAACAAATGAAAACATAAATTAAAGTTTCAAATGGTTCTAAATTACATAGATTTTCAAATAAATGCTAAAAAAGTAACAAAATTTAGTTCAATATTTAGAAAACACTTAAAATGTAAAATATTTAGTTGGTTTTGCTAATTAATTAGTGAAACAACCCAAATGTTTATTAATATTTTTACCTTTTTTAATTGTTTTCATTAATTAAGATTATGACGAAATATCTATCAATATTTAATAAAGCAGGGTATATCAATAAAGCAGGGTATATCAATAAAGTGAATCAAAAACGTTTAAATTAAAATGTAAATTTGAATTTTTGGGGGGAGGGCACTATACATATAATTTTATTTCATTTTGCAACATTAATTTCATCATTTTGGTGAAAAGATATAAAAAAAACAATTCTTAAAGTAAAAACAAACGAAAAAACATGCAAATCATGATTTTTATAAACATTACAGGTCATAAAAAAAGCGAAAACGATTTACGCTCTCATCAAGGTAATTGATGACCATCAAATACTTTCTATAAGCACGCCGATAAAGAGCGAACATTTTCGTGAAGTTTATACGTGGCGACAGGTGTTGATCGTCCTCGCCACCCCCATAATTGACGCATACCAAGTACCTATTATTAGGTTAAAAACACAGACTGCAAGCACGGTGTGTTTGAATGAATTAATTCGAATCGTAATTATGCTAATTAAAACAAGCAATTAATCGCACACAGAATACCTTGACGACGGTTCAGCGGATTCTCTCGTATTATATAAAAACTGGTAGCAAGGTTGAAATTAGATTTATTTTTGAATTTCAAATTATGACGCAACGTTGCCTGTGTTTCGAAATAATCCCTACGTTACAACCATTTATTAGTTATTAATAAACGTAATTCTATCTATGATGATAATAAAAATTTAATTTTTTTCACGTGTATGTCGTGTTGTAATTATTAACATTTTTTTTTTGTTTGAAAAACATTTGCAACGTGATGACGGCTTAATTTATTTTTATTAAACATTGTAAAAAAAAATATCATTGATTGTGAATTACAATATGAATATTAGCGTGTAGAATGTTAATATATTCCTCACCACTATTTCCAGCGATAAGAATAATATTCCACGTCGGGCATCGTAGAAGTGACAATGTGTTGATAAGTCACGTGCCCGGCCGGCCAATGGCGAGGCCCCACGAATTTTGCCACGTTGAGTAGTAACGTCCGCCTCTCACTTCACGTTTTTCACTCAGTTTTCATTTGCCAGTCTGGGTGGAAGAAGTGGCTTTCAAAATTGGCGGAAGATGAATATTATAGCGTTAACATGTCTGATATTCGCCGTGGCATCACCGGCCTTAACCGAAGACATCAAGACCGATGAGGGCGTTTTAGTTTTAACGAAGGACAACTTCAAAAATGCCATCGCTGACAACGAATTCATCCTGGTGGAATTTTGTAAGTACACGTTGATCTTTATAAAAAAATATGTAATTTAAGAAAAAACGTGCCCTATAAGTTTATAGCGTGCATAGCGGCTTTAACACACAATTACCGCGTTGTTTGATTAATAAAATACGTCATACGTGCAAATCGGCGTCCCGGCGTAATTGGTATTCCGCCACAATCCGTTATCCTTTGTAACGCCGTGTTAATTTTAACCAAAAAATTACGTAGGTCATCAACCCAGGCGCTTGCCGCGTGAGCAATTTCCCTTACGATGAAGACCGTACGATAATTTCCGATGCGTGGGCGTGCTGATGATTTTCCCCGATTCTAACCATCCGTAATAACTGTACAAATAACGGCGTTTTTTTTTTCGCCTTAGATTACACGTGGCAAAAAAGATTTCATCTCGCGAACGTCACGCGTTGCATCTCGCGGCCTCTCTCCGTTTCACTTTCTTATCAGAAACCGGTGGGTCTTAATCGGCAATCCAATTAGTGCCGGCTGAATTTTGCGTGATCAATAACATTGCAGATGTTTATATTTATAAACACTTATTCGGTTTCAGTTAACTCTCATTATAGGGGTGGAATGATTGGTGTCTAGCCTTGAGTGGGTATTGGCTGGTAGTCCTATATTTGTTTTTATCAGTTGTTTTAGATGTGTGTGGGTGGCTCATTTAAGTAAAGTACGATTAATATTAATCGTCGTTGGAATTAGTTAAAGCCATGTGTATATTATTACTGCTGTTGTTTATAAATATTTGTAATCCGGGTTTATTGTATGATGATAAATATTTACTTACTTATGCTTGAATTTTTAGGACCATTGATTGACCTCCTTGTGAATTTCTCGACCTCATATTAACATATTTGTGGATTCTATATTACTGTTTTCGTAAAAGAGTAATACAATATATTAATTAGTTTATATGTATTTATAAATTGCAAAGAATTATTAAAAGCTTCATTTTTATATATAAAAGTTATTTTTTGTTAGAGAATATCAATATTAAGTTTAAAATTTGTATTTGAATATTTTACCTCGCTGTTAATATTGTTTGGTAAATATCAAAATTGAAATGGTGAATTTGTCCGTGCCTCGATATTTTAAAGCATTTTATCACTGAAAGCATTCAAACCAGATTTTAAGAAAGTTGTCCTAGTTTCTTGATTTTCTCGAAATTCCACTGGTTCACTTTCCGTTTCACAGAAAATATCCTGAACTTCAACACTTTTTTAATCATTTTTTAATCACTTAGGGTTCAAAAAATTTCAATAATTTCCATTGAAAAGACAACCAATTTCAATTAAAAAGTTTTCTGTTGAATTTATAGAGTTGTGTCAGATTCGATTGCAATTAAATACAAAATCACTTCACAGAATCTCGCTTAAAAAGAATTTTACTTTGTAGCGTTGGTAGGACTGTTGTAGATTTATAAAATGTTTCAGATATTAAAATTATTTTAAATCTCTCATATAAATTATGGTGCAAAAAATAATACTTGTATTAAAAGTATTATATTAATTTCTATATATCTATATTTAATAGAACTTGTTTTATATTTTATTATTAACATTAATAATTATCGAACGCTGGACTGCCATTTGAAAAGTCTCATTAGAATTAATACCTTTGTTTTTTTTTTTTTTTTAAATTAAACCTACTTATAATTTCAATCAATTCAAGTTGTACAATTGTGTAATAATTCGAATGTAATTATTGAAACCTATATTTATGGCCAGACTTACTGAATTATTTAATAAATGATTATTAAGCAGCTGCAAACAGATATATTCAATAATGCTTTATAAATTATTCGATGCCTCTAAATTATGTAGAGTAAAACTTTCATCTAACTGCCTTTTAACCAATTTAAACTTCGGAGCAAAAACACACTTATAAATTAATCGGCTGTGAATTAAAATAAATAGAGGATACAAAAACACCAATAAATTTTATTTATAACACACACTTTATTAAAATTTGGAACACAAATTAAAAATGTGATGTAGATAAAGTTTACTTTTGTCTTTAAGATTAGAAAAATGTATCACAAAGTGTTATTATTTCAATCATATATTATTATTACTCTCCCTTCTAGATCTTGATTGAGTTTTCCAAGGGTGATCAAACCATTAACCAGAGCACCTAGGCCTCACTAGGCTTGTTGTGTTCTCTCTTTTGATATTACCAAACCCAAAATATTGTTAAGTAAATAAACGTCAGATATTTTCCATTCTTGACAGTTGTTAAATAATTGATAGTTATAGAGCTAAAGGGAGACATTTTTCAAACATTCTGGATGTATAAAAATAATTAAAACTGTCACCACACCGAAAATGAATACTACTACTTAAATTACGCGCCGCGAATATGACATTAGTCTGATTACAATCTACGTCATATTATCACAAATTATGATTGTATCATGTCCTTGATGTGTTATTTATGTTTGTACTTCACTTAATTGTAATACTACTTCATATAAAACTTATCAAATACGACTGATAAAAAGTGGTGGAAGTGAATGATTAAAACATGTTAATTCATTTTCAAGTTTTGACAATCTTATCCGATATTTTATCATTGCTATTACATAAGTTACAAACGGAAAAAAGTGCCAAAGTAGTCTTACACATATACATTGATTTTATTTTGATTTTTGTTAATAAAAGGAACTGAAATAAGTAATCATGAAAGTGACATACAATTTTTCTTTAATTAATTTTAAATATTCATTATATTATGATTATGATTTTATTATGATTTCAGTGCGAAAAATCTACTTTTGATTAAAATATTTTATATTCTAAATTCCATCATAGTTTTTCAAAGAAAAAATGTACAGCATATATATTTTTTCACATAACATTAACTAAAAATAAAAAAGTATTTACTATTTTAAAAATTGTAACTTGTCTACATTTCAGTCAACTGTCTGGAAATCAAAGCATCGCCATCAGCGGCCTCTATATTCGTGCAACAGAATTAAAAATCGAACGCAAAACTCGAGAATACAATAATCTAACTCGCCTTACTCAATGTGTACACCACTGGATTATAATATATATATATATATGTTTCTAAAAATGTTGACTTTAAATTCATCTACATAGTAATTATTGCAATTCCATTTGACTCTTTTTTAATGGAATTAAATAATAAATACCTTTATTTAGAAGTAAAAAAATACACAGGGTGGCGGTCACTGCAGGAAGTAAAATCTTTTCCTAGTACCCAGTCTATAATGGGATTTCACCACTTGTATGGAAGACATTAATATGTCCACTTTCGTTGGCGTCGTACTTTCCCCCTGCACCACCAGCGACCGACATTTTCTAAAAGGTTACTGTTATACAGGGCGTATATTCATATTTATTAATTCCTTAAATGTTACTTTATTTTATACAAAATAATTTACTTAATTAAAACAAATATTATTAAAACCTAAATGTAATTAAAAACACATTTCAATTTTAACGTAGGTGGAGTTCGTTTAAAAATAAGCTCTTCCACTCGAACATTACCTTCATCACACCCTTCTTTGTATCATATTTTCGTAACTATTCAATTACTCAACTTCACGTTGTTTTCCGCCGTTTATAGAGGCGTTTAATTTCATTTTATATTAAATTACTAATGACCTCATTGTTACCCATGCCTACAATGTAATAAATCTATTTAAAGATGCGCCATGGTGCGGACACTGCAAAGCGTTAGCTCCCGAATACGCGAAGGCGGCCCAAATCCTGGCCGAGAAGGAATCCAACATCAAGCTGGGCAAGGTCGACGCCACCGAGGAAGGGGAACTGGCCGAGGAGCACGGTGTCCGGGGCTACCCGACTCTGAAATTCTTCAGGAACGGAAATCCCACCGAGTACGGAGGTAACGCGTACATTTCAAACGTTTGACTTGAAAACATCTAAACGTGTAATCGTATCGTTTATAGGTGGAAGACAAGCCGATGATATTGTGAACTGGTTGGTGAAGAAGACTGGCCCACCAGCTAAAGAGCTCAAGACTGTCGACGATGCTAAGACTTTCATCGAGAGCAACAATGTAGCTGTCATTGGTTTCTTCAAAGACCAGACCTCTGATGAAGCTAAGGCCTTCCTTAACGCCGCGGCGGCCATCGACGACCAACCCTTCGCCATTACCTCCGAAGAAGAAGTGTTTACTGAATACGAAGCCAAATGCGGCTCTATCATCTTGTTCAAGAAGGTCAGAAACACTCATTTAATTAATCATACATTACAAAATGCATTAACATACACACTAATTATTACCACTAGTTAAATTAATCATTATGTTAGCATCCTGTATCATTAGATAAGTAGAAAAGGCAAAATCAATAACTCATAGCAATTAATATATATTTTATTTAATAATAAAAATCCATAAGTTGTTTGAAAATTATATTTTATTTGTTACAGTTCGATGAAGGTAAAGTTGTATTCGAAGGCAAACATAAAGACAAAAACATCATTAAATTCGTCGCCACCAACTCGCTCCCACTCATTGTCGAATTTAACCACGAGACCGCTCAAAAGATCTTCGGCGGCGACATCAAGAGTCACCTCCTGCTCTTCCTGAACAAAGAGGAGGACCACTTCGAAAGGATCGCAGAAGCCGCCCGCTCAGTCGCCAAGCCTTTCAGGGAGCAAGTGCTCTTCGTCACAATTGACGCCAACGAGGAGGACCACCAGAGAATCCTGGAGTTCTTCGGCATGAAGAAGGAGGAAGTACCCGCCGCGCGTCTCATCAAACTGGAAGAAGATATGGCCAAGTACAAACCGGAATCGGACGATCTGACCGCTGACAGTATCAAAACCTTCGTTCAGAGTTTCATCGACGGTAAACTCAAACAGCACCTGCTGAGCCAAGACTTGCCCGAGGACTGGAACAAAGAAGCCGTTAAAGTGCTGGTCGCTTCTAACTTCGACTCTGTTGCCTTAGATCCCACTAAGGATGTCCTCGTCGAGTTCTACGCTCCTTGGTGCGGACACTGCAAACAACTAGTTCCCATCTATGAGAAATTGGGAGAGCACTTCAAAGATGACGAGAATGTTATCATCGCGAAAATGGATGCCACCGCCAACGAATTGGAGCACACAAAAGTGACCAGTTTCCCCACAATCAAACTGTACCCTAAGGGTGACAATAAGGTTATTGAATACACCGGCGCTAGGACGCTGGAAGCCATGACGAAATTCATGGAAACCGGCGGCGCATCCGACGGTGCCGGCTCGGAAGAATCCGAAGAAGAGACTGAAGACGATGATACTCCAAGGAAGGACGAGTTGTAAATTTTAGGTACTTAGCTATCTTTAAAGAAGAAAATAATTGGTTGTCTCTAATAACATCCTTTGTTAATACTTATATTCATTTTCCATTAATATCATGTTTTACTTCCGTATATGTTACTGAGGTGAGTGAAATCTGCCATTATCAAACAACGCCGTTTATTACATTTCTCCAATTCACACCGCATCTTCGGACATTCCTATTTTAGGGCCTAATCCCGAATAGCATATAAGTGAATCTATTTTTTGACTTGAAAACCTTTCCTTATTTATTTTTGAAGTGTTTAGGCCCTAAAGTATGCCGATGTGAAGATTTTGCATTTTTCGTTGGCATCATTCCTAAAGATTATTTTTTTATATACATATATAATAGCACAATGTGGCAGGATAGAGGTTGTGTGTCGTGTGAGTGAGTAAAATGCATGGCATTGGAATGTATTTTATGAAAGTATAATAATTTTATCGATTCATTGTACAATGTAAAACCGCATATTGAAAGCCATCTTCCAGAATAAAATATTAAAGTAATCGGTGTTGTGGCGCGTTTCAATTATCCTGGAATTGAAAAAAAATATTCCCGAGTGTAATTATAAGTCCTTGATTAAACCTGTCATGTTTTCCTGCTGTAAATAAATTTTGTATTGAAGAAACTATAGATGAGAAGAGATCATTAACCTATACTAAATCAGCATAGGTATTTAACATTGATAACAGCTCCATCTTTGAAATATTTGCGAATATTCGCTTTTTATGTAAACAATCTACGAGTTTTGTAGATGTGTAAAATCATTGGCAAAATTGAAAGTCTGTTAAGGAAATAATCATAATAATGTCCCAATCATCCATGATTTTTGTCAATAATGAAAAGAGAATATGTAAAATTCCTGAAAAATCTAAATTTGCTAATGAATGAAGAAAAATTAAACGGAAGTAAACAGACGTGTTGTTTTGTCAACCGTTTCATGTATTAAATCTTTGTTAATGATTAAAAGTTGTGTGGATGTGCGAAATGTTTTCATAGAATTTTGATAGAGGGCGCGTTAAATGGAATACACGAGTGGGTTCGCAATATGTTTTACAGGGGGCGCTGTTATTATTAAACCGAGTTTAGTATCGTAAGTTTGCGATCCCTTACCATCTCTGCATGTGCTAAATCAAAGTGGTTTTTCATTAAATATTTTGGTTATAAATTAAAACTGAGTTTATGATGGAAAACAGTTAATCGATTTAGAGTAAAGGTTTTTGTTGTATAATAAGGATAAGGTTGGGAAACTAATTTTACTGCAAGTTGATTAATAGATTAGTTATTTAGAGCAGATAATCATATGGGCTGTATATTCAATGGAAAATATAGCTGGCAACAGCACTTGTCAATTGGTAATGAAAACAAATTGCTTGTAATTTTCGTGTTTTTTATTTTTACTTTTGAGAGACTTCCGCATAAATAATAATACCTGTTGAAAATCTGATTGTACAACTAATAATCACCTTTTGAAAAATATACAATTTCTCAAGGTCCTTTTTATGATAAATCCTCCAACAAACGTTTAAAACTTGTATTTCTCGTATATACAGTTAAACTTTAATATGTGCAATGATGTAGTTAATATTTCGACCTTAATTTGTTGCGACCTCCACATTTGGCATACCTGTAAAATATTAATATCAATATTAAAATATTAATTTATATAAAAAGTATTATAAAAATGCATGTTATGTTTATTGCAATAAAAGTTAGTGGTTTTACTACCATCTGGTCCCTAGTAGTTTAGCAACACAATAGTGCTTTCAAAAACTACTATTTTGCTGCTGGATGAGTAAGTGAAGTTGAATGTTAATGCAATCACAAATGGCGCTATAATTTAATAAGCTTGTTTAGGCGTGATTGATAGCAAAACTAAGTGATTGCCTCAATTTATATTCAACATTTACAGTGACTATTATTAATTGAAGCATATACCTATAAATTAAAGCAATATCGACTAAAATATTAGGTTTAAATGTTTAAGTGTGAAAATAAATTACCAAACCGTTACAACCACACATTATATACTCACATTACTACTGATCCTTAGTACACACTTAAACACAACACGATTTACAATTTGAATGCGGCTTGGTCGTAAAATACTTACTTGTAGAAATTTATTAGGCGGTCGGCTTCTCGAAAGCCCGTCTCTACGGCGCCGTGGACGGTGGAAAAGTAATAGGGGTGGCTGGCTTCGCCGGCAAAAAGCACGATTGGTTTATCTTCGAACCCCAAAAGCGGCTCGGATAAGTCAGTCTCCACTATTTCTCTCCTGTCACCTTCCAGACTTTTGTAAGAGTAGGAACCGCGGAAATGCGAGTTATTGTACCATCTTGAACTGAAGAATTTAAAAAATGTACCTATATTAATTGCATTTTGTAAATACTTAAGAGATTGTGACCCAAATTTTAGAACAGTATCTATGTATTGTTTTTATAGTGATGTAGTTGATGAGATTATGAATTACCTAATGACATTTTGCGGGCATGGAATTTCGTATCTATCGCCGAGGAATTTATCTAGTAAGTACATGCAGCCCTTTTCAATAATGAAGTCGTCCAACATCTCCACTTCACCCGTTAATTCTCCAACCATCCACGCCATTAAAATCGTCGGGTCGCTGTCTATCACGTAAAATCCGTTTATGTCTTCAAGCCATGATCTACCATTCTAAAAAATATCTATTAATTAATTTAAACATTATTGTAAGTGGTATTAACAATTTATTATTATTAGGTTAGTGTTTGGCCATTGTATTCCTTCTGATGTGATATTTGTGTATTCATTGTGTTTGTAAATGAGCTTGTTAATTTAAAGAATCACTCTCATCCAATTGCAGATCTGGACCATTTAAAAAATCTGTTTATTAATTATGAAACGATCTTCAGACTTCAAACATTTTGTTTAGGAATTATTTGATAGTGATATTTTTAACTCCATTCTTACTTTTATAGGTCCTACAGGAAACTGATTCAAAATATTCATCCTATCATCCTCGGTCCACAAGAAGCAGAACGACGTCTCCTCTTCGTTCCACCATCGATGGGGAAACTTGAGCAAAATTTTATTCACCGTCCCAAATCCCAATCCCTCGATGGCGTTGATCTTATAAAAAGGCAATTCCGGTACAAACATCGACCTGAACTGATCCTTGAGGACGCCCAGCGATGCGGTGAAGATGACGTGATCGGCGTTATACGTCGTCCCATCGTGACACCTGATCACCGCCTCGGTCGAGTAATTATCGTTCCACACGATCTTCTTAACGACTTTGTTCAGTATGATCTTATCATCGATCGGGCTGGTTTTGCAGTTTTCCGGGTATTTTTGCTACAAGTTGAATGTAATTATATTTTCTTTTATCGGTACGATCAGGCAGGAATTCGCACCATTAATATGTCTAGGAATAATTTGTAGCCTTTATCTTTCCAGTTGAGCAGCGGGTCTCCTTCACAATCTTTGTATTGTAGGATACCGGCCGCAGATTCATCAAACCAACTCGGTGGAGCGTCGTAGCATAAAATCAGTTTGTGGAACCAGTGGATGAACATGTTGGCTATTTCCAAGTATTTCTTGTTGCCGCCATATTCTTTTTTTATTAATTCAATGTATCTGTAAAAAAAAGTTTTTGGTTCAAATATTTACATTTAATTGTGTAAGCTCTATCTTAAAAACAAATTTTGAACACAAACTTTAAACTTAAGAGCTATTAAACACATTGAATAAGTTTTATTTAGTGATTAAGATATTTCCAGTTATAATGTTCTATAAAGAACAGTAAAGGTATAATTATTATTGTAATATTAGGATTAATATTAAGCATATAAAGATTTTGAGAAGTCCCTTGGAATAGTTAAGAATTTTACCATAACATCGAGAATTTTTGTAATTATAGAAGAGCTGTAGCCTACCTAAGTAACTAAACTTGGTTCAAAGATAAACCAAGATTAAACAACATCCTAAGAAAAGGTTTAATGTTTAGAATATACACAATTTAAAACATTAAATTTTTTCATTAGTATCAGTTCAATCTTAGCTTAACTCATGTTTAACTGCTTCAAAACAAGAGTGACTAGTGAATTGTTAAACTTTGTATCATAGTTAAACCAGGATTAAACAGCTTTAAGACATGAACATTTATAACAATTATGATCCAAACATAAATAAAACTTACTTTTTAATGAAGTAATCCCCAAACGACCCTTTCCTGTACTGCATCTCGAAATCATAAGTAACACTAGCAGCCACCCCGAATAAAGCGTCGGTAATCTCCTTGTTGACCACATTACCAGCAGAATCGTAGAACGTGTTATCCTTATAGGTGCACCGCGACGTCTCCAGCACGTTCAGCTTGTTGACATATTCGAACACCACGTTGTTGGTTTCCCCGTGGCACCACTGCGCCCCCAAATCGACCACGCTCTTTCCGAAGGGTATACTGTTGATCCGCCCCCCGATCCGGTTCTCGGCCTCCAAAACCTTGATGTCGGAGAAACCGTTCTCCAGTAGTTTCATGGAGGCCGCAATACCCGCGGCGCCGGCACCGACCACGACAATTTTCGGGTGCCTCATCATGTTGTTGATCAGGCCCTTCTGTAAATTTAGGTAGACGTGGTAATTTTGCAAGTTGCACATGTTAATTGATTGAATTGAATACCTTAATTTAATGATTATTCCACGTAGCCACGGAGATTGGAATGTTGATTATTTGCAGGAAAAAGAAAACCTAACCTATAATTTTAAATTCGAAATTATTTATTTAATAAACGATTTGATAAGCCTAATTAATTAATAATTGTAGATTATTACGTAAATTATTATTGCAATTTTAATAACAAACTTGAAATAAAAATATTTATTCATTAAAGTATGTATTAATAAAAACGCATTATTAAATTTATGATTAGATAAAAATACATTATATATAGTTTTAGATAGTTAAATATACTTATTAAAATAGGTCTTTTTACAAAAAACTTAATTATTTTTCAAATTTAGTATATAGTGTTGCCTAGATATTAAAATAATTTTTGTGATTTTATTAAATATAATAAGTAAGTTTTATTTAGTGATTATGGTCAAGTAAATTATACAATTCTAATAAAAACTTTAAAGATATAATCATTATTGTAATATTAAGATTATTATTAAGCTTTTAAAGATTTTGAGATGGCATTTGCAATTGTTAATAAAAATATTTATTCCTTACAGTATGTATTAATTAAAAGGTAAATAAAAAGTTATTAAATTTATGATTAAATATAAATATATTATGTATAGTTATAGATAATTAAATATAGTTACTAAAATAGTTTTTTAACAAAAAATTTAATTATTTTTCAAATTTAGTATATAGTGTTGCCTAGATATTAAAATATTTTTTGTGATTTTATTAAACATAATAAGATGTTTTATTTGGTGATTATGGTAAAGCCAGTTATACAAGTCTAATAAAAACTCTAAAGATATAATTAATATTGTAATATTAACATTATTATTAAGTATTTAAAAATTTTTAAATGGCCTTGTTGGAATTGTTAATAAAAATATTTATTCTTTACAGTATATATTAATTAAAAACGCAATATTTAATTTATAATTAGATATAAATACATTATGTATAGTTATAGATAATTAAATATAGTTATTAAAATATATTTTTACAAAACAATGAATTATTTTTCAAATTTAGTATATAGTGTTGCCTAGATATTGAATTTTTTTGTGATTTTATTATTTTATTTAGTTTAGTTTAGTTTATTTGCTTTACAAAATCTATTTAAAAAGTACATACACAAATACACTAAATAATCACTTTAAAATTTGGAGCATAGATCTTGAAAGGGGAGTTCACGACTTCGGGTGTGAATATGGTAAAACCAGTCTAATAAAAACTTTTAAGATATGATTATTACTGTAATATTAAGATTATTATTAAGCATTTATATATTTTGTGATGCCCCTTGGAATTGTTAAATCTAATATAGTTCGAACTAGTCCGGGGCTGTATATAACGTTGCCGCCAAATTTCACTCACCATCTATCGACGTATTGCTTTATTATTAATTCATTTTTTCTCCACTTTATAAGAACTCTATCCAAGTAATTATCTATGGACATTCATCCTATTGCTTATCTACATGTCACAGAGTTAACCTAAAAATCGATAATCATGACAGAAGTATCGTTTACTTCGAAGGCTTATTGCAAAGTGATATTACACGCAGCCAAGTATCCGTATTGTGCCGTGAATGGAGTTCTGCTGGCCAAGGCGTCCGACGCTAAGGGTAAAGAGATAGAATTCGTGGACGCGGTGCCCCTTTTTCACATCGCCCTTAACCTCACTCCCATGGCAGAAATTGCCTTAACACAGGTAATTAATATTAATGAATTGTTCCTATACATGATTAACACACTTTAACACATTTGTATAATTATATTCGGTTAACATTAATTCAAAGTTTTATTTAAGTCATTTTCAACTGTATAACGATTAAACAAATATTAAATAATTCATCAAATAATTGAATTAATTAATTGTAATTTTTAACCATATGTATAACCATCAAATGGCTTCTGTAAGTTACTCGTGAATCTGTTTATCATTCAGGATAAAATATGTTGATAATTAAAACATGAATATTATTATTATTAAAATATGTTAATAATATATAGGTTTAAGTTAAGGTGTATTTTCAATTTAAATGTTTTTACAATTACTTAACAATGTTTCATTTTAATTATTAATAAATTAATTCTAAAAATTAACTGCAAATTAACTTTCTTTATATTATACACTTTAAACAATATCTATTTGTTTTTTTTTTTAAGTTATATGATAGTGGAAGATTTAACAATCATGTATTTAATAATTAATTCATTTACATTGCAGATTGATCATTTAGTTTCACAGTCAGGTCTAGTCATAGCCGGATATTATACAGCACATGAGAATTTCAAAGAGAATTCAATAGAAAAAGCGTATCATAAGATATCGGAGAAGATTGCTGAGAATTATTCAAACGCCTGTCTTGTGGTGGTAAGAAAGATTTCAATACTTTTATTAATTTCACTTTTTAAACAATTAATCTGCCCGATGAATCCACTGTGTGGCGAAACATGTTGCAGTGTTCAACAATAAATCTGAAACCCTTTCAACTGTTTAGTTTTATTGCAATTATAATTATTTTTTTGAAAATTTTATTAACAAACTTGTTTTAAATTAAAACTTACTACAATAATTCTTCACTTAATAAGTGAAGTAACGAATAAATAAGTTTTGCTTTATTTTGATTTTCCTTTTGATGTTTTTATTTTTAAGTATATTTTTTTTTAGGTGGATAACAGTAAATTAAGTCTACACCTAGATAATTTAGGGATAAAGGTGGCTCAATATAGTGATGGAAAGTACAGACCGATCGATATACAACGTGTGTGTTTGTCCCCGAACAATTCACTAGACATATGCACGGCTTTGATAAACAACAGGGCCTACGACGAGCTGGTAGATTTCGACAACCACCTGGACGACGTCTCCCTGGACTGGATGAACGAGAACCTGAACGATAAGATTGAGATGTTTTCGAGGGATTGAAGCGGGTCGCGCGATTTTTTTATATAACGTTTTTTTTATATAAACACAATTCGGTGTAACAGAATTAAATTCTTTAGATTTATTTTATTGTTGTTAGTGAAAAGAATAATAATTTATATATAGTATATATAATAATATATTCAGGACCATTTTAAATTTTGTTTTTCATTTAACCACATCGTTCACGTGATATTGTTAATGAGTAAATAAATATTTGTACAAGTATAAATTGTTTTTTTTTTAATACGATATAAAATGTGTTTTTTCATATAAAAAATTAACATACCTATCTAGTTTATATTTCGCGTTTTAATTAATTTAAAAACTAATTTTTTTAACGAAGAAGGAGACATATGTACTTTATTTTACCACTTTATCTCTTTCGTTATATTCAAAATGTGTCACGAAGTACAGCCTGCATTGAAAGGTAAATGGCATTTTTGTTCATATATATATGATATATCACAAAGTATCCGCCTTCACAATGAAACCAATTTCTTTTAGGGGTAATTTTTATTTATTTTAATTTTAGAAACAGAAACAAATTAATCTAAAAATAATTTCTCAATGGTTTTGAATTATTTTTACGTCAAGTTACACTCGTGTAAACGTGTTGCGAACAGCGTCATCTCTTGGAATATTTTCAAATCAACAATACGATGTGGACATACAGTGCCATCTTACGACGTGTTCTACTGTTTAGTATGCGTTTATTAGTTAGTCTACATGAGGGATAGTCTATGATTATTAACTTTTATTAATCATTATTTAAGAATTATTTATGAATATTCTAAAAATCGATGTTACAAATACAGGAAATTATAATTATAATATTTCTTTCAATACAAATGGAAGAAAAAGCTCCAAAATATTAAAATACTTTTTATAAGCTATAGAAAACATTGTTTGAAGTGGAACATCCAATTTTCTTTTTAAAATGAAACAGAAATTAATTTTAGCAATTAAAGATATTCGAAACATGATTAAAATATGATTTTAATTGTCCAATTTCATTATTAGCTATAAATCGGCTATGAAGGTGTTTCCTTCCTTTTAATATCAACATCACCATTATTAATTACATCCTGAAAGCCCATTAAAGCCCATTAAAATAAATTTCCTAACATCACAACGTCTGATACTCACAATCGTGCCTTTAACTGTATCTAAATAGTGCATGTTCATTCGGGAAAACCATTATTTACATGGTCAAAATGTATAAAATATGTGATGAATTAAATTCTCAATTAACCCGTGGTGAAACATTTTTATGTTAATTAAAAGATTAATTAAAATACTTGATTTGGATCCACTTGTGAATCACATTACAAAATAGTCAGATATGTTTGCTACTGAGCACTACCTACCTTGATATTCTTATTGTCAATTACTGTATATTATGACTTGTGTAAAACAATAATTTTGTTAATTAGCACCAATAAAGAATATTACTATTTTTATATTTCTCGAAACTAGTCAGAGAAATATAAAAATAACAAAACCAAGTGTTTTAATTAATCTTTTAATATAAATTATGTATACTTTAAACCGAAAATTGTAGAAACGCAAAATATTAAATCAATCAACACATTATATTAAAAATCTGTTAAATTTATACGAATATAAGTATTATTTATAATCGGTGTTCATTTTTTGGGTTTCGTGAAGAGTATATCAATATAAATAAAACTGTTGTATTCTTTCTTCGCACTTTATTTCCTAATCTAGTGTGTTAGGTTCTCATTACGAATAATAACTGAAAATAGAGTGCGAAGAAAGGATACAATAGTATTATTTATACTGAGTATATTACACTATAAATAAAACAACTTATTAAAGCATTTTCGTTTTATTTTTGAGTAACCAAATAAATACTCGCTAGATTACAAATAAATAAGGTCACTTCTAAATGCTAATAACATGTGCGTAACGCTTTTTCTTAAAACATCGAAAATATCGTATATACTTTTATATATATATGTACATACGCCCGCAACAGTCGCCCATAAAGAAACATTCAAATGAAAATATTCTCTCTTAACAATATAATATCTAACAAGCGTTTGTTTTTTTTTATAAACTATATATTTATCTTTAATATTACACTACTCTCTTAACCCTTTTTTTTTTAAATTCTCATGTACTTGTACTTTTTTTTTTAAAAGATCGTTTAATTATTAGCCATATAAAAAATGTGTTCTTTCTTTTTACAATTTTAGGTACTTCATGATATTTTATTTACAACTAAACTATTTGTACATTTCGAAAATGATCGTTGTTGAAGTCATCGATGGAGTTATCCGTTCTTAATTTAGTATATAATCGATAAAAATCCTTATGTAATCTTTAAAAAATAATTATAATAATTAATCGATTACATTTGTTTAATCGATTGATGAAAGAACTTTTAAAGAATATTATTTAATTATAGTTTTACTGTTAACTACAGTCACGAACTGGTTTCAATTGATTTTTAAGATTAAAAATTTATTATCATCTTATCATCTTATTTCATTATTAAATAATTGTTATATCCGGAGTTATAAAACTCTGAAGTGTAACTCCGTTTCCCTGTCTTCATCTGCGCTTATCTGAATATATATATATATATATATATATATATATATATATATATATATATATATATCATAATTAGATAAATCAGATGAATAAAGTTTTTAAAATCTAAACAGATTTACAATAAATCAATCCAAGTAATTCAGAAATTATTGGATGATGTAATTAAAGTTAATGAATTGCAGATTTCTCTTACATTTAAACTTGATATCTAATCTTATATACAAAAATTTTACACTATTGAGACATTAAATATTGCAGATTGTATATAAGATTAGATATCAAGTTTAAATGTAAGAGAAATCTGCACTCTTACATTTAAACTTGATATCTAATCTTATATACAATTTGCAATATTTAATGTCTCAATAGTGTAAAACTGGCTTTTAGTTATTAAACATGTTTTCACTTAACCCGTGGCAAAACATTTTTATGTTAATTAGAAGGTTAATTAAACACTTGGTGAAATAGTGAAATAAAACTAATTGTTTAATTAACCTTAATGGCATAAATAAAGTTAATGTTTGTTGCGCTACACTCTTGATGGAAACAGATATTAATATTAGGTGAAGAGTAACACTTGTTGTGTTCAATAATGTTTAACTTTGATAATGGTCTACGAAAACACGTACCAGGCAACTGAAAATAAAAACATTATGGAACAAAACATGTGTTACTCTTTACCTAATCTTAATAGCATGTTAATTTCTGCACTAATTTTATTTGATTAAAATTTTGTTGGCGAATCGTGAACATTTACTGGTGGTACGAATAAATCAATTTCAACGCATCAACATAACACCCTCAATTTAAATTTACGTAGAAATATCTTCACGTGTTGTCGCTAACTTGTTTTCTTTTATAAATCTATTTGTTAAAATATTCAATTCAGTGTGAATTGATGAATTCCATTTATGACTTCATTTGGTCCATTAAAGAAGCACTCGCAAACAAATACCATGCTATATGTTTAACCGTCTTCCGCAGGTTATTTTGTGTTCTTTCATAAAATACAATTAGTTTCAGATCTTATGGTATATCATATATGTGCAGTTGAATCAAACATACTGAAAATAGTACAAAAACTTAGATGAAAATTCTAAATAAAATTAGTTAATTCATACAAAAAATATAAAATTAGATTATAGGAAATTCTAAGTCTAAAAAATTTAAATATTTCATATTTACAATTCTTTATAAAATAATTCCAAGTGAAAATTTGAGAAAAGAGAATAAAAAATTATCAAAAGAAATCATCATATATTACAAACAGATGAATAATAAACTGTAAGATTTGAAACACTTTATAAACATTACAAGAAAATATCAATTACACATTTAATCCGTACGAAAAAATAAAGATCTCCTTTAAAATTACATTGCTTGTTAGAATAAAATTATTATTTACAATCGTGATAAAAATATAGATTCCTGCATGCGCAATAATTTATAATTCATTCGTAAGAATAAACGTAACGAGTTTAACGACGAATTGATCATAATCAATCAAGTGAGCTTGGAAATTATTGCTTTAATTTTTTTTTGCAAATTATAAATTATTGTCAAGCCAGAAGGATCGAACAATTTTTTTTTATACCATCACTTCATAAATTCTCTAATTCTTTATTGGACAAATAATTTGATTGTTTAAATGAGCAAGAGGTCTAGACTATGATATGATGACGTTTCTTCTCCGAGTACATGCTGGCCAGTGCTTGTGATAAGAGAGTGAATATTCATTAAAATTAGGAACATATGTGTTGAATTCACGGGGGTGCGTTCATATAAAAATGCACGTTATCCACGTGAGTTATGGGTGGTTAATATTTTTTAATCGTTCGATTTAGCGTGAATTTAAAATCCTCAACCGATGAAGAGTGCGAGCGGACGCGGAAAATTTACAAACTGTGTCGCAGCTTGCCATTTGCACGCTTCGATTAACCTCCGGTGACCTTATGAAACACCGATCTTAAAATTTATAGTGGAACTATTAAAATTATTCGTTTTAAATAAAAATAACGCCAGTGGGATTTAGGTATCAACTATGCTTGAAACGTAGTTGTCAGTAGGATATCCCAGCGGTTGTGGTTGATAGTTATGAGGCATTCTATATTTTTAACAGTTTTATGCGTGCGTGATTTTTTTTTACAGTCTGATGACATTTTATGTACAATGACATCTATGTCGGTATTTTCGATAATGACCTTTCGTTGCCTTAAAGCACAAAGTTAAATAATAATGCATTAATGTTAAATTATAGTGTAATAATTTTATCACATGTTATTTATAACAAAGTGTAACACATTAATGACCAAAATAAATCCATTCGTAAAGACAGCTTGCGTTGTTAACTATAAACAACTTATTTTAATTATAATAAAATATTCGAATTTATGGTGGATGCGCCGGGAGTTTCTTATAAACTTAATAATTGATATTAATTTAATAATATTAATTAATAGTTAATAATATATATTTTAAAATAATAATATTTTGTATTAATAGATATTAATTACTATAAAATATAAGGATTTTATGATTAATAATCTTTGTTAATTTGTAAAGTTGTTGAATACATTATATAATTTTTTATTTTTATTACGTGCATTTTAGGAGATGAGTCATTATCGAATTATACAATTAATAAAAACACCTTATTTTAAGATATTTATACTAGAGCCTCGATTAATCACATCGTATAAAAAACTTCTTTAGGTAACTGGAACGGATCGTTACTGTTACGGCTCGGATTATTCAATTATTTACACATTTATCAATATATAAAATGCATTATTATATGCCCACACTCTCCCCACATCATGATCAACAAAATTATGAAATCACCCTTCAACACATAACCGTTAACTCTCCAATGCATCTTCTCGTACACTCGTACACTCGAGCGCCTCGTTTTCATGTTTTCTTTTTTTTTTTGTGCAGCAGTATCAGCAGAATACTTAAAAAACGGTGGAGGGATTTTGCTTATTAAGTTTTTTTTTTGTAATTTTTGGTTTCGAAGCGGCACACGATGCTTGATTTTTTTTTGGTTGTTTTGTTTTTTGGTTTACAGAAAGCGTTATCATCGGAGGATTGATAAAGCGTTGCGTTTCGCGGTTCGTTACGTGTCGTCGTATCCGAGTGGCGAGGGCTATGAGCCCGCCACTTCCTTGAGGGGCACGTGTCTCGTCACCGTCCTCCTCCTGATCGGAGACACTGGAGGGCTAGACTGGGGTGTGACGGGGGCGGTTAGTGGACCGCTGCTCATCCCGGCGGCGAACAGGTCGGCCCTCGACGAGGAACGCGACGGCGGTGCAGAACCTGAAATAAAAAAAAACACATGAAAAACATGATTAAGTCATAAAATAAAATTAATAAGTATTTGCCTTCCATCCATTGTTGGTATTATTAATTGCGACAAAATTGGATTTAGCTATTTAATGGATGACACCTCAAGGTTAACACCACCTCAGGGGTTGTGATTAATAACACGATCATTAATTTTCCAAAAGGTTAATTTTCGGAATACAATACATCTAAGTGTTTTTTTTTAACACCAGAGATCATTTACATGGACAACACCAACATAATAAGATTTTTTTAGGTTTATTTACATTTTACAACTTTTAATTAAAACCCTCGCTTTTTTTTTACTGATTGGAGGGTGGGATAGAGTGGGTGGCCTCTATCCCACCCTCCAACCAGCAAAACATAAGCGAGGGTTTTAATTAAAGGCTGTAAAGTATAAACACAAAATAATTGAAATTTCTAGATTCATTCATTCAAATTTTTCAAATAACTTGTGATGATGTTTTATTGATTGGAGGGTGGGATAGAGGCCACCCACCCACCCTACATATACATATAAATTTCAATTACTGACAGTCTCACGGTTTGGAATAAAATTGATTACAAAACTTGTTAATAAAAAAGAAATTCAAAAGGTAAAATTTCTGAGTGAGTAAATTAGTAAAAATTTGATCAATGATGGGTGGGCAGACATTAAATCTGAATTAGATAAGTTTAGCTATGCAAAGTCATTTATATTTAAACTTAAATTTTGACTTTGTTTTATTTTTTATTACATAAAGGATTTGATTGTTTTTAGCAGCAAAATCATCAACGATTAGCAATTAGAGTTATCATGTATATGTAGGGTGGGTGGGTGGCCTCTATCTCACCCTCCAATCAATAAAACATAAGCGAGGGTTTTGATTAAAAGTTGTAAAATATAAATAATCACAAAATAATTGCAATTTTTAGAAATTTATTCATACAAATTTTTCAAATAATTTTTGATGATGTTTTACTGATTGGAGGGTGGGATAGAGGCCACCCACCCACCCTACATATATATGATAACTTTAATTCCTAATAGTTGATGATTTTGCTGCTGAAAATAATCAAACCCTTTATGTAATAAAAAATAAAACAAAATCAAAATGTAAGTTTAAAAATAAATGACTTTCCATAGCTAATCTTATCTAATTTAGATTTAATGTCTGCCCACCCACCATTGGTCCAATTTTTACTAATTTATTCACTCAGAAATTTTACCTTTTGAAATTCTTTTTTATTCAAAAAGTTTTGTAATTAATTTTATTCCAAATCGCAAAACGATAAGGAATTGAAGTTTATATGTATATGTAGGGTGGGTGGGTGGCCTCTATACCACCCTCCAATCAGTAAAACATCATCAAAAATTATTTGAAAAATTTGTATGAATAAATCTCTAAAAATTGCAATTATTTTGTGATTATTTATATTTTACAACTTTTAATTAAAACCCTCGCTTATGTTTTACTGATTGGTGAGTGGGATAGAGGCCACCCACCCACCCTACATATACATGATAACTATAATTGCTAATCGTTGATGATTTTGCTGCTAAAAACAATCAAACACTTTATGTAATAAAAAATAAAACAAAATCAAAATTTAAGTTTAAATATAAATGATTTTCCATAGCTAAACTTATGTAATTCAGATTTAATGTCTGCCCACCCATCATTGATCAAATTTTTAGTAATTTACTCACTCAGAAATTTTACCTTTTGAATTTGTTTTTTATTAACAAGTTTTGTAATCAATTTTATTCCAAACCGTGAGACTGTCAGTAAATGAAATTTATATGTATATGTAGGGTGGGTGGGTGGCCTCTATCCCACCCTCCAAACAGTAAAACATCATCCAAAATTATTTGAAATATTTGTATGAATAAATCTCTAAAAATTGCAATTATTTTGTGATTATTTATATTTTACAACTTTTAATTAAAACCCTCGCTTATGTTTTACTGATTGGTGAGTGGGATAGAGGCCACCCACCCACCCTACATATACATAATAACTATAATTGCTAATCGTTGATGATTTTGCTGCTAAAAACAATCAAACACTTTATGTAATAAAAAATAAAACAAAATCAAAATGTAAGTTTAAAAATAAATGACTTTCCATAGCTAAACTTATGTAATTCAGATTTAATGTCTGCCCACCTACTATTGATCCAATTTCTACTAATTTATACCCTCAAAAATTTTACCTTTTGAAATTCTTTTTTATTCAAAAAGTTTTGTAATTAATTTTATTCTAAACCGCAAGACTATCAGCAATTGAAATTTATATGTATATGTAGGGTGGGTGGGTGGCCTCTATCCCATCCTCCAATCAGTAAAACATCATCAAAAATTATTTGAAAAATTTGTATGAATAAATCTCTAAACATTGCAATTATTTTGTAATTATTTATATTTTACAACTTTTAATTAAAACCCTCGCTTATGTTTTACTGATTGGAGGGTGAGATAGAGGCCACCCACCCACCCTACATATACATAATAATTCTAATTGCTAATCGTTGATGATTTTGCTGCTAAAAACAATCAAATCCTTTATGTAATAAAAAATAAAACAAAATCAAAATGTAAGTTTAAAAATAAATGACTTTCCATAGCTAAACTTATGTAATTCAGATTTAATGTCTGCCCACCCACCATTGATCCAATTTTTACTAATTTATTCACTCAGAAATTTTACCTTTTGAAATTCTTTTTTATTCAAAAAGTTTTGCAATTAATTTTATTCCAAATCGCAAGACTATTAGTAATTGAAATTTATATGTATATGTAGGGTGGGTGGGTGGCCTCTATCCCACCCTACAAACTGTAAAACATCATCAAAAATTATTTGAAATATTTTTATGAATAATTCTCTATTAATTGCAATTATTTTGTGTTTATTTATATTTTACAACTTTTAATTAAAACCCTCGCTTATGTTTTACTGATTGGTGAGTGGGATAGAGGCCACCCACCCGCCCTACATCTACATGATAACTTATACTAATCGTTGATGATTTTGCTGCTTTCAAAACAAAAAAAACGTTGTATGTAATAAAAAATAAAGCATAATCCAAATTTAAGTTTACATATAAATGAATTTCTATAGCTAATCTTATCTAATTTAGATTTAAAATCTGCCCACCCATCATGCATCAAAACTTTACTAATTTACTTACTCAAAAATTTTACCTTTGGAATATCTTTTTTATTCAGAAAGTTTTGTGATTAATTTTACTCCAAACCCTCTATCCCACCCTCCAATCAGTGAAACATCAACAAAAATTATTTGAAAAATTTGTTTGAATAAATCAATTAAACTTTGCAATAATGTTATGTTTATTTACGTTCTACAACTTTTAATCAAAATAGCTCGCTTATGTTTTACTTATTGGAGGGTGGGTATATAGAATATAGGGAAATATTTTTTTTTGTGAAATATAATTTTTAGGAAATTTTCAACAATTGGAAATTTTTAAATTCAAGTAAGATATTCAATTGTTTAAACGCTTTGGTAATGTTAATTGTTTCACCGTTAGTTTGTTTTATAGATATTGTAATAAACGTTACATTAAACTTGAATAAACACAATATTATAACTTAACCTAATATAAATTTGATTATTACTTATTCTATCGTACTCTTGACCTACCCCAACAAACAATGCAATGACCTCTCGTACTCCTGACCCGCCCGAACAAATTATACGTTGAGGTAGGTCAAGAGTACGCTGGAGTTTAAGCAGGAACATAGGCGTTAGGTTAACGCATAGTTTATTGTCGTAGGTCAAGAGTACGTTCGGTTAAATAAAGTGAAACAAAAACGGCTTAAATTATATGAATCTTTACTAAAAATGATTGAAAATGATTTTTTTAATGGTTTACATACCTTTAGCCATCAAACAGAGATCTTATAAACTAATACTAAATAAATAATTACATTTGTAACAGGGAATACTTAGGGATACATAGTCTTCTCGGCTAGGGGTTCATCGAGGCATTTTCCAGTTACAAACAGAATCAAACCACGGTTCATGGGTATCCCATAAAGGAAACTCATTTATACACTTAAATCTAAGCATTGTATTATTTTACACTTCAATTTTTATTTTCCTAATAAATTCTACAAGTTTATCGTAAATAAATTTATTTCTTGCGCCTAGTATACATTTGTAGCAGAAGGTAGAAACTAATTTTGATGAAATTGCTTCAAAAAGAATCTTTCTTTCGTTTGTATATCTAGGACATATCATTATTTCACAAAAAGGTTCGTCGTTTGATTTATTCTATATAAATAGAACAGGCCGATTCCATGGTTACTTCTCAGACGACAAATGGACTTAACATAACTTTTTGATGCAATTCGAAACTCTAAAAACCAAGGGGTTGATGGGAGTTTAGGAGACACATTTTTATAAAAAAATACCATAGTTAGTTTTTTCAAAATGTAATTGAAATTCATTATTAAGTTGTTTGGCCAGTATATTTACTACATCCTTTTCTATAATGGGATAATTCAGTGTTAATTCCGTAAACAGACCCTCCTTTGCTAATCTATATATTTCGTTACCTGTTATACCAGCATGACCTTTTACCCATATTAGGAAAATTTTATTATTGAAGGTTGATACATATTTTAATATTTCTGCAATGATATAATTTAACTTTGATGCAATGTTAAAAGACTTAAAAAAATCGACTATACTCTTGCAATCTGTAAGTAATATTATATCCGTGTCGCTGGATATATTCAGGGTTTTCAAATATTTAAGAGCGTCTAGTATTGCTATTGTTTCAGCCGAATATAGTGACATAATATTACCAAGAGAGAATGATTTTTTTAATATTTCTAGTCGGATCAAAAAATGAACAACCATATAATTCTTCGGACCCATTCGTATAGATTCGATATGAATTTGGCCACTTCTCTGAAATATATTCCTGAAATGATGCATTTATACTGATTGTTGGTTGCGAAATGCAGTAATTATAGTAATACGACTTCACAGATTTAATTAGTGTTTCATATGGGATTGTGTATATTATAATTTATTAAATTGATCATATTTGGATCCACTTTATATTTTTCCATTGCTGTTTTCTGTTCTTCTATTGCCCTTTTACAATCTTCATTCCACCATGATTTAGAAAATTGTTTAGTGCCAGGAGAGTAATTACGGTTATACATAGGAATAGCATTTTCTGATACCTTATTTAAATTTTCTATGAAAGTAAAATAGTTACAATCGTTTACACCAGAGATGTCCGTAAGTATTTCCATTTCTTGTTTAAATTTATCCCAGTCAGCTTTGCCTATGTTCCATTTTTTATTTGAGTTAAATTTTCTAGAGTTTGGATATATTTTAATTGAAATATTCATCGGAAAGTGGTCCGATCCTAAAGTATTGTCTAACGTATTCCAAGTACTACTAGCAGCTACATCTGGACTACAAATAATTATATCTATAGCTGAGGGAGGTGCGTTTGTTCCTTTAAATAACGTAGGTGAACCATCATTTTAAAAACATAGGTTGCATTCTTTTATGGCTTCTAACAGGTTGACACCTTTCTTTTCAGTTTTTGAATCTCCCCATGCATTATGATGGCAGTTAAAGTCGCCCCCAATTAGAAACGAGCCGTCGATGCTTTTTAAAAATCGTGTCCACAAATTTTTTTGTAATATTAATGTTGGGATTGCAATAAATTGAAATTAATTTTACTATTTTCCAATTACATTGACTCCTGGTATTTTGAAAAATGTATCATAAGGTTCGTAAGGAATGTTATTTTAATCTTAATTTAGATATACAGTCTGCTCACCCATCATGCATACAAATTTTATTAATTTAGTCACTCAAAAATTTTAGATTTCGAATTTCTTTCTTATTCAGAAAGTTTTGTAATTAATTTAATTTCAAACCGCGACACTATCAGTAATTGAAATTGATATGTGTATGTAGGGTGGGTGAGTGGCCTCTATCTAACTCTCCAAAAAGTAAAATATCATCAAAAGTTATTTTTGAAATAATTATTTGAATAAATCTCTAAAAATTAGAAATATTTTGTATTTATTTATATTTTACAACTTTAACTTAAACCCTTCCTTATGTTTTACTGATTAGGATAGAGGCCACCCACCCACCCTACATAAACATGATAACTTTAATTGCTAATCGTTGATGGTTTTGCTGCTAAAAACAATCAAACCCTTTATGTAATAAATAATAAAACAAAATTAAAATTTAACTTTGAATATAAATGATATAGCTAAACTTATCTAATTTAGATTTAAAGTCTGCCCACCCATCATGCATCAAATTTTTACTAATTTACTCACTCAAAAATTTTACCTTTTGAATTTCGTTTTTATTCAAAGAGTTTTGTAACTAATTTAATTCCAAACCGCGAGACTATCAGTAATTGAAATTTATATGTATATGTAGGGTGGGTTGGTCCCTCATCCTTTTTCTAATATTCTTGTTAGTATCTTGCTTGGTATGCTTGTTATTCCTGTAATTTCTGCAATTTCGTTGAATATTGGAAGTATTATACCTATGTTTCATTCTTTTGGGGTTTTTCTTTTTCTACTATTTCGTTCATTAATTATGTTATTTCTCTTCTTCTGTTTCATGTATCCCATTCTCTTCTGCTAGGTAAAAATTTTTCAACTTCGAACGTCGTATTTTATTAAACCTAATTCAAATTTTCCAATGACACTATGTTGTTTTTGATTGAGCTAAAGGATTCATTTTGCAGTATTTTAAAAACACATAAAATCTAAATATATTTACTAATTTTCAAGTTGATTCCAAGTTTATTATCTTAAGTAGAAATTTTTAAACTTGTAACGACGATTTTGATTATAACTCAATTTTAAAAACGGCACCTTGTTTTTAATTGAGCTACAGTATTTATTTTGTAGAATAATTTAGAAACCATTAAATTTTAGAAAATCTATTGATTTTATAGTCTATATATATTTTCAATTCTTAAGAAAAAAAAAACTTTGAACGGCGATTTTAAATAATTCAAACTCAAAGTTTAGAACTTTGCCATGTTGTTCTCAATTGAGCTACAGCATTTATTTTCTTAAATGTCTAAAAATACATTAAATAGAAGCATACCTATGGATTCTCGAGACAATTCCAAGTTAAATTTGTTAAGTAGCACGTTTTAAACTTCTACCTGCGTCTTTTAATACATTGAATTCACATTTTGAAACGTCGCCATTTTATTTTTGATTGAGTTACAGTATTTATTTTGTAGTATAGTAAAATTACATGAAATCTAAATATTTATACTAATTTCCAAGTCAATTCCAGGTTTATTTTCTTAAGTAGAAATTTTTAAACTTAGAACGTCGATTTTGATTAACTATAACTCTACTTTTGAAGCGACAACATCTTGTTTTTAATGGAGCTACAGTATTTATTTAATATAATAATTCAAGAAACATTAATTTTTAGCATATTCATTGATTTTATAGTCTATCTCTTTTTAATTCTTAAGAAAAAAAACTTAAACTTTAAACGGCGATTTTAAATAATTCAAACTCAAAGTTTTTAACCTTGTCATGTTGTTTTCAATTGAGCTACAGCATTTATTTTCTTGAATATCTGAAAATACATCAAATCAAAGCATAACTATGGATTTTTGAGATAATTCAATGTTAAATTTGTTATCTAGCACGTTTTAAACTTTTACCTGCGTCTTTTAATAAATTTAATTAAATTTTTTTAACGTAGTCATTTTATTTCTAATTGAGCTACAGTATTTATTTTGCTATATATTAAAAATATATAGAATCTAAGTATATCTACTGATTTTCAAGACAATTTCACCTTTAGTTTCTTACGTAGAAATTTTTAAACTTCGAACGTCGATTTTGATTCTACTTGCTTTTTTTAAATAAATTTAATGCAACTTTTAGAACGTCGCCATTTTATTTCTGATTGAGCTACAGTATTTAGTTTGCAGTATATTAAAAACACATAAGCACTAAGTATGTCAACTAATTTTCAACTCAATTCCATGTTCGTTTTCTTACATAGAAATTTTTAAACTTCCAACGTCGATTTTGATTAACCCCAACTCAACTTTTATAACGGCGCCATCTTATTTTTCATTGAGCTACAGTATTTATTTTGTACAGTAATTGATTTTTTGATTGATTTTCAAATCAATACTAGCTTTTAATTCTTAAGAAAATCATTTTAAACTCGGAACGGCGATTTTAAAAGTTTCCAACTCAAATTTTATAACATTGTCATGTTGTTATTAGTTGAGCTACAGCATTTATTTTTTTGAATGTCCTTTTAATACATCAAACCAAAGAATGCTTAGGGAATTTTGAAACAATTCCACGTTCGATTTATTAAGTAGCACATTATAAACTCTGACTTGCGTTTTATAATTAATTTAATACAACTTTTAGAACGTCGCTATATTATTTCTAATGGAGCTACAGTATTTATTTTTTAGTATATTAAAAACACATAAAAGCTAAGTGTATCTCTTAATTTTCAAGTTAATTCTATGTGTATTTTCTGCAGTAGAAATTTTTAAATTTCGAACGTCGATTTTGATTAACTCTAACACAACTTTCAAACCTGCACCATTTTGTTTTTAATTGAGCTACAGTATTTATTTTGAAGAATAATTAAAAAACACATTAAATTTAAGCATATCTATACATTTTTAGGTCAATACCACTTTTTAATTTCTGGGAAAAATTTTTAACTTCGAACGGCGATTTTTAAATTTTAGCACGTCGCCATGTTGTTTTTAATTGAGCTTTATCATTTGTTTCCTTGAATATGTAAAAATACATTAAATTAAAGCACATCTAGTTTCAAAAATAAACAATTTTTCGTTTGATTTGTTGCACTTTTAAAACTCTGACATGCGTTTCTTAATAAATTTAATTTAACTTTTAAAACGTCGCCATTTTGTTTTTGATTGAGCTACAGAATTTATTTTGTAGTATATTAAAAATACATAAAATCTAAGTATATCTACTATTTTTTAAGTCAATTTCGCGTTTGTTTTCTTAACTAGAAATTGTAAAACTCCGAACGTCGACTTTGATAAACTCTAATTCGACTTTCAAGCTGCGCCATCTTGTTTTTGATTGAGCTACAGTATATATTTTGTAGAATAATTTAAGAGACGTTAAATTTAAGCATATCTATTGATTTTAAAGTCAATACCTCTTTTCAATTCCTAAGAAAATAAATTAAACTTCGAACGGTGATTTTAAATAACTCTATGACAAATTTTAAAACGTCACCATGTTGTTTTTGATTGAGCTACGGCCTTTATTTTCTTAAATATATAAAAATATATCAAATCAAAATAAACGTAATGATTTTTGAAACAATTCCACGTTCCATTTGTAAAGTAGACTTTTTAAAACATTTACTTGCGTTTTTTTAATAAACTTAATTCAACTTTTAAAACGTCACGATTTTATTTTTGATTGAGCTAGAGCATTCATTATATAGTATATTAAAAACACATAAAATCTAAGTGTACCTACTAATTTTCAAGTCAATTCGATGTTTGTTTTCTTAAGTAGAAATTGTAAAACTCCGAATAGCGATTTTGATTAAACCTAACGCAACTTTTGAAACGGCTTCAACTTGTTTTTAATTGAGCTACAATTGTAGAATAATTTAAAAAACATTATATTTAAGCATATCTACCGATTTTCAAGGTAATACCTTTTTTGAATTCTTATGAAAACCAATTTAAACTTCGAACGGTGATTTTAAATAACTCTATGATAAAATTTAGAATGTATTTAATTGAGCTACAGCATTTATTTTCTTGAATATCTAAAACTATATCAAATCAAAACTTACGTTGTATTTTTTGAAACAATTCGATTTTTTAAGTAGAATTTTTTAAACTTTTACTTGCGTTTTTCAATAAATTTAATTCAACCATTAAATCGTCGCCATTTTATTTTTGATTGAGCTACAGTACTTATCTTGTAGTATATCAAAAACACATAAAACCTAAGTGTATCTACTAATTTTCAAGCCAATCCTGCGTTTTCTTTCTTATGTAGAAATTTTTAAACTCCGAACAGTGATTTTGATTAACTTTAACTCAATTTTAAATACACCATTTTTTTTTTCAACTAAATGATTTTAATACGTTTTATTAGTTTTTAATTGTTTTAGTAGTCATACTATTACTACACTACAAACTACTTACGGTTAATGTATCGAAACCATTGGACACCAAATAAATAAAAATCTGTTACATAAACAAAGTAAAAAGTGAGTTTAATTTATAGAAACATTGAATGATTTTACTGCTAAAAACGAAGACGAGCTTTTATTATCAGAGCTAATGTTTTAAAAATAAAATAAATAACAGATTTTCAACTACTTGATAAAGATATGAGCAACTTATAAAGCATAATCTTTATAGATAATACAGGGAAAGTATTATGATGGCCACATCAACATTTTTTTTAATTCTGAAGAAATAAAACAAAACAACTTAAAAAGACTGAAAGATTTCAGGTAAGTTGATTTGTAATTTTTTTTTCTTTTATTTTAACACTTACCTTTAATGTACATTTTCATTCTACATACTCTCACCCTATCAATTTTTATTACAAGTTACAAGTAACAAAAATTGTATTTCAGCAGAATTTTAAATGTTGCTAGGTGTACACTATCGATCTGCATACCGGATTATCATCGTTATAAATTATTACCATCTACAGTCACGTGTTTAAATGACATAACGGATTTAATTACACCCTCGCATGCGAATATTTACACCCCCATTTCTGTAAAACGTATGCGTTAAAGTGCAGAAAACCTAATCGTCATATCTAATATACTAATGTGCGCTGGATATTGGATTACAAAAAAAAACGCACAAAAAAAAATAATAATAATGCGGTACGCATAATGTATTCAGCCCATTTCCCCTAATGCAATTATGATTTACGATTCACGAAAAAAGGGTGTGTAAATGGAAAAAAAAAGATGGATAACTGCGCTATTATTAAGTTTGCTGGGCGTTGTCGTCATGAAAAGTTGGACGCATTGAAGGTTTTCAATTTTTTCATTAATAACTATGACAATGTATAAGAAATCATTTAAAAAGTTAGTTGACGTTTTAATTGCACGAAATGATTGATAATAAAAATATTGGATTGAAAATCTATTTTGCACTTAAATTAATAACATTAAACAAAATATAGTCAATTTTTCAATTCAATGTAAGCGTAATAACGTTCACAACCATTCTCTTCAATAAACAACCACCTCATCAATTCATATATATGCTTTTACTATATTTAATGAAATCTTTGACTTTGTTTTACATGCTGTATAATAACACTTTCACTTTGTAATCAAGGTAATTTAGTACATCAATGCTGTAGTATGATGATTTTCATTATGCAATTATACTGAACGGAGTTGATCGATATTACTAATTACGAACTGTGGTTGGAAATCAAACGTCATAGCGGTTAATCCGTACTGAATAATTTCCCGGCCCTACCACCGAATGGTTATTAAATTTTGCGAAGATTACGCTTTAACACTGATTGCAGCGTTAACTCGTACACGTCGAGGGCAATCGCGTTACGTATTGTAACCAAATTTCGAAACCTGTTTGCCACTAAAGCGATTTAGTGCGTATTTAATGACACGTATTGATTATAAATTAATTTGGATTGAATCAATTCGTGTATAGGTAAATTCACAATCAAACGAATGATTACGTTTAAGCTAATTTCAAGAAAACGTCTTATTTAAATGCCACCTTGATTAGAACCAAGTATTTTTTAGTTTTTTTCAGTTCTAATCAAGGTAATTAATTAAAAATTAAAAATTAAAACGCTTATAATAAAATATTGTTTCGAAACTGCAGTCACTATTTAATAAAGATTGTGATATTAACTAAGTAAAAGTATTTTTTATTTTTCATCTAATTAAAATGTATCACGAAGTAAGTGCCTACAACCTCAATCAGTTAAGTTTTTTTTATATTTCAACATTAATTTGTTTATTAATTAATTTAATGGCCTTGAATGTTATTTGCATGATCTTGAGGAACCTCAAACGACCTTTAATACATATCAACTATAAATGCTGTTCAATGCATTTGAATAATCATTTTATCGCTTTGTATGTTATTTAATAGTTGAGTGAAATGGCCAAGAAGTTTCGCAAGATATTTTATGGGGTCGCGGTTATCATCAAATTTTTGAGACGAATTTAGTACAGAAGGTGATAATGTTATTCAAAAATATTTAAAGAGATCCTACAATCATTCTAAGTAATAAGAAAATAATGTCATTTAAGCTAAATCATATTTATTCTCTAATAATGAAATTATTTTAAAATGAAAACGTCCGTTTAATGTCATTTGAGACCATTCAAAGTTCATTCCAGGTTATTTAAAGATTATTAAATGTTATTTAAAATCGTATAACGATCATTTAAGGTTATTCAAGACCATTCAACAATTATTCAAAGTCAATTGATCGTTATTCAAAGTTATTCAAGGATCATTTAAGATAATATGATCATCAAAGTTATTCAACGATTATCTGAGGTCATCTAAGGATCTTTCAAAGTCACCCAATGGAAAATCAAGGCTATATCAGTTTATTCAAGGCTGTTCCAACTCCAATATCTTCTTTGGTGACGCCATTTAAGAATATACAATGATCATTTAAGATTATTCAAGGCTATTAAACAACTATTTAAAGTCATTTGACCGTTATTCAAAGTCATCCAAGGATTATTTAAGATTATATAATCATTAAGCTTATTTAAGGTCATCCAACGATTATTTAATGTCATCTAACGATCCTTCAAGGCCACCTAAAGGCAAATCAAGGCTATTTCAGTTTATTCGAGGCTGATCCAACAAAATTTCTAATGAATATAAATCGAAGTCATTTGAGGTAAATAATTTTTCTTCACTAGTTCGACTGGAATTACTTTTTTATTCACTTATCATTCATAAGGCCATCCGACAATCATTTATATTCATTTAAGGTCATCCATCGATCATTCAAGGTCATTCAAGCCCATTCAGCAATTATTCCAAGTCATCCAAATGTTATTCAAAAATATTCAAGAATCATTTAAGATAATATAATCACCAAGGTTATTTAAGATTATTTAAAGATTATATATTATTATGACTAACGGCCTTTCAATGTCATCCAATGGACGTTAAAAGCTAATTAAGGTTATTCGAGGACATTTAAGGTAATCCAACAATCTTTTTAAGTAATACAAAGTAAAATTATTTGAGTTAAATAACTTTGCTTCACTAGTGTGGCTGAAATTACTTTTTGAAATCATTTAAAAGACATAAACTTATCATTAAAGGACTCTAACGGCTATTTAGTGTCATTTATGAACATGTTATGTAAGCCTATTCAAGGTTACCCGAAGGTTATTTAAGATCATACGGCGATCATTTGAGATCATTCTAGGCCATTTAATAATCATTCAAAGTCATCCATTTGGTCTTTAAAGTTATCTAAGGATCATTTAAGATAATATAATCATTCAAAACTATTCAAGGTCATCCAACGATTATATGATTTAATCTAATGATTCTCCAATGTGTTCAGGTTATTCAATAGCATTCACAAAATCATTTGAGTTGAATCAAATCTCTTGATTAATACTTTTGTAATTATTTTTGAAATCATTTTAAAATCATAAATAATTATTTAAGGTCATCTAATTAATATTTAGTGTCATTTAAGATTAGGTCAAAGGTGATTCGAGGCTATTTAAGACTATAAAACGAACATTCGTGATCACCCAAACAATCTACATCCGATGGTTATTCAAGGTTATCCCATGATTATTTAAGATCATGCGATGATCATTCAAGGTTATCAAACCTAACGTTCCTTCAAGGTCATTCGAGTTTATTTGAGATCATACTATGATCATTCAAGGCCATCCAAATCCATCTGTTGGTTAACTAAAATGAATCAAGAATAATCTAAGATCACACAACGATCATTCAAGATTATTCAAGGCCATTCAAAGTCATTTGACCATTATTCAAAGTGTTTCAAATAAAATCAAATCAAAATATTCATTATTTCAATGTGTCATAAAACATTACATACAAATTGAAATAGTGTCAGGTATTAATTCTATTTCTAGGATCATTTAAGTTAATATAATCATCAAGGTTATTTAAGGTCATCCAACTATTATCTGATGTCACCTAACAATCATTCAAGGTCATCCCACGGTAAATTAAGGGTATTTAAGCTTATTCGAGGGCATTTAAGTGATGAGGTGATCAAACAATTTTTATAAGTAATACAAATCGAGGTCATTTGAGTTAAATCATTTTTTTCGCTAGTGCAAAAGACTTACAAATAGCGAAGCGAGGATTTTAATGAAAATATTTTAAAATCACTTGAGGGATGATTCTAGATTTATTTACTTTCATGCAGTAGAATGTGTTTTAAGTAAATTTTAACAGTTATTTGTTTGTGGCAATTGTTTTTCTATATTTTAAAACAATTTTCAACATGAGAAACTTCCAAATTGCGAAGCGTGGGTTTTAATGTTTCCACGTGAGGGAATTACTATTTGAAATCATCCTCAGGCCATCTAACCGCCATTGAGTGTCATTTAGAAACAGTTCAATGGTTATTTAAGATCATACGATCATTCGAGATAATTCAAGGTCATTTGATAATCATTCATCAATCTTGTATTTAAAGACATCTAAGGATGATTTAAGATCATATCACTCAAAATTATTCAAAGTCATCCAACGATTATGATTTCATCTAATGATTTTCCAGTGTTTAGCTTATTCAAGAGCATTTACAGTCTACCAACAATCAAAAATATCTACGTCACTTGAGTTAAACCAAATTTCTTTATTAATACTGTAGTAATTATTTTTGAAATCATTTTAAAATAATGAATAATTATTTGAGGTCATCTAATTTAGATTTAATGTCATTTAGGGTTAGGTCAAAGGTTATTCAAGGTCATTTAAGGCCATAAAACGAACATTTGAGATCATCCAGCAATCTACATCCCAAGGTTATTCAAGGTTATCCGATGATCATTTAATGATCATTCAAGATTATCCAAAGATACCTAATGTAATCTATCGATCATTCAAGTTTATTTTAGATCATACAACAAGGCCATTCAACAATCATCCATCTGATGGCCAACTAAAATAATCCAAGGATAATCTAAGATCATACAGCGGAAATTCAAGATCATCCAAAAATACTTCAAGGTCACCCAACGGTAATTCAAGGCTATTTGAGCTTATTCAAGTAAATATAATTTGATGGAATTAGACAAAACGAAGTTATTTGAATATCTGATGTAATCTAATGATCAAGGTAACTCAAGTTTATTTTATATCATACAACGATCATTCAAGGTCATTCAACAACAATCATTTAAAGCTATCTGATGGTTAACTAAAATAATCCAAGGATAATCTAAGATCCTACAGCGGTAATTCAAGGTTATTTAAGGTCATCTAACGATACTTCAAGATCACCCGACGGAAATTCAAGGCTGTTTATTCAAGTACATATAAGGTGATACAATTATATAAATCGAGTCATTTTAAGTTAAATCTTATTTCTTTACTAATACTCATACAAATTCAATTCAAGGCCATTTAATGTCATTTAATGACATCCGACTTTTATTTAAGTTCATTTAAGGTTAACCAAAGGTCATTGAAGGTTATTCACGTCACACATCGATCATTTGACATCATATAATGATCATTCAAGGTCATTCAACATTCAAAATTATCCAAAAGGTCATTTCTTGAATAATTTCCTCACTTATCTCTTGGTGAAAAATTATGGAATAATAGGCAAAGAATTGATCAATTCTTTACCTATTATCCAAAGGTCATTTAAGATCATATAATGGTCATTCAAAGTCATCCAACGCTTATCTGATGTCTTCTAACGATCTCTTAATGTTACCCAACAGTAATTCAAAAGTATTTAAGGTTATTCTATAGCATTTAAGGCGATCGAACAATACAAATCGAAGTCATCTGAGTAAAATAATATTTTTTTAATGAATAATAATAATAATAATAATAATAATTTCATATTTCTAAAATTTCTAAGGTTATTTAAAACCACAACAATTATAAAAGGTCACCGAATGATAATTCAAGGTCATCCAAAAATATTATTTTATGATTATTCAAGTCAATCCAATGATAATTTAAGATTTTATAAGGTTATCCATGATGTCATCTAATGATCATTCAAGGTCACTCAACGGTAATTGAAGACTGTACGTTTATTTGAAACCATAACAATTATATAAGGTTACCTAATGAAAATTCAAGGCCTTCCAACAATTATTATCCAATGATTATTCAAGGTAATCAAATGATTTAAATCTTATAAGGTTATTCATGATGCCATCTAATGATCATTCAAGGTCACTCAACGGTAATTGAAGGCTATAAGTTTATTTAAAACCACAACAATTATACAAGGTCAAATAATGATAATTCAAGGCCATTCAACAATGATTATGGCATCATTAATAACCTTATAAAATCTTAAATAATAATTTCATTTAAGATTTTATAATGTTATTAATGATGTCATCTAATCTCATTCAAGGTCACTCAACGAATTAAAGGTTATAAGGTTATTTAAAACCATAACAATTATACAAGGTCATCTAATGATAATTCAAGGTCATCCAAAAATTACTATCTTATGATACTCAAGGTAATTCAATAATCATTTAAGATATTATAAGGTTATTCAAGGTTATCTGATGTCATCGAATAATGATTCAAGGTCCCTCAAGGGCAATTAAATGCTACAAGGTTATTTAAAATCACAACAATTATACCTAATGATAATTGAAGGCCATCCAACGATTATTATGATTATTCAAGTTAATCTAATGAACATTTAAGATTTTCTAAGGTTATTCATGATGTCAATGATTATTCAAGGTCAGTCAACGGTAATTGAAGGCTATATGGTTATTCTAAAGCACCCATCTTTTGTTGACAATTTTCTGCTAAATCATTTCAAAACATATAATAATTTTTCAATACGTTATTATGAAAATATAGTAATATAATTTGATAAAGGTAATGTATTATCTATTAATAATAATAATTATATAAATAAAGGAAATAATAATAAAATAATTTAAGGCCATCCAACAATTATTTTCCTATGATTATCCAAGTTAATCCAATCAATATTTAAGATTTTATTCCTGATGTCATCTAATGATTATTCAAGGTCACTCAACGGTAATTGAAGGCTATAAGGTTATTCTAGAGTAATTAAGGTGACCTAACAATATTTAGTTGACAACCATACTTTTTTTCAATATATGTATTTAAACAGTGATGCTCTTTACAACGTTTTGAATAAGAAAATCGAACTTTTATATCGATAGCACTAGTTTTTGTATTATTTTTCTATAGAAAAGATTGGGATGCTCTCTGAGGCTCTGAATATACATATTCTCGTCCTTCCTCGGCAGTCTTCTGATGATAGTCTGTTTATTACCACCTCAGTGAATCTCAGCATCTAGAATCTAGATACCTTTTGTATTGTATCCACTGTCTATATTTAGATTGTTTGGAGGTAGTAGCTTTAGTTCGTGCTTCTAATACCTGATAAATTTAAAGCTGTCTTCGTTGCCATGTCCAAGTTGTCCTTCATCCTGTCCAACATTACCAAATATAAATCAGCGGCAAACTCCCGTCACATATTATATTTCACAGTGATGATTCCAGGACTATGAACTTTTCCTATGACTTTAAAGAGCTTGAAGAAGCTTCTCACGGGTTCACTTTCATTTATCGCATGTAAAACTTCATTCACTAGTTTTTAGGTAGTCTAAAATGCAGTGCACTTTCGTGTTAAGAAAATTGCTGACATCGCAGGTGATCAATGGAATATAAACCATAGACCTGATAATCTCCATTTCCAGTCGTTCAAGAAAATTTTCTTTAGGGCTTGCTCACATGGTAAATCATGCAAATGAGACTAAGAAATCTTTGCTGTCTTTATTTTTCCGGCTTCTCTTCTTTTCTTATGATGATCAGGTCGGCCACTTTCCTTCATTGCAGCTTGTCGCCAAGCCATCTTCTTAAAAACCTAGCAACTGCCGTTCCAATAAACTGTAAATTTTTAACATTATCTTCTCGGCCGCCTTTACCTTTTTCTCTTTGACTAGATGGTATCCTTATCAACCACACGCCTTACATATATTTTATCGTCCAGCTCTGGGAACACTCCACATCCAAGAAAAGGTAAGGGAGGCTCCCACTTTTTTTTTCTCTCTTCTGTGCAGCTCTTAGGTGGCCCTGTGGTATCTTCTCCCTTAGGATCACTTTCCACTTTAGTACATTTGTTATAATCCGTCTGAATCAGCTCTGGCCTTGGTCGGGCGAAATGATTAAAACATAAACTCTTCAAAACATTTTTATTCATCCCTTATCCGTCCCGCTTATTACAAAATTACAAATTTAAAAATAAAATCAGAACATGTATAACAAACAGCCATTATTGATATGTGCACAATACATATATCGGTGGTGATGGTTATATAATTCGTAGATGGACATGAAGGTATTGACTGATGTGGCAGTAGTATAAACGATGGTTTTTCTTTTATTTATTGACTTTGTACTCCTTCAGTTCTGGATGATGATGATGATGATGATGTTTATGAAGGTGAAGATGATATTATTAATTATCAAACACGACGATTATAAATGGTGGTGCTACAGTTGCTCATGGAAGAATATCAGTACTTCATAAGCAGGAAACTTAGTACCGTAAATTGTGTGCATGAACAAAACACGGTGTACGAAAGTGTCACAAATTTAATTCTTAACATAATTTCTGAACCAGAATAATAAAAATAATACCAATAATAAAATTTCATAGTTTTGGACTTGCTAAGATTAATAAACTATTTCATTAATTGTGTATAATATTTAAGCTAAGAAGTTTGAGTTGAACTTTAATTTTTTTTTTTGGTGAAACACTTGTTATGTTCAATATTATTACTTTTATTTTCAGTTTTCTGACCCTATTGGTTATGATCGAAACACGTGTTAGGAAACTGAAAATATGAGTAATAATTTGGATCATAACGTTTTTCTTCACCAAAATTACATATCTGGTTTCATCAAGAGGGTAGCTCAACAAGTATCAACAATTTTAATTAAATTGTAACATTTAATATTACTTATTTATTTTAAAGTGAACTGAAACTTGAAATACGTGAATTAATTTAATCAACCATTTAATGGATTAAACTTTAGTCGATATTTTAACACCACAACTGTGCCAAATCAGTTTTATTAACGTTGAGTTTGAGATACATCCGACGGTAATGGCTACTGGCAATAAACACGTATATTGCCCATCAATTGAAATAAGTTTTAGTTGCATGTAACGATCGTTTTATTTCACACATTTGCTTATTTAATTATTTTTCTAAATCATTTAAAAAAATTTAATCATTATTCAATACGTTATTATAAAATATTGTAATATAATTTGATAAAGAAAATGTATTAGCTATTAATAATAATAAATACATATGTAAATAAAGAAATATTTTCTTTATTCTTAATATCGAAATGTATCACGATGTGAATGCTTTTAAGATCCAAGAATCATATAAATTATTAAAATTAAATTTGTGACACTAAGTACATTTTTGTAAATGTTTTAATGTTATTATTATTATTATTATTTATTTCTTTTTCAGTGGCCCTTTTGGACGTCCCAACAGACGGCGATGGGCGTTTTCAGTTTCTTCTTCTTGTAGTGGAAGTCGGACGGAACGGCCCGAATCTTAATCAGCGCCTCGCGAAAGCTTTCGATGAGACGGTTTATCGTCGATTTGTTATCTGGAAACAATGTCAGCTGGTTTATGGAACGCTCCTGTGGTTTGATGGACGGTTCGGCATTTTTTTTTTGTTTGTTGCTGAAATGTATGCGTGCGGTGCTCACTGATCGAATTGATTTGTTGAGAGATTTGCACGAAGGATGAGATGGAGAGTAAATTACTTTGTAATTGGTTCAATAGATTTATTATGAAATGAGGATTTTTTAGACAATTTATGTTGTAATCTATAGACTATATTTATACAATTTAAGAAGTTAAAGCCAATAATAAATCGCGTGGCGAATTTTGACAATTTCATTTCTTTATATTATTTATAACTAATATTCCTATGTAATAACCATTTGTATATATTGATATGTAGAATGAAATATGTTGTTTATTGAGATTATTTGATTTAGGGTAATTCTATCAAACATAAGCTTAAAAACTTTACTCAGTTATGTTTTACTTATTGAAAAAGGTATCTAACTTATTGTGTGAACTCAAATTACAGGGTGACCTAAAAGGTGTCATTTACTGGACCAATTAAAAAAAGTATTTTGTCTATTGGTGTAAACTTTACATTTGAGATAACCCCAAAGAAAAAGTCTATAGGGGTTAAATCAGGACTACGTGGAGACCAATTTATGTCACCTCTCCTGAAGATCAATTTGCCAGGGAAAATTTCACTTTGACTGCCATTATGGGGCTTCAATTCTAATACTAATTGGATTTCATAGGGGTATTAGTGCATAATATGGTGTAATGATGAATTATGCACATTAACCCTTGCACGGTTCTCAAACGAAAGATTCGGATCTTCGAAACCTTACTAGTTAACACTATCTATATTACACATTTCTTGTGTAATTATCAAATCTATCTTCATGTAACTCCCAAAACAACGTTACCATCTATATTCACTGCCGTTCCTGATAATCTTGGTCGAAATATTTTTGGTTTTTTCAATGTTGTACCGGTTTCATCAAACTTCTTCACATATTTTAGAATGAGAGATAAGCTTGGCAAAAACCTCTGCTGCACTCGCCGAATCAAATTTTTTTGTAAAACTCTCGAACACACAACGCTTCATAGGGACTAAATTCCTAAGAGCCAGACTACCGATTACTACTACTACTTTTACACAAGGAGCTGAAGAAATGTAAACTTTCTTTTGTGAAACCCTGTATACCATATATAAAATTAATGATAATGATCTCAGCAGGTTGTGACCTCAGAAATATATATCTTAATTGGTATTTCTCACTCTAGTGTAATATCTTAGATTCAAAATCATTTAATCATGTAATGTAATATAGATTAACCAATTAATGTGACATTGTATGTCTTCTTATTCTTGTTATAGCAGCGTTTAGAGAATGTTGAACAAAAAATGAAGATAAAGTTGGATATATAAAGTCATGCCGTATACAAAAATCATAAACGCGCGTGTGGTCATTTTAATATGACAGATTGTACCGTTTAATCCGAATCAGAATTTCGTGTGTGTGATCTTAGTGCAGACCCAACTTAAAAAATCTACCACCAACTTCGTTGTTGATTTAAGATCATAAAAATATAATTCAAGGTCATTTAACGACAGCTTAATCCAACGAATATTTGATTTTATTCAAAAAGTTCAAAGTTATCGAAAAGTCTGAGTAAACGACAGAAGTTTGGCACTTTTTTACCGAAATGTACATGTAGCATTTAATAAAATTAGCCTAACTTGTGTCGTATAGTCATATCAATATTTTCACGTACTCAAACAACCCAATTAATTATTGAAAGGTCATTAAAGATTATTTCACCTATAATTCATTAAGCTCATTCAACAATCATTCAAAGTCATCTAAGGATCATTTAAAATCTTATACAAGTCATTCAAGGTTATTATTTAAGGTTATCTATTATCTGTAAAATTCTAGTAAATTTGTAAATTCAAATATTTTGATGAAGTAAAAAAATATTTTGCTTTGATGCACAATTTTTTTGGCTTGCAAAAGAATAAATTGGCAAAACTTTGAAATAAAAATTTCTATGAAGAGAATGGTTACGAAAAAAAGGAACAAAGTTAAAGTATTGTACTAATAAAGCCATTACTTGTTGAAACTGAATAATTCTACTAAATAAAATACTGACACAGTGTTAAGATTATAAATTATTAGTTATAATATTCATGCATTAAAATAAATAATATAAAATTATTAATGAGAGTAGATTAAACTTGCTGCATTCTCAAATGGGGAACTACAAAAAAATATGCATGCATATAAACTATCTGTATAGGACATTAAAATACATCGATTATTAATATTATTATTTTTATATCTAATATATATTTATGTTTTCTGTTTGATGGTTGTTGGCGTTTTCTGTTTAGTTGATTATTTTCTTTATGGTGGAGTTTTTAAGTTATTCTCTTCGAGTGCGTTGTGAATATTTTGTGTGTGTTTTCTTTCTCTATTAGTTTTAGCGAACATGTGATTAACGTGTTTTCTACTGCGTTTATTTGAGCTGGGTGATAGTGAGATTCGGCATTCAGGTAGCAGTTTATGTAAATTGTGTGTCCCAATTGGTCTTTTTCTCTTTTTGTTGATAAAATGTCTAGGAATGGGATTTTTCCTGCGTTTTCTATCTCCATTATGAATTGAATTTTTGCGTGGGTGGTGTTAAGCTGGTCTAGAAAATCGTCTATTGTATCTCTTCCATCCGTCCATATCACAAAGGTGACGTCTACATATCAAAGCCATAGTTTAGGTTTGACCGAAAAAGCGCTATAAAAACGGTTCAATTTAGCAATCGCACCAACCCACATTCTAACAAAGAAAATCCATCTCCATTCCGGAGGTTGGCTATCATCATAACTATTTTGATTCTCGCTACAGTAGTAATCAACCTTAAGGGCTATGATCAACAACAGACGACACTGCTTACAGGAAAACCAAGACAGACTCAACCACACATTTGGGAAAATTTACTTAAACCAAAATAAAAAACCGAGGGAAAAGTCATCGATTTGTCCCGATCTATATGGCCTGTCAAAAAATATACAAAATATTATCATTCACACGTGCTTTAGCAAAGTACGTAGCAAAAGACTTCATGTCTTTTGTAAAAAATTCATATCATTTCATCTCAATGATCAAAACCATCCAGCCAGAACCAACACACATATTGATTAATTTTGACGTCGTTATTCACTAAAATACCAATCCAGGAAGCACTAAACATAATCAACGAGAAATACAAACCACCTCCGGATATGGCACTTGCCAAACACTGCCTATCAACAATCTACTTTTCCTTCAAGAGACAAAATATAAACAAACAGAAGGAGCCCCAATGTAGAGGTGACCCTATCCCCAATAGTGGAGAACCTTTTCACGGAGAAAATAAGGCACTATTTAAAACATAAACTATGGCTCCGATATTTACAGACAACAGACGATTTTCTAAACCACCAAACACCACCCACCCAAAAATTCAATTCGTAATGGAGATAGAAAATGAAGAAAAACTCCCATTTCTAGACATTTGTTAACAAAAAGAGAAAAAGGCCAATTGGGATATACAATTTACAGAAATTACACCCACACAAACCGCTACATGAATGCGAATTCTCACCATCACCCATCCCAAATATACGTAGTAGCAAATACCTTAATTACCCGTTCGCTAACATAATGAGACAAAGAAATCACGAAAAAAGAACTAAACACCCTTCACAACGTGCTCAAACGAAACAACTTTAAAGACTCCACCATAAAGAAAATAATCAACCAAACAGAAAACAACAACAACAATCAAACAGAAAACATAAACAACCACCAAGCAGAAGAAAACGTGTACAAATCGCACGCTACCTTACCCTAAACTAGATACAACCATAAAAAATCTCCTCAGAATCCCTAAAGACTGTATCCTGCTAAAGAACCAGAGAGTATAAAAAGTACCCTGCGGAGATTGCAACAAAATTTACATTGAATAAACGAAAGATCAGTACCCGAAGGGATGAACACATGCTGGCCCTTTAAAACACAACAATTCGTTAATTTTCCAACACTTGGGCCATGAACCACAGTATAGGTTTTGGCAACACCACGATATTTGCGCCAATTACCAATTACAGCAAAAGGATTATCCGAGAAGCAATCGAAATAGAAAAAATTCCTCTTAACATGAACAAAAGGGACGACAGCACCCGATTGACCATAGACAACGACGTGTGTGATTGGAGGGTGGGATAATGTCTTTAAAAATTTCTGTTAAACCTTACCCAATAAAGTTCAAGATTCGGTTAACGGAACGTAGCTTATTGGTGTAGGTCAAGCTCAATGCATTATTTATCAATTGTAATTGGTTAAGATTACTTCGGGCAGAGATTAAATACCTTGAGACAGGCCAAGAGTACGCTAAATGAAATCATGTCTGATTGTCAAGAGTACATTTGCTCAATGCATTATTGATTGAGGCAGGACAAAAATACGTAATTGAAGTGAATAAGAATAAAATTAATGAGAAATCTCTAAAAATACAGTTAAGAAGAATTTGATTCAAACATTTATAATTTTATATTTATTTAATTGATCACATGGTGAATCATTTTTGAAGTATCTTGGTTTTAATTTAAAATATTTTGTGTGAATCACAGATATTTATTATTTTCTCACCGACTAGTTTCGACAATAAGTCATTATCAAGGAGTAACCATGTACAAAAGGGTTTAACATTGCTACACTTAGTGTTTATTAAACATACGGCAAAAATTCGAATCGTTATTCCCTGGACTATTCTATTTTCTCCTTAAATTATTTTTGAAAACCTGCTTTGTTTTGAAGATATAGGGCGAACAAAACATTTTATTACCAAAAATTACTTGTAAAATTCTTAATCCAGAAAAACTGTTGGAAATGACTACCTCGATTTTAAGAAAAACAATCGAGTGGTAAATTTTCACATAAAAACTAAATCTATCAAATATGAATTTTGAGCCCATTAGTTTTTTCATTTTTTTTAAGGTGGTTTTTATGGAAAACTTTGAAATTTTATCAAATGTTTGTTTTAATGTTTTCTATAGAAAGACAATCAAATTTTGTATAAATATCTATAAGAAAAATAAAATCAAACATAATTTTGAATATAAAATAACTTGTAATCCCTTCTACACAGTTTATTTTTATTTTTCCAAATGTTTATGTCGTAAACGAAACGCACATTTAGCGAAATAAAAATAAACTGTGCGGAAAGTGATTACAAGTTATTTTATATTCATCTTCACGTAACTCGTCAATCAACATTATAATTTTGAATATTATTAAATTTTAATTTGGGGTAATTGTTTTATTTTAATTTTTAGCTGACTTTTAAGTTGAAATCTTTGATTCACTCGTTAAAAGTTAGTATAAATGCGATATTATTACAAATAAACAAGTGTTGAGTGATTTTTTTAAAGAAAACTAATAATAGACTTAATTTTAAGTAAATCTACCTAATTTGAATTTTGTAGCATTCGTTTTACAATTTTTGTTAGCTAATTATTAATGTGTTACCCTGGAAATTGATTAAAAGTGTCTTAGATTGAAATTTTTAAGAAAACAAACGAGTATTGGCTAAATGATTATAGCAAAACTAAACGTTAACTTAATTTAGAATAAACTTTTATAAAAATAAAAACACTTTGTAACTTTGTTTGTATAACACTTTATTTTTTGTTAACTATAGTTTAAAAGAATAGTATTATAAAGTGTTTTTATTTATTATCAACATGTATAACGAAGTAGAAGCCGCAAAAATCAATAATATTTAAAGCAATTGTTTTTCTACTATTTTAGCAGACTTTTTAATTTGCAATCTTGGAATTCATTCAAATATTTGTTTGAATATGTTTTTGAGAAAAACAATGTTTAATGTTTATGTCACATTGACATACACATAATAAAATAACTCCAAGAAAATTGGATAAAAATAGCCACTAGTAATGGCTAAAATATTGCCTCAATGGTAAAAATGACCTCCTGATCGTCATCGAAACAGGAAACAATGGTTTGAGTGGAAGAACACTGCCCTGTGAACTCCGCCTTCAAGTCCTGCGATCTAAATTCAAGTTATTGTAATGTATCTTATTATCTTATTTTGTATATTTTTTTTTGTAGGACTTGTAAAGTAAATAAACTAAACTAAACTAAACATATAAAAGTGAATTTAATTTTGAGTAAATGCGCCAATTTTTGTTTGTTTGTATTTGTGTTTTAAATTTTGTCAGCTTTTTTAATAGGTAATCTTAGTATTTAATTAAATGATTATTTGAATGTGAATTATAGATAAAAAATCGAGATTTAGGTTAATGTTTATAAAAAAATTTAAATGACTTCATTTTGAATAAATAAATATGCTTTGCTTAATAAAGTACTGACACAAATATTTTTTGATACTGTGTCAGTATTTTATTAAGTGATGTGGAGATTCACCAAGTAACAGCCTCATCAATTCAGTAAATAAGCTCTGGATTTGTGGCAATTGTTTTTCTATTTTTTTAACTGTAAAATTTAATGTGCGGTTTTAAAATTTAATCATATGTGTGTAGTAATGTAATTTTTAGAAAAACAAACAAGTGATTGGTGAATGTTTATAAGAAAACTAAAAATTTACTTAAATTTGAGCAAATGTACCAAATTTTAATTATGTGGCAATTGTTTTTATATTTTATTTAGGTAATTTATAATGTGCAATCTTGGAATTTAATCAAGTGTTTGTTTGTATGTAAATTTCAGAAAAACAAACGAGTGCTGGGTAGTTGTTTATAAAAAAGCTAAAAGTAGACTAAATTTTGTATAACCTTGCGAAATTTAAATTTTGTGGCAATGGTTTTTTTATTTTTCTGAGCTGGTTTTAATGAGCAATCTTCGAATTTGATCAAATGTTTGCATAAATGTGATTTTTAGGTAATACATTAAAAACCGGATGAATGTTAATTAAAATTCTAAAAGTATACATAATTTGGAGTAAATCTACTAGCTTTTAAATAGCTGGCAATTGTTTTCCTGTTTTTTTCAGCTGATTTTTAAGATGAACCTTTAAGATCTAATCAAATGTTTGTTAAATTGTGATTTTTAATAAACCAGATGAGTTTTTGGCGAATGTTTACAAAAAAACAAAAAGTAGACTTAATGATAAGTAAACATTCCAAATTTTAATTTGGTAGCATTTGTTTTTCAATTTTTTTAGGTGATTTTTAAGATGCACTCTTAAAATATAATCAAATGTTTTTACAAATTAAATACACTTTTTACTTTGTTTTGTATTACCGTTTTTTTATTTATTTGGTGACCAATGGTACGTTAGTGTACCGAAACTGTTATACAAAACAGAGTAAAAAAGTGAATTTAATTTGTGATTAAGTAGAAGAAGTGGTGTGGATTTTTTAGCCCACACATGTTTATTATAAAAATTCTTATATATATATTTCTTGAAAAATTCATTTCTTCGGTAAAAAGAATCAAAGTCGATACGATCAATTAAATTTTTACTTAACCACTGGTGATTTTTTTATGTTAATTAGAAGATTAATTAAAATATTTGCTTTTGTTTCACTATTTAAAAACTAAGTTATTTAATCAATCTTATAATTTTCAGCCTCAATAGTTGAGGATATTGATATAATGTAATAATACGTGGAGGAAAATCAGCAGGTAATACCTTCTATACTTAATCGCATGCTCCATTTTTCAATTTTTAGAACAAACAAATGGAAAAGAATTTCGAGAAAATCAGGTGTTCAGAATTTTCATTAAGAGTTTTAAATGTATTTACTAATTTAATAATAATAAATAATAAATTGTCATTGTTAATACAATAAAAATAATTACAAACAAATATTATATATATATAAAAACATTTTTCCAGGATTTCCATTTTCCTTAAATTTAATTTTCTTCTAGGAATCTAGTTGCGACTCTATAAAAAAATATTTTGACTTTATTTTATCAGAACCTTCAGTAATTTCATATCTCAATTATGACAATATTCTTGTTTGCCCGAGGAAAATTGCTCCTCATGATTGCAATCATTTTTGTGGTTCTAGAATTTTCCAACTATTTGTTTTCAAATTTGTAGAATTTTCTTTAGAAATTTCTCTTTCTCATTTTTCGAATGAATTTCTATTATTCTTTTTATAGTTTATCCGGATTTCTTTCCAAATTGAAAGAAGTTTTCTTAATATTTTTTCTCTCAAAATGGTATACATCTATTCTCTTCCAAATTATGTTCATTATCTAATCGATATCAGCATGCCGCCTAAGACGGATTCAAAGTCCTCAGCCAAGCAGCCGCAGAAAATCCAGAAGAAGAAGGAGGGGTCTAGTGGAAGCAAGACCAAAAAGAAAAAAATAGTCCAAAGGCAAGCTCATTAAGGATCACACCCTTGATCATCTCTGAACATCTCAAGGTCAGGCTTAATAAGTAAAAGTGAAGAACCGGTTTTCTTGTTACTTTCCCTATATAATATATATAGGGGAAGTATTGTTCGAATGATCCGATTGGGATGAAACTTTAAACTTAATGTTTAATCGTTAAAAACTGAAACTGAAAAGCTTTTGGTGAACATTCAAAAACCGGAAGTGGATGTTTACTCGAGGCCGTTTTTTGTTTTTTTCTGATATTTTTGTAAATATAAAAAATTTTACAAAACTTTTCAAATAAAAGTTAAAGGGAACAAGAAACTGAACAAGTTTTATTAAGACATGTTTTTCGTAAAGTTCTTAATTTGTGAGAAAAAAAAAAATAACTTTTTAGAAAATGTTTTAGATTTTTCTTTAAATTTCAGTAATTTCTCCTCCTTACTTTTATTTTTTATTGCAACTCCCTTTCCAAAGAATTTTCATCGAGAAGTCTCGAAATTTTTACAAGATTTTATTCAAGAGTTTCAAAATTTTTCAGAAAATCATTATTTATATTTATTTAAAGAAATTACTTCGTGGTTTCTATACAAGATTTTGTTCAACTTTTTCTATTAGAAAATTTTCTTCTAAATTTCTATAATCCATACTTTTAGTTTTCTTACATTGAGGTTTCTAGAATTTATCACAAGATTTCATTTTAGATTTATAAAAACTTTTTTGAGGATTCTAGAAGTGTACAGTAATTTCTTTTACTTATCTAATAAATAAATAGATATTTCCAGAATTTATTTAGCAAAGATTTCGAGAGCTCTAGATTATTTAGAAACCTCTCCCAAGATTTTGTTTAACTTTACAATTTAATAGGATATTTTATTCAAAATTTCTAGAACTTATTTAGAGGCTTCTAGAAGTTTCAGGAATTCCTCCTCTAGAGAAAGGTCTAGAATTTTTTAGAAAATTTTCTCCTAGGAATGTTTTCTTATTTTCGAGAAAGTTTAAGTAATTTTCAGTAATTTCTCTTCCCGATTTCAAGTTATTTTTTCAACTGGTCTTCTAGAAGGTTCTAGAATTTTTAGAAAATTGGGTAATTACTAATTTGTAAATGGAAACCAAATAATTCTTTTGTGTACTCTATTCTGTACATAAAAACGGAAAAGGATGTTAAATATTACTTGTCTGAAGAAACATTTTAGACAATTTAATTAGTTAATGTTTTCTAATCATTTCAACGGAGTATTTTGGAAATATTGCTTCGTTTTTACAAAATTCCATTCCTCGAGTATCTTGTGATTCTTGATGATATCATTTACTATTTCCAGGAATTCTTTCCCCCCATATATTTCATCATTTTGGCTGTGATATCATCTATACCTGGAGAATTTTGTTCAAGAGTTCTGTATTTTTCCGGATTTAATTTTTTATTTTTAGAAACTCTTGTTTTATGTTATTCAAATTTGCTTGATTTTTTAGAAAACTTCTAGAAACTTCCAAGTAATTTAACGTCCTCATTTTTAGAAACTTCGTCCAGAGTCAAATATTTTTTTTTAGATTTTAATTTTATAGAAAATTACCAATTCGTGAAGAAATTTTTTTTAATGAAGTTTCTTAGAAATTATCGGTTGGTTATACTTTTTACACAGTTTTTCTTTCCAGCTTTTAAAATTTACTAGAAAATTTTCTTCTCACCCTAATTGAAGAATTTTCTTCAATAATTCACTGTATTTTTTTAATTTTTATAAACTTCAAACATTTCTAATATTATATTATTCAAATTTGCTTGTTTTCTTTAGAAAATTTCTAGAAAATTTCAATTCATCTTGCGTTCCTATTTTTACAAACTTTATCGAGACTATTTTTTTTTAGATTTGAATTCGTTTAAAAAATATTAGCAATTTTCCAGAATTTCTTCCATTATAAATTCTAGAAAATCTTCAATAAACAAATAAAGCAAGAAATCCTAGAAAATATTAAGGGTCTGTAATTAAAAATTCTGGAAATTAGTAAAATTCTAAATAGGTTCCAGAATCTTTGTGCAAATTCGTAGAAATTTTGCTAAGGGTTTTAAAATTTTCTGCATTTTTTTCTATATTTTTTTTCACAATTTTATCCAAAAATATTTTTTTGAGACATTTCAGCATTTCTTATCTGATGGTAATTGTTCAAGAGTTAATTATTTTTTTACATTAATTAATAAATAAAAAATTAATTTTCAAATAATTTTGAAACCAAATTTGGTTCAGAGTTCAGAGCCAAGCATTTGTCCCCTAAATTTCTAGAATATGTTAGTAATTTTTGGTTTACGGTTTTACTTTCGATTTTTTAAATTTTTTCTGGTAATTTCAAACATATTTTGCTATATTTCTAGAAATTTTTCGTTTAGGAATTTTCGCTTTAAATCGTAATTATTCCTCAAGAGTTTTTTTTTTTTTGCTTTACTTGCTTTATTCTATCGAAATTGTTTAGGATTTATACAAGGATTCTTGGGATTTCAGTAATTAAAAATATTCAATTTCCAAATTCGGTCGTAGACTCTCCTTTCAGGAAGAATTGCTAGATCTTATAAATCCATGATTTTCTTAAAGGGTTCTCGAATTTTTGAGTAATTTAAAGTCCAGATTCACGGAATATTTGTCAAAATTTGTAGAATTTTTTGCAGTTTTATTTCAAGACAATTTTTAATTCAGGGGTTTTCCCCCAAATTATAAGAATTTTCTTTGACAATGAATTTTACAGAAATTTGTCTTATCAAACATTTATTACTTTAACTTTTCAGGTTTTCCTTCAAGGATTCTAGAAATATCCAGTAATTTTCTGTCCAGATACCAAGAAATTTTTTCGTAGGTTGTGAAATTGCGAAGCAATTTTTTTAATATAATTTTCTAGACTTTTTTAGTCATTTTTCTTTCAGAGATTTTCATTAGGTTTTGAAAGGTTTTTCTTTTTCTAAAAATTTAAAATTTATAATTTTCAACTAAAATAAGTCCAGATCATTTGAAGTTGTTAAGGTTTCTTTTTAATTTCTTAGAAATTGCATAATTGTTTCGAGATTTTTTTTCTAAAAATATTTTCTTTTAGACTCTTGGATTTTTTTTGCTTGCTTTTTTTGTTGGAATTATTAAATGTTCTAAAATTTTCTAGTAAGTTTTATTCTACATTACTAGAAAGTTTGTTTGAGAGTTTTAGAATTTATAAACATTTTTTATAGATATCTAAAATATCTCCGCAGTTTTATTTTTTTAATTTTTCACCAATGGTCAATCGTTTTCTTGTAAAATTTTTCAGAATTTTTTCTTTCAGACTTTTAGATTTTTTCATCTTATTTTATGTGAAATTTACTAGGTTTTTTTTAAAGGGTTATAAAATTTTCTAATAATTATAATTCTAGATTCATCAAAGTTTCTAATGTTCTAGAATTTTTATCAATTTTCCTGGCAATTAATTTTTTTTTACAAATTAGTTTTATAATATATTAGAGTTTTTAGCATTTGTCGCTTTACCTTATCTGGATCTCCTACTAGATTATTACTTTTTGTCGAGGATTCTAAATCCTCTATTCCACCTTCAATTAAGTAAAACATCATCAAAAATTATTGGAAATATTTGTATGAATGATCAATTTGTGTTTGTTTATATTTTAGGTCTTTTAACTTTTGGTGAACACTCATAATCATGTAATTTATATTACAAGTAATTGTAAAGAATCCAAAATTGGGCAAATGTTTAAGAATAGCTTTTTTGGCTCATAGTTTTTCAGAAAAATATAGGGAAAGTACTATGATGGCCACATCACCATTTGATATAATTATTTTAGTCTTTTCTTACCTAAATTTTTCGAATTTCAGGGTTTTAAATATACAGAATATTTGGTTGTAGATGTTTGAAATTTTGCACCGATGTCTCTTCTAGATTTTTTGAAAATTTTTACCATTGAAATTTTCCACAATTTTTCATTAATTTGTCTACCAGATTTTTTAAAGAATTCAATTAAAATTGAAAATTTTGAAATTTTTTGCGGTTTGTTAATAAACTGTAATAGTCACATGGAATTTATATAACAAATAATTACTGAGAATTTAAAACTGAACAAATTATTAAGAATAACTTTTTTGCGTAAACCTAATAGTTTTCGAGTAAAATATAGGGAAAGTACTATGATGGCCACATCACCATTTCTTTTGTACATATTTTACTGATTGGAGGGTGGGATAGTGGACACCCACCCACCCTACATAAATATGTTAATTTCAATCACTGTCCTAGAATATTTTTTCAGATAACCACAACGGTGTTATTGATGGTGTTTTTAAACATTCAACTCAGTTTTTGACAATTATTTAAAATTTATATGTAGGGTGGGTGGGTGGCCACTATCCCACCCTCCAACCAATATAACATTAACGAGGGTTTTTAAATAAAATATAGACAAGAGAGTATTTACGTGTCATAAATATTTTTTTGTATAAAAATTATTTCACACAATTCTCGCATTTCTCGTTGGAGGATTGACACACTATTTTTGAATAAGTTTTAGGACAATCACAACAGTGTTAGTGATGATGTTCGATATGTATATGTAGGGTGGGTGGGTGGCTACTATCCCACCCTCCAATTTATATAACATAAGCGAGGGTTTCTCTAATAAGAACAATGCACAAAAGAATATTTACCTCATAAAGAAATTATAAATAAATATATTATTTAAGTTGTCTCCAATTTGAAAGTATTTCTTGAGTGTTCTTCGATACAGAACGCATTCTACTATATTTTTTTACTTTGTGTTTTGAACAGATCTAGAAAATCAGTTTAGATTAATAGACTCTTCTTTACAAAAGAATTTCAATGATATATATTAATAACAAATCATTTTCAGAAGAAGTTTTGTAATAAATGTAGTGAATAATTGAAAAATTCAATTTTTTTATTTGGAAATAACTAGTGTAATCGATTCTCCCCCTTAAATATATAACAATAATTGAAATTAAACTGTGTTGGGAGGGTTTCACATTTATTGTTGAACACTGCAACATGTTTCGCCACACAGTGGCTTCATCAGGCAGATGAATTATTCATCTTCATTAACAATTTGGTTAGTATTTTAGTTTTAGTAGTCATCTACTTTTTTTTAGTAGGAAATTATCCTGTATTTATTTGATGCACAACTTTAAAGTTAATTATTGCTAAACAGAAAACAAACTATAGTCATTCACGTAAGCGTGCTTTTCAGACGGTAACAATAATAATTTAAATTACTATAACATAAACCAATTACAAAATAACTTACATTATACACATAGACATATTACCTCAACATGCGTTATATCTTAACATGCATCTAGGACATTTCAAAAAGTTAATGACATGAATGATAGCGTTGATTGGGGTACACACTCACCGGTATAACTGTGGAGGCCGGCGGGTCCGGACCGAGGCCTGAGACTGCTGACGCTGGTGATGCTGGGGCTCCTGTGCACGTTGGTTGATCGTCCTTCCGACCTACTGCTTCTCCTCCGCGACCTTCGCGTATCGGTCGTCCTGCACACACCGGTCGGACAGTGCTGGCCCATCACGCACCTACCATCACATATTGTCTTCGAGAGTATCATCTGTTCGTAGTTGTTGAGCATCAGGGCGCACTGTTCCTGGTCGGAGGAGACCAGGGCCAGACTCGGGTATCTTTCTTTCAAACGTCTGCGTTCCTAATATAATATTTTAATGTTAATATCAAAGACTTAATTTACGTTTTATATTGAATTCCCTCACTGCATGTGCAGGTGTAGGATGGAAGCGCATAAAGTATTGAGGTTATTACTTTCCGATATGTGATCGCAATCGTCAGCGTTCCACAATTTGTGTGATGACTCGATTTAAACCGCATGGGAGTTCTCGTGTGAACACCGATAACTTTATGTGGGTTTTAGTTTTGATCTCTGGAGCGTTTCGTGCCAGGGATTTGCTAGATAAAGTTCGGATTTCGCTTTACCGAAGATGTTTAGGTAGAGGGTTTGGTTAATTACTTCTATTTTGTTTTTGAAAACGCTTCATTAAAAGTTAAAAAAGAATTTATAAAAATACAGTACATTCTTTTTTTCTATTCCATTATAATACAATATTAGATGAATAATGAATGATTCTGTTAATTAAACAGCTATTTTCAAAATGATTGATTCATTCCTCACTTAATTAGGTGTTTTAACTAATGAAGATATTTTAATAAAGATATTTTTTGGGCTTAAACTACTACTTGATCTTGTAATCACTTTCTCCACTAAACGACGCGCTAATTGTCTTGGGAAAATGACTAATAAGTAAACTGAGGAGAAAGTGATTTTATATTGCATCATTTTCACGAAACTCATCAATCGATATTACTACTTGATCATCAAGAGTACAGTGAACAAAATATCTACCATGCTACTTGATCTCCTTATTACATAACATTTATATATAGTTGACTTAATTATGTAATTGTAATCTTATAATTAAATTAATTTTTATTCATTATTTCACCTTTCAATTTTCTTTCGCCCTGAAACAAATGACCACCGCTGCTCGCTCCCGTTTCGAAACAATTGAATGCGTAAATCGTTAATATTAACGACCGCTTCCTCTTTATTCCCACTTCCCTTTTAAGCGGACCAATTTTTAATTACTACTTATACATCTCCTCACATCACGACGGCTTTTCATCAACCCTCCCCCCCTGCGTTCTATTTCAGTAACAAAAAAGCACGCGACGCCACAATTTACACAAGATCGTAAATAACGGGAAACAAGAGGGAAAAACAAAATTAAAATTAAAATCTCGCGCTAATGAAATTAGACGATGATTTATTTCACCGCGACAAATTACATTGTGCAATTAGGGTAATTGTCGTCGCGGCGTCCTCTAATTTTAACGAATTATTTTTTAGCTTTTAGTAGTATTAAAGCTATATTTTGATTGATAAATAATTACAATTTTAGAACTGAAAAATTATAAGCAAAATATTATGGTTATAATGTGGTTACCTAAAACCTTTGTGGCAATGAAAGTTTGAGTAGATCCTAAAGTTGGACGACCTCACACCCTCCCAACTAAATATATATTTGCGCAGATTAAACGCCCACGCTTGTTACCATCTCGTGCCTCGAACAGAACGCCTGTAAATTAATGGTCCAGTTATATTCCCACGAATATAGTTTATCACTCAAACTCGGGAAATCAAATCACTATTGTGCGATAGTTCCGAAACTCACAATTAGGTTCGTGTTACACGTAGAGTTTACCATCAGCATTAATATCACAATACGTAATTAAACTAAAACTTCTGTTTTCGGCGTAGTTTACACAATATTGATGTTAGTAATAATATCAATCGAAATGAACACAATTAATAATTAAAGTATACATGTTTATTCAGACCATTAACAGTTGATTAAATGTTCAAATCATTATGCCTTTAGTAACAAATTAAAACACATTTAAACGCATGAACTATTTAATTAATAATAAGTGAAGTTGCCGAAACTAGTCAACATAATAAAAAAAATATAGTGGTAAATAAACAAAGTTAAAGTGTTTTATTAATTATTCAAACATGTATAACGAAGCAGAAGCCTCTTACATTAACAACATGATTAAAAGTGGTAAAACAAAGTGATCCTGTTTTATTTCTCCAGTATATTCAAGATGTACCACAAAGTAAACGCCTCCATGAACTATTTTAATAATTTAGTTGGAAACGTTTTAGTCGTAATATAAACTATCAAATTTATAAAACCCTGCTTCCCTGTCTTCAACACCTATACTCTGAAGATATACGAAATAAATCGAAACCGGTCTGTGTCTGTTGTTGACAGACAGACAGAGAAACAATAATTCTAATAATTTTAATTATTCTTCAGGAACTTATCAGATGATAAATGAAACATACGATGTAATATTAACAAAGTCAATTTATCAGCTGATAAGTTCATGATTCAAGATGTAACACAAAGTTATGGCTTCAAGCATCTAACACATCATTCTTGTACATGTAACATTCTTAAAAGTTGTACTCATTCTTTTCAATACAAAAACTAAATGTAGTTCATTATGTGTAATCAATGAAAGCACTTAATGTTGAAAACTAAGTCTATAAATAATGATTTTCCTCCTGCACGCCAGTAAATATTTGAGCAGAGCTAACCGCCGACCTGTGCAAACATATCACGGTTACATCGGTGCGCATTTCGGCCGTAAATACAGTTAATGGCACTTTCACGCTGCATTTACTTTAGGCACTGCTAAAAAAAGAAGCAAACTGGTTACGTTGGCAAAGTGCGAATAAACAGAGCTAACGCATGCAGGATTTCAACGTTAAAAGTTGTGTAAACGTCGGAATAGAAAGAGAACAACAGGAATTTAGGCAGAGCAAACTAATCTGCCCTGATGGCTGCGATTACGTTTCAACATTATTGCATTTACATGCATATTAACGAGCCCACGTTTAACGTGTTGGGAACGCCTCGTTAAACATTAAAGGCCTTTGATGCGTTATTTGCTGTGATTATTTTACAGATCGTTAATGAGGAGATATATTACATGGTTAGCGTGGGATATTTTTTGTTTTTAACTTTATAAGCTTGTGGTGAAGTTTTAATGGTCCTAAAAAGAAACTTCTGTAACGTTTAGTTCAAGTCGCACGACTGTTACTGGAGAAATGCAGATTTCTATAACGACTTATTTAATTATTAATAAAAATTTGTTCCTTTAAAGTAAAAAGCTTATTTACACTCATACAAATACACAGACAAACAAACACTACTAATACTAAAAATTTCCTACTGAGCCATCGGTAGGAAAATTAATTTATGAAAGAAATTGTTCGCTTTCTGGGTAAAAACTTCAGTTATAAAAAAAAACATGTCTGTAGACGGGAATTGAAGAAGGTTGCGGGCTTCAACTTTTCAGGGAGAAACTCTAGCCACTTAGATATGAAAGAACTGTAACTTCGATGCGACTTCGTCGGAGACGAGATGGAACTGTAATGAGTTGAATCTAAGCCTTACTCTTTTTATCTTCCATATGTTTATTGACTGACACGTTTCAGTTATCTATAGAATAAAACAAGAGTATTACTTCTCCCAATATGAAAATTTGTTACCTTCAAGAAAGTAGCATAATAAGTATCGAGTCTAAATCCATCTGGATATGTCGTAGTTTAGTGGCTAATGAGTCTGAAAGACGGAACTTCGCGAGTTTAATAATGACGCCTGATCAATAACAAATGCCAGTTGACTCTTTTAACTGATAACTGCTACATATCAACTAAAAGAAAAACCTTCAAACCTTCACCGATGACCTGTCAAACCGTTACTTTTATCAACTAAAAGAAACACCTTCAAACTTGTCACCGATGGTCTATCAAACTGTTACTTTCTTGTCACCTAACATACGTCATCTGTCATTTGACATATACTAAATAAGAAATTAATTTTCATATATATCTGAGATTAATCAACAAAAGAAAAACCTTCAAACTTGGAAAATGTCACCGATAAACAGTCATCTGTCAAATGGTAACTTTACTGTCATTTGTCAAATTTGTCATCTGTCAACTGCCATATAGTATATAAAATAATAATCTGTATATTTAGCTTCTGCTAGTGGCTTCAAGTTATTTGCCAATTTTGTGGATTATCATCTATCATCTAACATTTGTCACCTGTTACTTAATACGTATCATTAAAATAAAAAGCATAACCTTGGAAGTTAGCAAGTATTAGTCACTAACTATCTGCTCAAATAAAATAAACGAATAACCTTTTAACTATGTTTCCGGCTACTTGTAATATGTCAAATTGTCACTTTTCTGTCACCTAGCATTTATCATCTGTCAAATACCGCTTATCATTTATTTCGTAAATCAAATAAAAGTATAATCTTTATGCCTGTCACTGAATATCAACTATCTGACTCTTTTGTGGACTGTCATAAACCATCATTAGTATTGTAGCCTTTAAAAGTAGCATTAGTCACGTTTAGTGGACTGTTATCACCCAGCATTTGACATCTGTCGCTTATCATTTGTAATCTTTAGCTGTAATATATCAAATAAAAGAATAACTTTAAACATAGTTAATATATGTTAACATTAAATTATTGTTCCCTCTCAACAACAGACTAAATATAAAATGAGTTATTTTTACATGTAGCATACCTTTACAATAACATATAGCGAATTATTTTATTTCTTTTTCTTTATAGAAAATATATAATATATTGTATTCGTGAAAATTTTTTGAAAAATTTTTTGAACAGAAATATCTGTTTTGAGGTCTCCTGAGTCCAATCCACTGATTTCTGGAAAAATAAAATTTGTGTCTGTGTGTGTCTGCCTGTCTGTCGGTTTATCGCTAAAAACTGCAACTGAAAAGCTTTCGGTAAACATTCATAAATCGGAAGTTGTTTACTCGAGGTGTTTTTTGTGTTTCTCGATATTTTTCTAAATATGAAAAATATTAGATAACTTTCGAAACAAAAGTTGAAGTGAACAGGAAACTGAACAGGTTTTATTCCAATCTTTTTTTCATGAAATTTTAACTTTCGAAAAAAAAATAAACAATTGAAAATTTTGATATTTTTTTGGCAATTACTAATAAACTATTGGAGTTACATGAAATTTATATAACAAGCCATTGTAAACAATCCAAACTTAAGCAAATTGTCAAGAATAAATCATTTTTGCGTAAACCTAATGGTTTTCGAATAAAATATATATAGGAAAACTATTATGATATCCACATCACTATTTGTTTTATTTATTTTTTGAATTATAATTGTAAAATGGTAATCTATCGTTATTAAAGATATTATCTTCATTATTATTGTAATCTTTTATTATTTTATTTATACCGGAAATTACGTTATCTAATAATTTTTGTATACTGTCATTCATCATCATCAGTATTTGTCATCTATCACTTATCGTTTATCATCTATTAGCTATCAATTCCATATATCAAATAGAAATATAGCCTTCAAAATAAACATTACTAGAGACTGTAAACTGTTACCACCCAGCATTTTAAATCTGTCACATGTCATTTGTAATTTATTAGCTGTAAACTGCAATATATCAAATAAAAGAATAACCTTTAAAGATCTGTTATATGTCAAACTGATTGTTTGTCGTCTGTCAAATACCACTAATCATCTGTCAACTGGAATGTATAAAATGAAATAATAACCTACATACTTAGTCTCTGTCACCGCCAATCAGTTTACAATAATTTTTTATGAACATTCCATCACCCATTATCTAACATTTGTCATCTGTCATTTATCGCTTATCATATACTAGGTATAAAATGCAATATATCAAATAACCTTCAAAAGTAACCTCAATCACTAGGGAATTGTTATTTGTCACTGTCATCTATCATCAGGCATTTGTTATATGTTAAATTGTTACTTCTCTATCACCTATCATTTGTTATCTATCAAATATCACATAGAAGAATAAGCTTGGCAAATGTCACCGGATATCAGTTATCTCTTACTTTTTATGGACTGTATAAACCAGCATTTGATATCTTTTATTTATCACGTGGAATATATTGAATAATAATAATATATTTATTTACACTTACAATTATATATAATACACTTGTATTTGTAAAAACGTCAAAAATATTCTCCCATAAATATGGTTTAATATTACATTATAAAAAATACAGAGATTCTTTAAATTTCTTGGTTTTGGCGATGCTTTTTATTTCCACTGGTAGCTGATTAAATATCTTCATACACGAGTGGAAACATCCGGTCTCGTTGAGAAAGTTTATATTGATTACCTCTTCTTCTGGAATATTTGGCATTATAAAAGGTATCGTCAAAAATGTATTATGTTTCCTCAAAAACATTACACATTCGTAAATATATAGTCCATATCTTGTGAGTATCTCAGCTTCTCTAAAGATACCTTTACAGCTTTCATTGTACTTCAGTTTATACTGTATTTGGTTTACAAATGCTTTTTTTTACATTAACAGAGCCCCACCAGAATATTAGTCTATATCTTAGGTGCGACTCAATATTTGCAAAATAAAATAATTTAAAAATTTTAAAGTTCATACTGTGGATTAATATGCGCATGCCTGACGAAGCACTACTTACTTTCTTGCAAACATGGTTTATAAGTGTGTCATCAAGGATAACCCCCAAAAACTTCACGTAATCAGATAAATTGCAGTTGATATCAAATGTTATTAATTGCGGTATGGTTAGCCCTCGATTAGACCTAAATAATATGCATGCTGTTTAGTATTAGGTTATTTTCATTAAGCCATTTGAAACATACTCGAGGAGCCGACATTCTTAATATCTATGAACGTTTTGCCCTCAATAAAAAAATTTATATTAAAACGATTAAAATTCAGCAATTCTGTGGTAAATTAATCGAAATATAGTTGATGAAAAAAAAAAAAATAATAAAGGTCCCAAAACACTACCTTGTGGTATGCTTCTTGTTTATGTGAGTGGATCAGAGAGTACACTTGTGTCATAATTAGGCTGCTTAATCTGAGAATAGTGAATTCTGTTAGTTAAATATAAATATGGGGATACACCCTTATACCGTATTGGTCAAATTTATCCAACAGAACCGAGTGGTCAATAGATTTAACAGTTTTTGATAAGTGTTGGAAAATACCGTAGGTTAAATTATTTGCTTCCATATTTGTCCAATTTATAAACTCAAAGAGATCCGTATCAATACTTTCATCTTTAAGAATCCGCGTTATGTTTAAGATAATAAGTCATACTTATTGAACTAAAGTAGCGGTACATAGATAATTCGCTCAAACAGTTTTGAAAATGATAAAATTTATTAAAATCCTCTAGTTCGTTGTAGAAAATTGAATAATAAAATTAAAAAATACGAAAACATTTCGTGAATCAACAACAGTGAGTCTTACTAAGACTATAAAACAAATTAATTTGAAACAACTACTTCTCTGGCTCAACAGACATTGAATAAAACGAAATTAATTTGTGTGTTACGAATAATACAACTATCAAAGCAACACTAATTTGAATGAAATTATTTCTGTTGAATATACTAAAGATAAAATGTACTCTAGACTATAATACATTTTATTATTAAAAAACAAAAACAAAATTAAGTTGTCAGCAACTACTATCACATCGTCTAGTGCAACAAAGATAATTATATCAAGAAGCAATACAAAAACGTCTTTGCATTTGAATTGATAATGAAATCGAACGCAACATGTCGCCATGTCAAAAAATATTCATGCAAAAAGCCATACAAATTTTTAATCACATTCAAAATTAAAGAGAAGATACGAGTGAAATTTTTACAGCTCGCTGAGGTTGGTATAATAACTTAAAAACAACAACCTCCACAACATTCGAATCAATGGAGAAGCAGTGAATCCAAATACTACCGCCGCTTCAATTTTTCCTGCAACGTTAAAAGCCATAATTGAAAGAATTTGCTTTTAACGTGGATGAAACAGGACTTTTTTGGAAGAGAATAACAAAGCGCACATTTAAAGCTGCAAAAGTCCGTTTTACCCTTCTTCTGGGTGGTAACGCCAATGGCGATTTAAAATTAAAATCTCTACTTGTGTATTATGCCAAAACCTCACGGGCCATAAAAGGAGTTCTAAAATCTAGTCTACTCATAATTTGGGAATTCATTTGGGATCACAAGAGACATTTTTAAAAATTGGTTTACCACACATTTTTGTCTATCTGTAAAACGTTACTGTGAACTAAATAATTTTGAACCAAAAGCTTTATTACTGCTGGATAAAGCACCAAGTCATCCTATCAACCTATCGGACTTAAACACTTGCATTCTGGTGGTAATAGTTTTCCTACCATCCAACACTACGTCGTTATTTCAGCCAATGGTTATTGCAAATTTTAAGGCATATTATCGACCTACATTTCAATAATTTATTGATAAAACAGAAGGTGGAGATAAAGAAACAATTTTGCAATTTTGGAAAAAATATAACATAGGCAATATCGATGTCGTTTGGCAAGAATTATCTAAGAAGTGCATGAATGGAGCGTGGAAGAAGATATGACCGGAGGTGTAATAGGATTACCATCGAGAAAAGCCTACTGTGTGTCAAATTGTCAATCTTGTCGAAACAGCAGAACAAGGATTTAATAAAGTTAATGCTTGTTGCGCTAACCTCTTGATGAAAACAGATATTAATATTAGGTGGAGAGAAACACTTGTTTTTTTTCCACAATGTTTTTATTTTCAGTTGCCTGACATGTGTTTCGATCTTTGAAAACGGTGACAGGCAACTGAAAATAAAAACATTATGGAACAAAACAAGTGTTATTCTTCACCATATAGCAGAACTAAGAGATGTAAATGAGCAAGATATTGAGGAGCCGCTGCAAGTTTCTGGAGAAGCCCTTACCAACGACGATCATCAGGAACTGGCAGAACAAGGAATTGAAGAAGGCGAAAACAGTAGTTTTGAAGACGATGAATCAAAAGAAATTACTACAGATTTTTTTTAAAGTTTATAAACGATAACCGAAATTGTAGATCAAATTTTAGCGAATGGCATAAATTTTGACAGGAGTGCAAAACCAAGAAGAGTTTTGGATGCAATCGCCTGCTAAGAATGCTTGTTTAATGAAAGAATAAAAAAGCGACAAATAACTCTAGATCATTTCTTCTCTAAAAAATCAACAATATCAGAAGAGCCAGGACCTTCATCACAAATATAAACTTTATTATTTGTGCAAATGTTTGTGTTATATAAAACATTATAAAAAAATGCAAATTATAAGCACATATTACTGTTTAAAGTTAAAGTAAAATTTGTCTATTTTTGCTAGCATTTTCTCCTTTTTGCTATTTACTTTGTGTTAAAATGACCGCATAAAACGCTTGTTTAGTGTTCCTATTTTCAGGAACGCATCTACCGGTTTTACTGTACACGCTACTGGTCATCTGTTATATGTCAAACTGCCAGCTCTATGTCACCTTACGTTTGTCATCTATCAAATATCACTTATTATCGGTCAACTTCATTTTTTTTGACTTCAACGTCAAAGTGACAATATTTACTAAATGTACCCCTTTATTAGAAGAAATTAGGTTTATTTTACCTAAAAATATGTATCCGAAGCTGAGTTCATTTATGATGAAACAGTGAAGGAAAGGACCTACGGGTTAGAGTGGAAGAACATTCTTCAAGAGTGAACTCCGCCTTTCAGCTTGCTGTCGAAATTGTTCCTATATTTTTGTTTAATCTTTTATGAATTGTATTTGTAAAGCGAGTCTGATAAGGTACTAATAAATAAATAAATAAATAAATAAATATATAAAATGAAAGAATAACCTTCATACTTAGCGTCTACCATGAGCTATAAGATATTTGTCATTTTTCATCATCTAACATTTGTCAATGGTCACTTATCGCTCTTTTCAAAATTATCCTCAATCACTAGTATTTTGTTAATTGTCACTTATTCTGAATTGTTATCTACTACCACGCATTTGACATTTGTTACATGTCATTTATTTTCTATTAGCTGTCAATTGCAGTATATCGAATTAAAGCATAACATTTAACATATGTCGCCAGTCATCTGTTATATGCCAAATTTCACTATTATATCACCTATGTATCAAATATCATTTATTATTTGTAAACTATCGTTTACAAATAATTGCAAATTTTAAGGCATATTACAGAGTGCTGTAATATTCTAGAAATCTAGACAAAAATGTTGAAAATCTGGAAAAAAATACTTAAGAATTTTAGAAAAAATTGTCACATTTTTGAAGAGAAAATTTTAGAACCCTTGAAGAATATTTCCAAAATTTGAAAGAGAGTTTGTAATTTAAAAAAATCATAGAAATCATGAAAGAAAATTACTAAAATATTCAAAAACTCTCGAATAAATTATAATAACTTAAAAGAGAAAGTGTACTAATAAGAAATATTAGCGAATTTTAGAAATCTAAAACAATTTTAAAAAAATTTAGGAATTTTCTAAGAAAATTTTCACTATTTGAAAAATTGCACGAAAATTTTAAAAAGAAAATTATTACGATTTTAAATAGAAAATGCATGAATATTCTGGACATTTGGAAGAAAAATTATAAAACTCAAACATAAAATTGCTGAAAACATTTAAAAGCCTTTAATAAAATTTTCACACTTTTGAATAAATACTAGTCCTCTGGAAATAAAAATTAATGATTTTTTTGTATTTTGAAAAAAACTTGATTGCATTATTTCTTATTGTTATAATAGAACATGGCAAAAAATCCCTAAACTTTAAGCAAACGTCTCTTAATTAAAAAAATATTGATTAATTCTAAAAATATAGACAAAAGATCTGAAAATTTCTAGAAATTTGAAAAAAACAATAGTGAAAATTTGTTGAAATTTGATAAAATTCTATAATTCTAGAAGAAAATTCTAGAACCTTTGAAAAACTTCGAAAGAGTTCAAAAGAGAAATTATTGAAAAATGCTTGATAGTAAGAAAGTGTTCTTAAGAAAACCTGGTGGAGAACATCACCAATTTTCGCGGAGACGTTTTGCAATTTAAAATTATTAATAATTCTAAAAATTTAGACAAAAATTCTATAAAGCTGGAAAAAAATTGCCAAAAAATTTTTGACATCTCGAAGAAAATATTCACAATTTTGGACAAAAACTGTTTTAAAATTCTAGCCTATAAAGAAAATTTCCAAAAGTTGATAGAGACATTCATAGAACATTCTTGAAATTTGTAAGAAAAGTTGATGGTAAATGCTGAAACCTTCAAAACAAAAAATTCTAAAAATTAGGAATAAAAAAAAATCAAAAATTGTTGAAAAATTATAAAACTATCGAAGAGAATCATCGTAATTTATAAGAGAAAGTGTTCTAATAAGAAATTTTTGCGAGAAATCTCTCTCACTTGAATAAACTTATCGTAATTTATTGTCAAAAATTTTCGGCAATTTCTTCTACGAATTTCTTTTTCGAATACCCAGAAATTTTAGAATTTTTTGTCTAGATTTCTAGAAATTTTCTCCATTTTCTCTTCTAAATTGCGATAAGTTCTTTAAGAAAAGAAAGGGAATTTTTATTAGAATACCTTCTCTTCTAAATGATTAAATAATTTTTTTTCGAGGGTTATAGAATGTTTCTTCCAGATATTTAAAATAGTGCAGAATTTTTTATTTAAAACCGAAAGAATTGCAATGGAAAATTCTTGAAGGGTTCTAGAAATTTCAACATATTTTTCTTTCAGAGACCTAAAATTTTAAAATGAAAGATTCAAATTTTAATTATAAAAACCCGAATCTACGAGAAAACGTCTAATCAGTTATATGTCATTTTTGTTATCATCTAACAATTGTCGTCTGTCACTTATCGCTCAAAAGCTAATACATGATAAGCTTTTGAATAACCTTCAAAATTACCTCAATTACTAGTATTTTGTTAATTGTCACTATTTATTAACTGTCATTTACCACTCTGTATTTGACGTTTGTCACATATCATTTAAGAAATAATCGATAGATTTATTTATTTACACATATATGCATACAATACATATTGCAAAAAGACTCCTTTTGTTTATCTTGTCTATATTTGTTTTCTATTAGCTGCCAATATATCAAATAAAAGCATAACCTTTAAATATATATATTTATATGTCGCCAATCATAAACAGATGTCAAATTGACACTTCTTTATCACTCATCATTTATTATTTTCAAATATCACTTATCATGTCATGTATTTTATATATAAACTAATAGAATAAACTTCATGCTTAGCAAATGTCACCGGATATCAGTTATCTTTTTGTGGACTGTATAAACCAACATTTGACATTTGACATATTTCATTTGTCACGTGGAATATATTAAATAAAAGGAAAATTTGCAAATATACTATATATTATTGGTATATTTGTTATATGTCAAACTATTACTTTTTTATCACCTCAAATGAAAAAATAACTATTTTGATTAGAACTAAAAAAACACTTGGTTTGAATAACTTTCACTCTTAACATATGTTAGCAGCTATTAGCTATCTGTCAAACTATAAGAGTACCCTTCAAACTTGTCATCTGTTACTGATCATCAAACCGTTACCTGTCATGATTGTGATTTCTTATCTGTCAAACTGCCACTTTCCTATCACCTAGTAATTATCATCTGCAATAATCGAATATATGAATATTTGTTAAATTTAGCAAACGATCACCGGCCATCAGTCATCAATCACTTCTTGCTGCCAATTATCTATCTATTAGAATTTGTCATGTGTCACATATCTCTTATCATCAATTAGCTGTCAACTGCAATATTTCAAATTTCAGAATCGTCTTTAAACCAGCATCTGTCACTGGCCATACGTTATCTGTCACGTATTATGGATTGTCATCTATCATTTAGGATTTATCAACTATCACGTGTCATTTATCATGCACTAGCTGTCAACTGTTATATAAAACCTATAAAAATAACCTTAAAACCGCATATGCAACCAGTATCTGTCACTTTTTTTAAACTATCATCATCAGTATGTGTCATTTGCCACGTGTCATATCATCTGTTAGCTGTCAGCTGCTATATATCAACAATAAGAGTACCCTTATTAATATAGGTAGATAAGGTTATGTTTAGGTCAGCATTAATTTATTTATGCATACTTCAGATTAAAGTTTTATGAATTCAACTTTCAAGAAATTAAGTATTAAATTATTCAAGTAGTAAATACACTTAAAAAGTATTATCAATAATCATCATTAGTAATATAATTAAAAGATTATTATATACATATGTAACATAATCAAAGCCATAAGGCACTTAGTCTAATTTTCAAACAAAAAAAAAATCCCAAAGCACTTGCCGAGTATTAAATGTTGAGGCTAAAAGATACTCCCAACACAATTGACGATAACATATGGACGACCATAAACTCCCCGCATTTGTATGTATGGGGGGTATCATTTATCACGCATTAAACAGCGCATTTCAGTCATATTACGCCTTACGCTCTCATTCTTATACAATCACGTTACGAGCCGGCGGTCCTCTGAGAAATCTCGCGTTCCACACTCGTTCCTTTTTATGTTTTTTTCGCTCTAATCCCGCACTCACCTCTAGCAGCTTAGTCTCCTCGAACTCCTGGAGCTGTTTCTGGAAGCCCAAGTTCGGATTGGCCACCGCTCGTCCGGCCCTGACAACTTTCAGCGCGTCCTTCCAGTTGAGATTCGTGCAGGTCATTATGTACGCCACTGCCACCGTCACACTTCTGGACATCCCCGCCAGACTGGAAAAGTTTAACATAATTTAATAAAAGCTCACAGCAAAATAATTAAAAAAAATAAAAGTAACAATATGGAATATAACAAGTGTTTTTCTTCACCAAAATTACATATCTGGTTCAAGAGGGTAGCTCAACAAGTATTAACTAAAATAATTTTTAATAATAATAATATTAATCATAGGGCTGAAATACCACTCGTCGATAGCGAATGGAAAAAACTAAAAGAAGAAGAGAAGCATAGTAATTGTCCTATGTAACACTATTTTCCAGTAAAGTTGTTTATATCACTCTCTTAATCATAAAGCTATTTTAAATAAGAATAACATAAATTAATTAACATTGGAGACGTTTATATAATAAGACATTTATTTTTTAATATAAATCAAACATTTTAGTTTTTTTTAATATACAAAATACAAATTTTGATCTTGTGGTTTAACGCGGAATATTTAAGAAGAGGAACTTAGCCTAGATTGTATTGTTATGGGGCACTTCAAACGTTTTAATAGTTTTATATATTAGGAAAGTTTATGATGCCCGGGGAATTTCGAGACGAGCGTTTATGTTGTACACCCGTTTCCGACATCGATTTTCTTGTTAAAACGCCGGCCGCGGTTTCCCGTCGACGGATTCACAGGTTTAAAGTGTCCAACCGCGCGCGCTTCGTCCGGATTTCCTCGGTTTTGTCATGAATTCGGACTTTCTCTCTCGAGGAACATGAAAACGCCCGCACGCTGCTGTAAGGTCAGGTGTTTTTTGTTTTGCGGAAGCCAACCTATTGACCTAGAAAGTTTTCAAAGAAGAAGTCCATTGATGAAATAATTACTAAGCCCTTTCAGGGGAATTACTTAGAATTGAAACACAAAAACTTCTTTTTTAAATACTATATATTGATAAAAGAATATAAGATGAATTAATTGTTTATTTAACCCATGGTGAACATTCTGTATCAATATAAAAAAAATCTTTAAGAAATAGTACCATTCTAGGTCATACAACGATTATTTCAAATTTATTTAAGATTACACAGCGATAATTCAAAATCATATAATGACCATCTAAGGCCATTTAAAGTAATCCAATAAAGTATAAAAGTCAGGGAATCAAAAGTTATCCAACGATCAGTCAAGGTCATTTAAGGTCATCCAATCATACAAGATTATTTATTGGTAGTTTAAGGATTATTTAAGGTAATTCGATAGTTATTGAAAGTTATTCAACGATCATTCGAATTTATTTAAGATCATCCAGCAATAATTTAAAGTCATCTAACGGTCATTCAAAGTTATTATAAATTCTCCAATATTATTCAAGGTCATTTAGAATCATTTAATTATACACAAGTTCCTATTATTGTTATTCAAAGTTATTTAAAATTTATTTAAAATCTTTTATCTACTTTACGTCACCTAAACATTGAAGGTTATTCAAGGTCATTTCTTCAAGGTCGTTGAAGATTACTCTTTGGCCGATTAAGGTTAATTATCGATAAGTTATACTAGGGTAATTTAAGGATTTTTAGGGTTGTTTAAGAACACCCAACAGTCTTATAAGATAATTGTAAACTTTTGACAGCTATTTAAAGTTTTTCAAGGTTATTTAAGATCATTCATTTATTATACAAGATCACATAATAGCTGTTTAAGGTTATTTCAATTGAAGGGTATATAATTATGATTCAAAGTCATTCGAAGTTAATTAAAAAATCATTCAAAGATATTAAATGACCATTCAATGGTAATTAAGGTTATCACTAAATAATCTCTAAAGATTATAGAATGCTCATTCAAGGTCATTAAAGATCATTCAACAGTTAATCAAGATTCTAAGAGTTATTCAATGTTTTGTAAGATCCTCCGTCAATCATTCAAAATAATCTGATGATCATTTAAGGCTATTTAAGGTCACTCAACTATCGTTATTATACAATAAATGTATTAAAGTCTTTTCAGATCGTTATAGAAAATTAAATAATAATTTAAAAATACGAAAACATTCGTAAATCGTAAATCTACAACAATGAGTCTTTGTAAGACTTAGTAGGACTTGATTGATCTTTGGATAATCTTCAAAAACTATGATAACTTTTAACGATTGTTTATTGACATTTAGCTCATTCAAGGTTACTTAGAATAATTGAAGAATCTCCATTCACAATTCAAAGGCATCAAGTCATAACTCAAGGTAATTTGATGATCATTTACTGATGTTAAATAATTAATGATTCAATGATCAGTACAGATTTTGCAACGATAATTCGATCTTCTTCAAGTTTATTTAACATTCATGGTTCATTTAAAGTTATCCAGAATTCATTCAATATTTTTCATATCATCCAGCCATGTTTCAAAATTAGTTAATAACCATTAAAGGTTTTTAAGGTCATCTGATCAAGGTCATTAAAGGATATTTAAAGATGTTCAACGGTTGGTTAAGGTTATTTAAAGTAAATAAGTCATTCAAATTTATTTAGAATATTTTAATATCATCCAACAATAAATGAAGAGCATTTTATGTTATCTAACCATCATTCAATAATATCAAATGGTTATTAAAAGTCATATTACGATCATCAATTATAACCGAATAATTATTTACGATCACTTAAGATCTTCCAACTCATTCAAGATCATTCAAGGTCATTGGATGGTCATTAAAAGTTATACAATAGTCATTCGGCGTTATTTAAGATCAACCAGCAATAATTCAAAATAAAAACGATAATCTACCGATTACTGAAGGTTATTTAAAGTCATTTAAAACATACCCAGCGGTCATTTGAGGTTATCGTAAGTTGTAGATGGCCATTTCAGATTAACAACGGTAATCATATGATAATTTAATTAGTTGAGGATTATTTTAAATATCACCTTATGATCATATTTAATAATGGTCATTAAAAATTAGGTATTGGTCATTCAGCGTTATTTAAGATCATCCAGCAATAATTCAAGTCAAAACTATATTGTTAATGTAAGAAGCTTCTACTTCGTTATACATGTTTGAATAATTAATAATTATTCAAGTCAAAACGATAATCTAACGATTATTGAATGTTACGATTACTGAAGGTTATTCAAGGTCATTTAGACAAGTTAAAAGTCATCCAGCGGTCATTAGAAGTTATTAAAAATTATCCGTCCATGGTTACATGGTTTTAATATAATTCAATTATCATACATAATTATATGGTGATCATACATTATTATTTATCTACCAACAATGCGAATAAACTTGATGGTATTTAACTATTATTAAATCAAATGGTCATTTATGGTCATTTAAGATCTTACAAAGATTAATAAATATCTTCGTATGATCATTTAAGTTTACATAGGGTTCTTCAACACTCACTCAAGATCATTGGATGATCATTAAAAATTATCCAATGGTCATTTAGCGTTATTTAAGATCATCCAGCAAAAATTCAAGTCAAAATGATAATCCAATGATTAATGAAAGCCATTTACCAAACGTCAAAAGTCACCCAGCAGTCATTCGAGGTTTTTGAACGTAATCCAATAATCATTCATGGTTATTTAAGGTCATCTAATTAACATTCTTGATTATAAAGTGGCAATTAAAGGTTATTTAGAATAATTCAAAATTATTTATCGACAATTCAAGGACATTGTATGTGTTCAATCATTTAAGGTCATTTGACGATCTTTTAAAATATAACGGTCATTTCAGGGTATCAAATGGTCATTAAGGTCATTTAAGGTCATACTAAAATGATTAAATATCACTTAATGATCATTATAAGGCTATTTAAGATTTTTCAACACTTATTCAAGATTATTCTCTATGGTCATTAAAAATTAAATGGCCATTCAGATATTTTAATTTAATTTAAGATAATTCAAGTTAAAACGATAATCTATTGAAATCAATCATTTAAAATAAATTCATGGTCATTTAAGGTTAAACAACGTTCGTTCGAGGGTCATTTAAGGTCATCTAAGGTCATACTATGATCATTAAATACAATCTAATGATTATTTAAAGTTACTTAAGGTCTTGCAACACTCATTCAAAATCATTTAAGGTCATTCGGTGGTCGTTAAAAAATATTCAATTGCTATTCAGCGTTATTTAAGACCATCGAGTGATAATTCAAGTCAAAATGATTATTGAAAAGTGATCCAATAGTATCTCGAGATTATTGAAACTAATAAAATAATGATTGAAGGTCATTCAAGATCAAAACGATTATTAAACGTTATTTAAAGTCAACTAACAAACGTTAAAGTGATCCAATAGTCCATCGAGGTCATTTAAAGTAATAAAATAATCATTGAAGGTCATTTAAACTCTTCTAATTATTAAACGTAATTATATATTCGTTATTCAATGTTATTTAGGGTAATTTAAGGTCATCCAATAACAATTTATTTGCTTTTTCGAAGGTCATTTAATGTTAATTCAAATAAAAGGCATAACATTGTCTTGCAAGGTCATCTGACGATCAATAAAAATCAATAAATTATGTTAGTTAAGATTATCTAACAGTAATTTAATATCACGTTGGGTCATTCAAAGTTATTCAACAGTTATTTGAGGTTAATTAGTATCAAATTTTAAAATCAGTTAATGATCATTTTAGCTTATTCAAGATTATCCAACGGTCGTTCAGTCATGCAAAGTCCATTAAACTTAAGTTAAGAATATTTAACGATTATTCAAGAATATTCAAGGTCATTTAATTATCACACAAATTTATATAATGGTCATTCCATGTAATTTAGAGTCATTTAAGGTCACTCAATAACAATTCAAGGGCATTTTATGCCATCTATACATTATTTAAGGTCTTGTGACGGCCATCTAAGGAATTTCGGTATCGAGGTATCAAATGATCATTTAAAAATTGATTTTTCAAAGTTATGCAGGGTTATCCAACAGTCAGGATCATTTAAGAGCATTTCGCTTGTTTGAAGGGCCATTTAATTCAAATCAAGGTAATAAAATTGTCTTTCAAGGTCATATGATGACCGATAAAAATCAATAAATTGTGTTATTTAAGATCATCCAACAATCATTTAAGATCACTTTAGGTCATTTAAAGTTATTCAACAGTTATTCGAGGTTATTTGGGATCAATTTTTAAAATCATTTAATGATCATTTAAGTTTATTCAATGTTTATCCAACAATCATTCAAACTCATCCAAAGGTCATTCAATGTTATTTAAGAATACTTAACGAGTATTCAAGGTCATTTAATTATCAAACAATTTCATATAATGATCACTCCATGTAATTTATCCAACGGTCATCGAAAGTCATCCAAAGGTCATTCAACGTTTTTTAAGAATATTTATTCAAGAATGTTCAAGGTCATTTATTTATCATACAAATTCATATAATGGACATTCCTAGTAATTTAGAGTTATTTAAGATCATTCAACAACAATTCAAGGGTATTTTATGTCATCTATCCATTATTTAAGGTCATGTGACGGCCATCTAAAGAATTTCGGTGATCATTCACGGGTGTCAAGGTATCAGATGATCATTTAAAAATTGATAATTCAAGGTTATCAGTAATTCAGGATCATTTAAGAGCATTTAGCTTTTTCGAAGGGTCATTTAATGTTAATTCAAATCAAGGTAATAAAATTGTCTTTTACAATCATTTGATGACCAATAAAAATCAATAAATTAAGTTATTTAAGATCATCCAACAGTCATTTAAGATCATTCAAAGTTAATCAACAGCAATTCGAGTTTATTTAGAATCAAATTTTGAAATAAGTTAATGACCATTTAAGTTCATCAAACTCATTAACGATCATTCAAACTCATCCAAAGGTCATTCAACGTTATTTAAGAATAGTTAATGATTACTCAAGAATATTCAGTCATTTAAGGTCATATAATGGTCATTCCATGTAATTTATCACTCAACGATTATTCAAGAATATTCAAGGTTATTTAATTATCATACAGGTTCATATAATGGTCATTCAATGTAATTTATCCAATGGTTATTATTCACTATTATTATTCAAAGTGATTTAAAAATATTTGACGATTATTCAAGAATATTCAAGGTAATTTAATTAGCAAAAGTTCATCTAATTGTGTTTCATGTAATTTATCCAAAGTCATTCAAAGGTCATTCAACGTTATTTAAGAATTATTGAAGAATATTCAAGGTCATTAAATTATCACACAAGTTCATATAATGGTCATTCCATGTAATTTATCCAAGGGTCATTCAAAGCCAATCAAAGGTCATTCAACGTTATTTAAGGATATTTAACGATTATTTTAAAATATTCAAGGTCATTTAATTATCACGCAAGTTCTTTTAATGGCCATTCCATGTGATTTATCCAAAGGTCATTTAATTATCACACAACTTTATATAATGGTCATTCCATGTAGTATATCCAATGGTCATTAAAACCCATCCAAAGATCATTCAATGTAAGTTAAGAATACTTAACGATTATTCAAGAACATTCATTATCACACAAGTTCATATAAAGGTCATTCCATCTAATTTAGGATCGTCTGAGGTCACTCAACAACCATTCAAAAGCATTTTATGTTAACTATCTATTATTCAAGGTCACGTGACGGCCATCTAAGGAATTTCAGTGATCGTTCAAGGGGATCAAGGCATCAAATGATCATTTAAGGTCATCACACGATAATTCCAAGTAGGATCATTCAACAATCATTGAAGATCATTTAAGGGCATTTGATCATTCAAAGTTATTCAGGGGTCGTTCATGGGTGTTCAGCGATAATTGAAAATCTTCCAATGCTCATTTAAATTTATTTATGGTCATCAAATAATTGTTTAATGTAGTTACTTGAGTACGTGAAGGTTAATTTAACTGTGTTTTAATTAAATAATTGTTAACGAATATCTAAAGTTGTTTAACGACGATTCAAGGTCATCATTACCAAGTTCATATAATGGATATTCTCGTTTCTATAGATCATTTAAGGTTATATAATGATAATATGAGAACATTTGAAGTCGTTTAAGCCTTAACCAAGGTCATCCAACTATAGTTGTTGTTTTCAAGATTATTTTAGATCCTTCTAAGATGATTTAAGATGATCAAATAATCATAAAAAGTAATTTAAGATCTTCAAATTATTATTTAGGATCAATTAAGGTCATACAATGGTTATTTAAGATAATCCAACGGTCATTTACGTTTGTTTAAGGTCATCTAATTACGATTTAAGGTCACCTATTAGTTCTTCAAGGCTTTAAGGTTATTCAAAGGAATTTGAGAATCATATTAGATGATAACAATCAATTAAATTAGTTTCAATTACAGATCCAATATCAATATCTCGTAAGCTTATTAAGTTTACATGAAATGGTAGTCATGTAAGGTCATCTTCGTAAACATTTAAGAAAATTTATTTAATGGTCATCCAAAGTTTTTTTTTTAAATTATTCAGTTTTTTCATTCTTTCAAAATTATTTAACCTCATATAAATCTTAAATAAACTTACTGAATAATCTTTAATGACTTTGATTAACGATGTTGCCATTTTATTTTCCATCGCGGTATTTCAATTGTTTTAATATTTGCACATAAACTAGGTTCTTGTGACGGCTTTTAGGGATTTTGAAACTATTTGGCGTTGCTCTTTAACAAGTTTTCAAATCTCAGAATGTAATTCTCATTTCCATCAATTCATTTCCGAGTGTTGCCATTTTGTTTTCCATCGCGGTAGTTCAATTGTTTTAACATTTTCACTTAAATTAGGTTCTTGTGATGACGTTTAGATATTTTGGAGCTATTTCTACTTGGCGTTGCTCATTCAAGATCATTCAACGTTCATTCGAATTTATCGAATAGAAAATGGTTCGAAAAAATTAGAAGGTGATATTTTAATTATTTATTATAAGAGCTAAAATCTTTAAACAACAAAACACAGAATATTTCGTTGTAAGTAATAATAAAACTATTGTACAAATGTTCGTATTTATTAGTGGGTGAAATAAAGGTAAGTGTGTATACTTACCAGTGAATTAAAACGTTCCCATCCCTTAATCTAGCCGCGTGTATAAAGTCGTTGCAGATTGTAAAATATTGCGTTAAATTTTGATCGGGTGAGTCTGATGCTAGGACGCAGAGGTAATGTTTATCCTGAAACAATAAATATTGATTAATTGTAGAGGCGTTTACTTTGTGCTACATTTTGAATATAAAGAAGAAGGAGACATGACTTTTAATAAAGTGGTAAAACAAAGTAATCGTGTCTCCTTCTTTAATAACTATAGGTTTATATATGTCGTTTCTATTTAAAAAGGAAGTAAAGGAAAGTAAAAAAGAATACCTTATTTAATGGTCTAAAGAGTTTTAAACCTTATAATAAGGACTTTGAACTCCATGTTTACAATATCTACTTTTAAGTTAACTGTATACTTAAATCTCTAAACAAATAAAGGAAAATATGATATATAATTTTCTTTCTCTGCCCTGTAATAATATATTTATTTCCATCGTATGATCTCACACAATTTCCATACAAAGTAGTATAAAGAAGTTATATTGTAAGGTATTTTATCGAACCAGCATCTATTCACTAAACGTTTTCCTTCCTAGAAATTTGGCCGTGCGATTAATCATGAGTCACGAGGCGTACAAATACCGCCTCTAAATAATTTTATCACAAAACTGTCTGGTGTAAACGTAATTTGCAGGAAATTTAACTTATACATAATGCATGAATAAATCGACGGACAAAAAAAAAGCTGACTCAATTTCATAAAATCTGCAAGTCATGTTAAGGTGACAAATGTACGTTTTAGTGATTAATTTATGACAGAGAAAATTAATTTAAACTAATTTAAAAATATAAATCATAATCAAATGAAAATAAAATATAGCCAAAAATTTATATAAACTTATTTAGAAGATAAATTTTCACTGTAAAATGAATCTATTATATATTATTATAATTAATAAATAAATCAATAACATGTATATAATAGATTCATTTCACAGTATTCACTTCCTTTGTTGTTTAAGAAATGGTCGATCGATGGGCAAAAACGTAAGGTCGGTGACCAGAAATACGCGAAACTGAAACGGTTCCACGACCGTAAAGGCATGTCTGTAAGCGAATAAACAGGAATTGATTATGCATAACGCACGGAGCCGGAGCATTTGTGAGCCTTATCATTAAGTCGTGCCCGTGAAAAGGTCACAAATGTAAATGGTTATTAATAGCCCGGCGCATCCACCATAGTTGCCACACGTGTGTGTGTGTGTTTGTGTGCGTGCTGTTGTTATATTTTTAGCTTAATATTTACAAATTTTCGTTCCGTGATGTTCGCAATTATTATTTCACGATTAGTATAATATTTAAAAACATATAAACCGTATTTAATAATAATAATAACAATAAACTATTCGTTATTAGTATAAACAAAATTATTTATTGATGTTTTTTTAAACATTTTCTATAATAATAATAATTTATTAGTGCTCATTACATTCGTGTTACACAGGCCAATGGGTATACATGCAGAAGGAAATGAAATAAGAAGTTAATTGTATATATGCATTAAATTGTTGCAGATAGAAATAAACTGAAGTTAAAATAAATTTATAAAACAGTAATTAGTAGATGAAACGAGATCATCTGATCCGATAAATGACATTAAGTCGTTTAATCTACTAGTTAATTATAATCACTTGAGTACTTAATTCTAAAGAGGTCACCATTGAAATTGATTTTATATTTAAAAAAAACACTATACAAACAAATAGGAGTGATTAATTTTTTATCCGGCACGCTCAAGACGAAATACGTTAAACCTTTCAATCATTTTGCATGTAAATACACGCCTGTACACGACGGGATAATAAAAGGGAATTACGCGGCATATAAATGACTCCGCGAAACGCTTTGAATAATAACGAAGGCGCCATAATAAAAATTTAGACTCGACTCGCAATTACGCGTGCGTTTTCCAAGCTACAGTTTTTTTTCTCTTCTCTACGCTTTCGATTTCAATTACGTCGGCTCGGATATAGCCTTCCGCGTCTACGTAAATCCTCTAAAACAGTTTCATTATGGAGATTATATAAGGTATACCTTTTAAAATACTACAAATAAAAATGGTACTTTTCTTGTAGTTTTTTCTATAAAACTATTAATTATATACATTTTGTGAATATTTTATCCATAGTTTTAAAATTGGTTAATGTTAATGTACTGGATTGATAAACAATGTTTCTTTGTGGTGAAACATTGTCGTAGAATAATAAAAAAAAACATTTTTGAAACCATATACTGTGTCAGTATTTTATTAAGTAATGTTAATGTCTTCAACAACAATGAGATTCAAAATAGTTGAAAACCGATCTGTAGATGTTATTGATACAGAGATAATAATTAAATGTTTTCACATAAGTTTATTTTATTATTTTTTGTAATTAACAGTCAACTTCCGATGAACGAAATTTTACTATATTTTTAAAATTTATATTATACACGTTTTACTAAGAGCTTCGTATAAAAGAATAAAATTTAATTTAAAATTTTGGTTTCGCAAAACAATTTAAACATTTGAAATTGAAAATTTCATTAAAAGAAATTATATAGAGTTTTGTCAAATTTATTTGAAAACCTTTTATTTCAATTTATCACAATCTATCTTTGTAAATAAAACCCGGTTATTTAAGTTAAGCTAAGAAAGTTTCATATTTATTTTAAAATAATTTTAATATCAAAATCATAATTAAAATTTATAATTAAAAAAACCTTCCAAATATTTGCTAAAACTTAAAATGTGAATCAAAACATGAGAAACAATTAATACTTCAATTTTTATTCTTAAAGAATACGTGCTATATAAAAAGCAGGTAAAATATACCGAAGAAATAATCAATTCAAAAGATGTTTGTAAATCAGAGTAAACAATTCTAAAAATATTTTGAAATTCGCTTAAAGCAGTTGTAATTTCATAAAGAAAACAATTGAATTTTGCCCAAAAAAACTAAAACAAATTGATGAAATTTTGCCATATATAAACAATTGGTTAAAAATAAAGATACAAATTTCTAAGAGAAAAAGAAAGAATTGAAAAACATTAGAAAAATGTATAAAAATACTTTAAAAAATTTGTTAAAAACAACTGAAGTTCTTTAAAGAATAAATAACTGGTTAAAAAAAGGAAAATCTGTTATCAAAAATCTTCTAAAACTGCATAACTGTATATTAATAATTTTCTAAAGATTTACAATAATTAAAATTTGCCAAGAAAAAACAAAATTGATGGAATTTTAGCAAAATAACAATTGAAATTTGGCAAGAAAAAAAGCCTCACGATCAAAAACTGAAAAAAAAAACATTGACATATTAAAAACAGTTGAAATTTATCAATAAAGAAAAAACTGATTTTAGAAAAACCAAAATTAATAATGTATTTTTTTAAATTATTACAATTTGTTAAAAATTATTGAAATTACTTAAATAATAAATAATTTATTTAGAAAAGACACTAGAAAATTGAAGGACAAAAAAGAATAATAATCTGTAAGTATAACAAAAGAAATGTGCCAAGAAAAAATAATAAATAAATTGAAGTTTTTTACTAGAAAAAAAGGAAAATTGATGGATTTAAAAATAAAAAATGTAGAAATGCAAAAGAAACAATTGATAATCCGTTAAAAAACAATTGAGATTTGACAAATTGGTACAGCAATTTCTGTTAAGAAACTTCATAAAACCTTCTAAAAACATATTTTAAATTTTACAAAAAACAAACATTAAAATTTTCCACGAAAAAAAGAAACAGAAACAAAAATGATATTATTTATTTATTTATTTTACTAAAGTAACAATTGAAATTTGTTAAAAAAATCAATTGAAATTTGACAAGAAATGAAAAAACCTCAAGACAAAAAATTGAAACAATAAAACAATTAAAATATTAAAAACAATAAGAAACAATTGATTTTAGAAAAAAAAAACAATGGAAAGTCTTATAAAAAACAATTGTAATTGGCCCAGAAAACTAAATGATAAAATTTTACAAAAAAAATTGAAATAAAATTTGTTAATAAACAGTTTAAATTTCTTTAAAAATAAAAGATTAGTTTTAAAAAATATGCAAAGAAAAAAATGACAGTTGAGACAAACAATTGAAATTAGTTAAAAAAACAGTTGAAATTTGGCAAGAAATTAAAAATCCTCAAGACAAAAAATTGTAACAATAACAATTAAAATATTAAAAACAATAAGAAACAATTGATTTTAGAAAAAAACAATGGAAAATCTTATAAAAAACAACTCACCCAGAAAAAACAAAATGATAAAATTTTACAATAAAAATTGAAATGAAATTTGTTAATAAACAGTTTAAATTTCTTAAAAACTAAAAGATTAGTTTGAAAAAATGTGCAAAGAAAAAAATGACAGTTGAAACGAACAATTGAAATTTCTTAAAAAAACAGTTGAAATTGATTAAAAGTGATTAGGAAATCTGTTAAAAACATAATTTACATTTAACTTTAAAACAAAAAAATTAAAAAAATTATGAAATGTTTTAAAAACTTAAAGAAAAATATATACAATACACTCGCTTGCTAGTCGCCTTACTGTGCGCACGTACGCTCCAGAGTTTTCTTAGTGATCCGTGTTTTACCTTAAAACTATCGTTGTTCAACAACAAGTGTGTTTATTCTAATAGTGGTAATTCCACCAACCCCACACCATGGGTTCCGACTCCGAGGAGGAGTTTAAGACCCCTAAGAAGCGCGGAAGAGGACGGCCACGCCAATCCGAATCCGACACATCGGCCTACACTTCTTCATCCGAGGTAACACAAAAAACTAAAAGACCGCACAACAAAAGTACCTCTACTACTACCACTACTACCCCTACTGTTATCACTGCCACTACAACCAACACTACCACCGCACTCACCCTGTCGTCACACACAAAAACAGAATACCGACACGCATTCACATTTACCACAACACACGATCTAAGCCGCGTGCAAATGGCCCAAATATGGCACAGTCGCCAATTTGACCAAACCGCGATTATAATTAAAACGAAACTGGGATTTATTATTAAAACCAACGCCGAGAAACAGAAACTGATAAATGAATTAAACACACTGCAAGCCGAAAAAGTAATAAAAAAACACTCGATCGCGGCCTCGACTGCGTCCCCAGAAAAACGCGAGCCATCAATATCATACAGCTGTATAATAAAATCCGTCGAGCCCGAAATAAATGAGCAAAATATTAGCGACGAACTCACTAAAATGGGAATCACTCATCGCTACTGCAAACGAATCATCTCCCGCGCCACAAACGAAAAAACAAGGATGATCAGGATAATAACGGCATCACATGAAGCATACTGTAGCCTACTGAAAAGACAATTCCCTTTCATGTGTAAAGTATACCCTGTAGTCGAAAGTACTGCCCCCGCACCTATACCCGTACCATGCAGTAAATGCAACTTGTTCACTCACGCCACAAAAGATTGCACGAGTGAAATCAAATGTGGAAAATGCTCCGGAAACCATAGCACAGCATCTTGCAAAACAACACAACCCGAAAGATGTACGTCCTGCAAGGAGGAGGGCCATGCTGCATGGTCGATGAAATGTAAACAACGCCCTATTAAACCAATTGAAGGATTACCGAATGTTAGAATACAATTGACTAATAAAAAATCAGCAGACATTGACAAATCACTGAAAAACAGTCGCGTTCACAAATCATTCACATTGCACGACTTTATACTTGACACATACGCCACTGAAATTAATAAGCCTTCAGCTACGGACAGAAATGAACTGTTAAAAAAGCTGCACCGTCGATTCATCGAATCATACAGTATCGACACACATGCTTCATTTTCAGGAAATCGAATGTTCATCGTCATGTTTGACCTGAAACATCCCGACATTATCCCAACAGTCGCCCCAACAGCAGGAGTAAGCACCGCAAATGTGCAGGTTATCGATGGCTAATATACGTTTCCTATATGCAAACATCAATTCGCTTCATAACAAATCCCAACTCCTATTCCATTATTTATCAAATAATCCCATCCAAGTAAACCTCCTCGTTGAAACAAAAACCAAAAATCAATTTAATTTTAATAATTGGAGAAGCTTACAAATCCCTTCAACAATTAGCAACTCATATCAACGAGGAGGTTCCATCGCATCCTTTTACCCGTCAATTCCCTTTGGTAAAGCCAATCCCCCCCGCATCAATAATCCATTAAATGAATGCCTCCATTTCACCCTTCCTATTAACAATATAACCCTTCATATATTCCTTGTTTATATCCATCCTAATTCTGCTATTGACGATACAATTTTTACAAAAGCTTCATTGTATGATTATTCATTAATTATTGGTGACTTTAACGTCAATAGCAGAAAATCCCGACATATCCATAATTTTTGTTCAAACTCCAATTTCCTCCAAATCCAAACACCTCCAACATTCATAATGAACGAATCCCAATCATCTACACCCGACATTATCCTATGCACATCCAACATCCGTCCACTGATTCATTCTATTTCACTTATCCCTGATTTATGCTCTGACCACTTATCCATCCAGTTTGATTTAAATACCCAATCACTCCCCGCACCTCCTCCACCTCAATATATTTTCCATTACCAGAGCTGTAATATTGATAAAGTAGCCAAGGACATAATGACAATTTTTCAAAACGAACAAGACATAAATCCCACTATTATTTCAAAGTTTAACCACTCCTTATCCCAATCAATTTTAACTAATACTCCTAAAATAAAAAAACAGTTCTATAAATACCCCCTTCCTAAATTTATCCTCCGACTTTTGAAATATAAAAGACAACTTTACAGAGACATTAAATTCTACGACGACAGTTCACTCAGACAAAAATTTAATAAACTAAATAAAGAAATCAAAATCCTAATTTTAGAATTTAAAAAACATAAATGGACAGAAACATGTAACAAAATTAATGAAATGCAAGGCAAGACGTACTGGACGGAAATTAAAAAACTGACAAAATACAGAAAATCTGACTACATAACCAATATTAAACACCCAACCGACGGTTCCATACTGACTGACGATCTAGAAATTGCAACAGCCTTTGCAGGACAGTTAAAATCCACATTTAAACCAACAGACAATAATGGCTACGATGAAGACTTTTTTAATTTAGTTAATGACTGGTACGTTTCATTTGACAAGTCTCCATTACCTCCTCCAAACGACGATTCATTAGACGAGACAGATTATTTTTCAATTTTACACTCTGGTAAAAACTCCTCTCCAGGTCATGATAAAATTCCCAGATCAATCCTTAAAAAACTCCCTCATGAAATCCACACGTTTATTTTAAAAATTTTCAACTTTTGCTATTCCAACCAATATTTCCCTACCGAATGGAAAAACGGTATAATTATTTGCATCCCCAAACCTGAAAATGATCCCACACTTATTTCCAGCTTCCGACCCATTACACTACTTCCTGTAATTGGTAAACTCTTAGAATCCCTCATCAAACAAAAACTCCTTAAAATCTCAATCAACTCCATCCCTGACTATCAGTTTGGCTTTCTTCCGAAAAAATCTACCATACTTCCTCTCACCATCCTTACGTCCAATATGCAAACTAAACACCTTGAAGGGCAAAAGTCAGCTATACTTTTCCTAGACATTCAAAAAGCATTCGACTCAGTTTGGCATATTGGACTCCTATATAAATGTTTCCTACTAAAAATACCTCATCATTTAATAATCCTTATACACAACTTCCTTTCCAATAGATCCTGTCAAGTTAGAGTTAAACAATCGTTTTCCCAGCCCTTTGCAATTTTACAAGGTGTCCCTCAAGGTTCTCCCTTATCCCCTCTCCTATACAATATATTCTGCCACGACATTTCTAATCCTGATCCTACACATTTTAATCCCTCACAATATTCCTTGCTCTTCGCTGATGACACCGTTCTAGTTGCCCACTCAGCCTCCCTTCAAATCGCCCAACAATCCCTCCAAACCTCCTTCGACTCCATCCAAGCATGGTGCTCCAAATGGCGAATCAAAATTAATCCTTCCAAATCCCAACTATTCATCCCTTATCACAAAATTACTCCACAATCCCCTACGATCCTAATTAACAATACTATTATTTATCCCACCTACACCTGTAAATACCTTGGTATCCTATTCGACTCAAAACTATCCTTTAAATCCCATGCATTATCAATAAAAAACAAAATCAAAACAAGGGCTCGGCATTTTAGATCATTAACCTATAAACGGCAAGGAATATCGATTAAAACAGCTACACACATATATAAATCGATATGCCGACCCTTGTTAGATTATGGTGCAATCCTCTTCACCCAAATCCGGCCATCAATCCTTTATCACTTCCAAGTCGCCGAAAGATCCGCCCTAAGAACCCTAACTAAACTCCGACACCCTTCCAATCCACTCCATAACCCCTCGAATGAACTGTTATACGAAACCACCCAAATCCCACCCATTTCCCAACGTATATTAGCCTTAAGTACTAAATTTGCTAATAATCCTCACAACCAACCCATATTAACCAAATTCTGTATCCCCCGAAACCCAAATATCCCTTCTAAATATCATCATCCTCCCCTCACAATTCATCAATTCATTTGCGCGAATCATCAGGACAGTTAAGCTAGCTAGCAAAGATACTTTCTTTTTCTCACCTTAAATTCAAGACAGGGCTGAAAGACTTTAGGTCTATAGCCCAGACGGACTAACACCATTTATTTGTATTGTATCCATATTTATTGTTTCCATGTATTAAGTTTTGTCCAAATAAAGATAATTGTACATATATATATACAATAGAAAAAACAAAACAAAATTTAAATAACAATTGTAATTTGTTAAAAATAGTGGAAATTTCTCAAAAAATTAATAATTGATTTTGAAACAATTGAAATTTGTTAAAAAACAGTTGAAATTTGGCAAGAAATGAAAAATCCTCAAGACAAAAAATTGTAACAATAACAATTAAAATATTAAAAACAATTGATTTTAGAAAAAACAATGGAAAATCTTATAAAAAACAACTCACCCAGAAAAAACAAAATGATAAAATTTTACAATAAAAATTGAAATGAAATTTGTTTAAAAACAGTTTAAATTTCTTAAAAACTAAAAGATTAGTTTGAAAAAAAATGCAAGGAAAAAATGACAGTTGAAACAATTGAAATTTGTTAAAAAACAGTTGAAATTGATTAAAAGTGATTAGGAAATCTGTTAAAAACATAATTTACATTTAACTTTAAAACAAAAAAATTAAAAAATTTATGAAATGCTTTAAAAACTTAAAGAAAAAAAATGCAATAGAAAAAACAAAAAGAAATTTAAATAACAATTGTAATTTGTTAAAAATAGTGGAAATTTCTCAAAAAAATTAATAATTGATTTTGAATGTGAAAAAATGATGTAAAATTGCAAGGAAAAATAATTAGAAATTCTTAAAAACAAATGCCAAGTAAAAAAGGACTTTAAAATTGAAAAAAAACAATATCAATGAAATTTTTGTAAAACAAAAATTAAAATTTGTAAAAAAACTATTTCTCAGAGAAAATAATTTATTTTAAAAATAACAAAACAAATTAAAGTTTGTTAAAAACTAGATATTTCTGGAAGAAAAAGTGAAAAAATAGACAAAACAAGAAATGAAGAAACAATTGATAATCTGTGAAAAAATCAATTGGCATTTAACAAAAAAGAAGAACTTAAAAAATATAAGAACAAAAAAAATGGTTTAAAAATCTGTACACAAAAACATCTATTAAAATTTCAATTCAAAATTTTCTTAAAAATTTGAAGTTTTACAATATAAAAACATTTAAAATTTGAAGTTTGTATATTTTGTTAAAATATTAATAAAAAAATAAAAAAACAAATTTGACAAAAAAAAATCACCTGAGGACAAGAAATTGAAAATAAAAAACAATTAAAACATTAAAAAAGTTGAAACTTCTCAATTAAGAAACAATTGATTTTAGAAAAAACAGCAAAATCTTTTATAAGAACAATTGAAATATCCCAAGAAATTAAACTAGAAAATAAAAACACAATTTATTAATGAAATTTTATTAAAATCAGTTGAAATTTCAAAATTAAGGAACATTTTTAAAAATCTGTTAAATACAGAGTTAAACTTTACTGTGAAAAGAAACAAAAGAAACAACAAAATTGATGACATGTTAAAAAAACAATTAAAATTTGTTAAAAATAGAAATGATTATTTTAGAAACGAAAAAGAGATAAAAATTGCACTAAATACAATTAAAAGAAGTTTTTCTTTTGATTTTCTTATTTTGATCCTGATGTACATTTCGGACACAAAGTGTCCATTATCAATGGTTTGATACACTTTGTGTCCAAAATGTACATCTGAATCAAAATAAAATATTGAAGAAAGGTTCTAAGTGTTTTGTAAATGAGACACAATAACTTTGTTTTACCACTATATTTTAAGCAATTACAGTGACTATAGTTTCGAATATAAGCTATTCATTATCAAACTTAAAGCTATTCATTATCAAACTTAAAGTTTAAGTTTGATAATGAATAGCTTATATTCTATGACTATAGTCACTGTAATTGTTTAAAATATAGTGGTAAAACAAAGTTATTGTGTCTCATTTACAAATCATTCAAGATGTACCACGAAGTAAACGCCTCTACCATCAAATATTTGTTCTAAGTGTTTTTATCAAAGTGATTATTACCTTCAAGTAACTCAATTAAAGGAAAAACAATTGAAACTTGCTAGAAAAAAACCTTAGTAAAATTTAAAAAAGAGATAATTGAAATTTATTGAAAATAGTCGAAATTCTTTAAAAAAGTAATAAAGAAATGAAAAAGAGAAAGATGAAAAATTGCAAGAAGGAAAAAACAATTAGAATTTGTTAAAAATAGTTGAAATTTTCCTTAATGAAAAAACCATTGATTTAGAACAGAAGAAAAATAGAAAAATATTAAGAAATGTAAAAGAAGAAATTTGACACGTAAAATGAAGACAAAATAAAAACGAAATCAATGAAACATTTTATTAAACATTAAAAATGAAATAACTGATTTAAAATCAAAACACAGATGAATTTTTGCAAGAAAAAAAAAAGAAAATCACTTAAAATACTACTAAAAACTTTCTACAACTATACTTCAAAATGAAGATTTTTTTAACAATTCGTATTTGTTAAAAACTAAAATTAAATAAACAAAACACATATAAAAATTGCAAGAATTAAAAAAAAAAACAATTGATAATTTAATAAAAAACAATTGAATGAAATTTGCAATGAAAAAAAAATTAAAACAAAATTGAGATAATTTATATATTTTTCGTGAATAAATTCAAATCCAAATTCTTAAAAAAACAATTATTATTTGTTCAAATTCAAATCTTGATTGGTCAAGTAAAATTACAAAGAGGATAATTATTTGACAGGTCAATTTTACTAAAAACTAAAATAAGCTGAATTACAATTTAAATAAATAAAACTAGAAACTTAAAATAAAACAAAATATATAGAACAGTTAAAAACAGTTAAAATTTCTCATAAAAGAAATAATCAATTTCTAAATCTGTAAAAAATTAAATCCATCAAGACATTTTTTAAGACAAAATAAAAACAAAATTGATTGATTTAGAAAATGAAATTTCTCAAAGAAAAAATAATTGATAAGAAAACAAATGAAATATTGCAATTAAAAAAAGTAAAGTTGTTAAAAACTTTTTATAAGTATATTTTGAAAATTTGCTTAAAACAGTTGAAATTTTCCCAATTAGAAACAATTAATATTTTCCGTTTAAGAAACTTAATTAAACACTTTCTAAAACGATAAATAAATATTATTAAAAAGTGGTAAAAGTTTACTAAAAAAAAAAACAAGATTGAAAATCAGGTTTTTTACAAACAAATTGTTAAATTAGAAAACTGTAAATATTGTAATGATTTAGACAAACAGTTTCAAAATACCAGAACTAGAAAAATATTTAAAGAAACATCTAAAAATTTTTGAAAAGTACATTTTACTAAAAATAAGAAAAAAAAAAACAACTGAAATGGTTAGGAATCACCGATTAGGTTTACTGATTCATCGTTTCCAGTTTTTTGATAACAAATAAATACTGAAAATAAGACACAGTTTATTCCTTACTTCACTTAAATTTCACTATTGTTGGTTTGAGTTTACGTGAAGTGAATAAGACATAGTTTATTCCTTACTTCACTTGTTTATTTAACTGTTATATGTACATTTTTTTTGAACAATTGTTTGCTATTTATAATGTTCACCTTGTGAACGAAATGTGCATCTAACACTTAAATAAACAAGTGAAGTAAGGAATAAACTGTGTCTTATTCACTTCACGTAAACTCAAACCAACAATAGTAAAATAAATACTGCTTTAGTGTTTAATAATAATAATAATCTTTATTGGTGCATGAAACAAAAAGTTTTACAGAAGTCAAAGTAAACATTAAAATTTAACTCTCAAAGTTTTATTAACTTAAATTATATACACGCACAGAATATTTGAATATAAAATTTTATGATGATATTTTAATTATTACTTTTAATACGACTGATAATTAAATCCGTTTGAACTAATGTGAAAATTACCGGAAAATAAATATTAACATTGATTCATACGATCGATGATTAAATTGGTCATAACTACTATTTAGCACGCCAATAACGACAGTCCAGTTAGTAATTAATGAATGATTGGTCGGCGGATTAGGACACGCACGAACGTTAATTGTGAACTATCAAAAACAACAGTGTATGCAAATTGCATGGCCGCCCTGGGAAATCGACGGGTGATTAAAATTTCCCAACTAATCTGACCTAATCCCGTTATGTTTGAATTAAACCCGAATTATTCACGGCCCCCCAGTACAATAGGGATCACACGTAATATTCTACTTTGTACTTAGAGTGAAATATTGATGGGATCAATTTAATAAGTGTACAGTATATAATATAAAAAAACGGGAGTTATAAATTTTAAGATGCCATGCAGTTTTACGACACCGGCCAGAATTTATTTTCACTTCGGCATCGTTTGTGGCGTTTATTATGCCGGTGATGTAACCTTTCCCTATGGAACATTGCGAAACAAATGGTTACGTAAAGTAGCCATTGCTGTATGTGTGCGAGAGAGAGAGGCAGATATTGTCTGTACTTTCATCTATACAATCTTCATTTTATAGGCTATACTCAAATTCCTTAAAATGTATAACATTGTATTGGTATTAATAAAGAGATGTGATGTACTTTGCCTGTTACCTTTATTGTAAAAGGGGGTTTCCGTTATTATATAAATAAATAAATTGTTTATGAATAGACAGTAGTTTCCTCTATTTTTATTTGTTTGGAAAACACATACATTTATATTGCTGCCATTAAAAATTACACCATTTTTTTATTATTAATTTTTACTAAGAAAATAGCGTGACTGTATATTAATTTAATAAATTATTGCTCATTACATAATTATAGATGGATTACTCAACATTCTAACATTTCGTGCTGTTAAATATTAATGAATGCAAACCGTTAAAACGTTAGTACAGTATTTTTTTTTTTAAAGAATATCCCAGCGCACACGAAAACCTCTATATATAATGTGTGTGATTACAATAGGCCTACAATAAAACAAATTCGCATTCGGATAAAATCAACGACGCGTAAACCGTAATAATTCCATTACATTACGGAGTAAATTCAGTTGTCAGGAGCATAGTATAAAAGCGCAAAAAAAACATAATATTAACTCTCCCACATTCGTGTGAAATATATTCAGCAAAAATGAATGGGGGAATTTTAAAATGTATAAAATTATGCAAATGTAACACGCACATAATGTAATTATGCTCGGTACGAATGCATTTATACAAAGCAAATATATTAATTTTATTATTTATTGTTGGACCCAGTATTTTATATTCATAATATATCCTTAATTACAAAATTGATTACAACATTAAAAACGTTTTGCTAGTATTAAGAAATTTTAAGTTTTATTAAGACTATTTTTGGTCATTATCAAACGAATATAATAAGAATAATTACACTATAAATCTAATATATTATAAAATACATTTCACAGATAAATATTATAAATATTCAAAATTTTTGTAAATACTTGTGGTCAAGTAAACCCTTCCAAATTTTGTGTAATATTTTTAGATGATTTAAATCTGTGATTATTTTCTAGCAGGTAATTTGTATATGCTGAGTTTTGCTTTCTATTATAGTATAAAACGTTACGTTTATGTTTTTGAATGAAGAGAATTTAGGAAATGAAAAAATAAACCTCACATTAATATTATGAACATCAGAACGAAAAACTATTCGACATAAGCAGCCCGTTTAATTAATTAATTAATTAATTGGAAATATGCTCATATTTACGAATTCGAAAATATTAAACGCGAACAAGAATTTTGTACTCTTTAAATACGAGTTTTTGTTGTTTGATCTAAGCCAGAATTATAAACATCCGCAAAATTAAACTGGCTCAAAATTAGAGTATTATAGAGCATACGTTTTGTTTTAACAATTAAATAGTGTCTACTGGAATAAATAAATTTTAAACTAGGCTTTTTCTACTAACAAAATTGACATTTTCTACTTAAAAATTAACTTTTTCTACTAAACAAATTGAAAATGTATACCACAAAAAGTATATATTTCTATTATTCTGCTCTCATATGATATTGATATATTTAAATGAAACTGATAAATTTCTACTGTCAAATTGACATTTTCTACTAACAAAATTTCTTATTTATTGTTGTAAATATTGACATTTTGTACTTCAAAAATGAAGCAATTTCTACTGTCAAATTGAATGTGTTTTCTATTAAATTACCATTAAATATTACATTTTCTACTAACAAAATTGACATTTTTTGCTTAAAAATTAACTTTTTTCTTCTAACAAAATTGAAAATGTATACCACAAAAAGTATATATTCCTATTATTCTGCTCTCATATGATATTGATATTTTTAAATGAAACTGATTAATTTCTACTGTCAAATTGACATTTTCTACTAACAAATTTTTTTATTTATTGTTGTAAACATTGACATTTTGTACTTCAAAAATGAAGCAATTTCTACTATCAAATTGAATGTGTTTTCTATAAAATTACCATTAAATATTACATTTTCTACAAAATTGACGTTTTCTACTTAAAAATTAACTCTTTCTATTAAAAAAAATTGAAAATGAATACCACAAAAAGTATATACTCCTATTATTCCGCTCTCATATGATGTTAACATTTTTAAATGAAACTGATAAAGTTCTACTGTCAAATTGTCATTTTTCTACTAACAAAATTTGTAATTTATTGTTGTAAACATTGACATTTTGAACTTCAAAAATGAAACAGTTTCTACTGTCAAATTGACTGTGTTTTCTCTAAAATTACCATTTAATATTACAACTTCTGCTAACAAAATTGACATTTTCTACTTAAAAATTAACTCTTTCTACTAACAAAATTAAAAATGTATACCACAAAAAGTACATATTCCCATTATTCTGCTCTCATATTATATTGACATTTTTAAATGAAATTGATAAATTTCTACTGTCAAATTGATATTTTTCTACTAAAAAAATTGTTATTTATTATATCTTGTATTTTATTCTCATTTTTCACTTGGTGAAACATTATGTTAATAATATTCTTGATAATGGCCCAGTGTTCGGCACTAGTCGAAAATAAACAATTTAGTGAAACAAACCAAGTGAATTTTTTCAACAACCTATTATTGTTATTTATTCTTGTAAATAATGACATTTTCTACTTAAAAAATGAAATGTCACGGAAATAACTAAAACTATATGCAAATCTCTCGCGTATGATGTAGTGATTGGAGTGTAGGATAGAGACCACCCACCCACCCTACATATACAGGGTGACTGACGAAAAACCTTTGGTGCTGTATCTCGCTTATTTTTTATCCGATTTTAATAAATAAAACATCAAATTAAACCATTTTTAAAAGACTTTAATAGGATCTGAACTGTTATTTTTTCTCGCACGCAGTTTTTGACAAAATTGCACTGTATATATATTTTTATTGATTCGCAAGGAGACTTTTTTTCTGAACATAAAATTGTAGACAAATTTATCCGTATATCAAACTTAAGTCGAGAAATTGAGGATTAAAAAAATAAATAAAAAGTCAAGTATCCATTGTAAACAATATACAGTCCCTATTTTAAATGTCAAAAGTGACAGTGACAGCCATTGATACAATACTGCAACGATTTTTAATAATTTCATAATTAAAATGTTGCAATATTTCAAACACTGTACTGGAATTTTGTGCTTCTACAGAAATCGTTTTTCAGTTTTTGAAATCTTGCAACATTTTTATTATGAAATTATTAAAAATCATTGCAGTATTGTACCAATGACTGACACTGTCACTTTTGACATTTGGAATAGGCTCTGTATATTGTTTACTATGGGTATTTGATTTTTAATTTGTTTTTAATCCTCAATTTCTCGACTTTGGTTTGATGTATGGATAAAATCGTTTACAAATTTAGATTCAGAAAAAAATATCCTTGCGGATCAGTACAAAATATATATACAGTGCAATTTGAAAAAAAAAAGTTGATCGTCTTTTGTCAAAAACTGGATGCAAGAAAAAATATCAGTACAGTTCATATTAAAGTCTTTTAAAAATCATTTAATTTGATGTTTAATTTATTCAAATCGGATCAAAAATAAGCGAGATACAGCACTAAAGGTTTTTCGTCAGTCACCCTGTATATTAACACATCACTTACTAAAAGCGTTTTAATTTCTAGCAAAATAAAAAGAAAAATTGTGTCGATGGTGTTAATAAATTTAAAAGTCTGTTTTTGATTATGTCTACAAATATATGTAGGGTGGGCGGGTGGTCACTATCCACCCTTCAATCACTAAAACATAAGTCAAGGTTTTACAGAAAAATTAATTATATTTTCACAACAGATTCGTATTTAAAACAAAAATTATAAAAACTGATTAATCCTATTAAATTTTTTATTACAATCGTGTGAACGTAATCAGTATTTCAGCAAACTCTGAGGTGTGGTGTAGTGATTGGAGGGTGGGATAAATCTGAGAAAATATAGCTATTAGCCAATATTACGTCTTCTGGTGTAAAAGTTTATAAAATTTGTGTGTCATCGGCATATAAATTTGCAGTGCAGTTATCCAAGATGCACGTGAGCGAAGTATAAATACAAAAAAAGTATCAGGCCAAATATGGATCCTTGTAGTACACCTGCCTTAACTTCAAAATAATTCGCATATTGATTTGCACTCATTGATTTCTATTTGATAAAGAACTAGCAATCATATTAATTGAATTAGTTTCAAAGTTGAGGTAATGTAAGTTGGGCTGATAATAATCTATGATTAATGGTAGCAAAAGCTTTACAATAGTTCAATAATAACGTGTGTCCAACAATTATTGCAGTCCTGGGTGGCGTTGTAATCAAAAACGTAGGTCGATTCTTACATGTGCCCAATAAATGAACTGACATTTTAATTGTCAAACATAACCTAAACGTGCATTTAAATAACACGTTAAATATTTGACAAATAAATTTTTAAATCAAAAACTGTAAAAGTTAAGTTGACATAAACCCATATGGAGAGGTAGGCAATCGAACAAGGAATTTAAAAATAAAATAATATACAGTATGTTCCATTTAAAATAACAAAGTTGGTAGCCATTTCCGGTACAACCGGAAGTGATAGAAAGTCAAAAATATTTTCCATGAGGAGATCGTAATCAACCGTACAATGTTGAATTTTTTCAGATTTTTCCTCTTGCAGGAACCCCGTAAACTTTTAATGGTCGTTATTCGTGGCCCACCCTGTATATTTGAAGTGGACGTGAACGTCACAGACTGTATAATATACACCTAATTAATTAGGTACATATAATTTAAAAAAATGTATTAGGGTTAAATTAATTACTAAATCACAATTTATATAATGGATTAGTTTCGTTCGTTTTATCGCGCGCTCCATTTCTGCAGCAAACAAATCGATTTATGAATCTGATTATTCATTCTCGCATTACCGGCCGACCGGATGTTGTTATCGGAATATCCTAGTTTCTCCCCACGCACTTTCTGGGTTACGGTGTCGTATGAATTATAAAATTTCTCCCCGCTCGATAAGCTCGACGTATACGCGAAATATGCGGCGCGTATGGATTTCGATATTTTTTTCGAATGTGAAGAGTTTTCCCATTGAAAAGGCACGAATGGGTTTGCGTGGAGAGGAATGAAAAAAAAAATAAATGAATAAAACTCACCGAATGCATTCTCCTCGCGGTATCGTGTACGGCCAGGATATGTGTAATGTTGTACTTGTTTAGTTGTGCAGAATCCTTTGAATCCCTGTAATTTCCTATGTATAAACCGGGTAACACCTGTAACAAATATGAATTACGTGGTAGATTATGATGGATTATGAATGTTTATGTGCTGATTTATTTCATATACTTTTTTTAAATTATTAAATTTATTATTGTAGTATTTTTAAATTTTAATCTAATCTGTTTACATTGTATATGCAGTTCAAAATATATGTCAATCGATACTTTGTTTACCTTGGATTTTCCGAAGAGGAATCTCGAAGTCGAGATTGAGGATATATTCGATCCGTCCAGGATTAAAGTAAACATTCTGGAGATGATAATGTGTTGTATTTTTATAACAGATCAGTGACGGCACTCACATTAAAATAAGGTTATGATAATTTGGTTGCATACATACGAATTTTATTTGGTTAAGGATTAATTTTATCGATGGTTGTTCATTGAATAATTATTGAAAGATAATTGAAAATGCGAACTAAATTTCATTATGCAGTCAAATATAAATTACGATGAATTAAATTCTTGCTTAACCCGTGGTAAAACACTTTTATATTAATTAAAAGGTTAAATAAACACTTGGATTTGTTTTTCTTGTTGTTGTTGTGAAGGCTGTTGCATTGTTTATGTCTTTTGAGTACCCAATTAATGTTATCCGTTATCCGTTTTACATATTGAAGTTAGGCGGTGGTTTAACGGATTTTCCCCGTAGGTTAAATTTAATCAATTCATTGATTATTGTGAAACCGTTCTGTATTAGTGCATTTCTGACTATTTTTAATTCTTTACGTTTATGAACGTTTTTGGGAAACTGCCTGATCGTGAATCTTTACTTATTTTGTTTGTGCTACCAATGGTTTGACTCTGCATGCAGGTATCTGTTTGTTTGGGTTGGTTTTCGAAATACGATGTGTTTGAGAGATCCAACAGGTTTTCTGATAAGGAGAATGTCAACCTTGCCTTTCTACGAAGATGCCACGACAAAAATCTCATCCCAACATGTTTCAAGCTAAGTTTTACCAAGACAGCAAACCGAATTCTTATCAACGCAAGCTTAAACCAATTTAAAACCATTAGAATCTTTAAAATCTTTGGATTTTTTAGAATCTATAGAATCTTAAGAACCCTTAGAATGTTCAGAATCCTCAGAATCTTAAAAATATTTCAAATTTATGTTTTACAATTTCAGGAACATATACGTTCATTGCAATCTGTATATTATTCTATTCAATAATTAAAATATTTTAAATCATTGGACTTTTATATTTTATAATTTTTGAAATATTATAAATCTTTATAAGTTTAAGAATTTCTAATTTTTCATATCATTAAGAATCTCAAGAAACTTTAAATTCGTATGTTCTTCCGAACCTTTAGAACTTTTTTTCTTTAGATTCTTAAAAGTCTTCTTAATTATTTACAGGATCTTTAGAATCATTAAAATATGTTGAATCTGTAAAATTTGTAGAGTTGATAGAATCTTTAGAACCGAGGAATCTTTAAAATCATTAGAATTTTTAGAATCTTAAAAACCTTCAGAATGTTCTGAATCTTTAAAATCTTAAGTACAATTCTAATTTATATTTTACAATTTCATATTTTCAATATTTAAATCTGTAGATATTCATTTTTAATATTTTAAATATTTTAAATCATTGGAATTTTATATTTTATAATTTTTGGAATATTAGAAATCTTTAAAATTTTAGAATTTCTATTATAATTTTCATATTATTAAAAATCCCAAGAAACTTTTTTTTACTTTAGATTCTTAAAAATCTGAAGAATTTGTAGAGTTGATAGAATCTTAAAATCATTAAAAATTTTAAAATCCTTAGAATCTTAATAACCCTTAGAATGTTCAGAATCTTTAGAATCTTAGGCACATTTCTAATCTATTTTTAACAATTTCAAGAAAATTGAAATCTGTAGATATTTATTTTCAATATTTTAAATCAGTGGAATTTTATATTATATAATTTTTGGAATATTAGAAATCTTTATAAGCTTTAGAATTTTTTTAATTTTCATAACATTACGAATCGCAAGAAACTTTTGATTCTTTAGAAATATTGTAGGTTCTTTCGAATCTTTAGAATTTTTTATACTTACTCTTAAAAATCAAAAACACACTTTAATTTTCAAAACACATTATTATTGCTTAAATACACAACAATTGTTTCGCCATACTGTGGCTTCTTCAGGCGAAGAAATGGTCTGAAGAAGCCACAATGTGGCGAAATAATATTTAAGCAATAAAGTGTTTTGAAAATTAAAGTGTGTTTTTACTTTAACAATTAAACAAGTGAATATAAATTTTAAACGTACAACAGTCTCATCAATTAATATCTTAAAAAATATCTAAATGATTTACAGGGTCTTTAGGATCATTAAAATCTGCTGAATCTGTACAATTTGTAGAGTTGTTAGAATCTTTAGAACCTTTAGATTCCTTAAAATTTTTAGAATCTATGGAATCTTTAGAATTTTTGTAATCTTTAAAATCTGTACAATCTTTAGAATCTATGGAATCTTTATAATCTATAGAATCTTTAAAATATTTAGAATCGTTAGAATCTTTAGAATCATTAAAATCTATGAAATCTTTAGAAGCTTTAACATCTTTCTTTAAAATCATTTTTATTAAAATATTTAAATCCCTCACAGAAATGTTTAATATTTTTAGATCTTTTAGAAACTTTAATTTTCAACCTTCAAATTCTTTGGAATGCTTAGATTTAAAATCTTAAGAATCTTTAGTTTCAATATGTAAAATGCAAACTATGTGTAATATAATATTTAGACATTTAAGGTTTTTAGAATGTTCAGAATATTGTCTTTAACTTTCATTATTAAAATATCTTTGAATATTTTGAGTCTTTAGATCTTCTAGAATAATTAGAATATTTTTTGGATTTATTTATAGTATTTAAAATCGTAAAAAGTTTAACCATTTGTGGAATCTTTATAATCTTAGAATCGATTGAATTTATTGAATATTCACAATCTCTAGAATTTGATCTTTACGTAACTCAATCGACCAATTTAGAATCTTTAGAATTTTTAGAATCTTTAGATTCTCTAAAATCAAAATTTATTGAATATTCACAATCTCTAGAATTTGATCTTCAAGTAACTCAATCAACCAAATTAGAATCTCTAGAATTTTTAGAATATTTAGATCCTCAAAAATAATTACAATATTACAAATCTTTATAACCTATATAGTCTTTGTCTTAAATGTGTTTTTTTGCATTCTTTAGAGTCTGTAGACACTTTTTTTTCTTGAATTAGTTTCTCATGTCTGTAGACACTATTGTAATTTTTAGAATCGTGAAATCGTTGCTCTAATTGCTAGAATATAGTGGTATCTGATTAAATTCTATCCCTTTTTATATTATACTTTGTACGACGTACATTGTGATTAATATTTTTTATAATATGTAGAATCTAAAATATATTTTTTAATATATTTTTTCAATCGCTTTTAGAAATATTAATATTATTAACATTTTATAAATCAATTAAATCTTTAAAATTTTTTGTTCTTTTAGAAACATCACAATCTTCAGAACAACTTCAATTCTTTAGAATGTTTAGCATGTTTAGAGTAAAATGATTGGAATCTCTAGTTAAAACACATTATAATATAAAATTAGAAGAATATATCTTTATACATTTTGGAATGTTTAGAAAGTTTTTAATCTTCAACTTTCATTATTAAAAATTCTTAGAATATTTTGAATCTTTTGCTCTTTATAATCTTTAGAATATTTTTTTATTCATTTATGATATTTTTAATCATTAGAATTTTTAGCCTTTGCGGAATCTCTATAATTTATGAAATCTTAAGAATCTGTTGAATTCATAGAATATTCATAATCTTTAGAAATTTTAGTCTTTAATAACATCTCTAGAATCTGTAGAAACCTTAGGATACTTGGAATATTCAGAATCCTTAGAATATTTAGAATCCTTACAATCTTTAGAATTTTTAGAATGTTTAGAATCTTTAGAAACTTTAAAATCTATAGAAGGTTTAGAATCTTTAGAATCTTTAGAATCTTTAGAATCTTTAGAATCTTTAGAATCTTTAGAATCTTTAGAATCTTTAGAATCTTGAGAATATTTAGTATCTTTAGAATCTTTAGAATCTTTATTATCTTTAGAATTTATAGAATCTTTAGAATCTCTATAATCTTTAGAATTTTTAGAATCTTAAGAATCTTTCGAATCTATGGAGTCTTTAAAATGTTTAGAATTTTTAGAATCTTTAAAATCATAAAAATCTTTAGATTCTCTTAAGTCTTTAGAATCTTTAAAGACATATAAGTTATAAGCTCATAAACTCCAAGAAAACTAACCTGGATCAAATCAGTTGAATCGTTAGAATCCTAAGAACCTTTAGAATCTTTAGAATTTTTAGAATCTTGAGAATCATCATCATCTTTATTCTCATTTAAATGAAATTAATTATAAAAAAATATTAATTCTAAGAGAAAAAAAAAAAACAATCAAATAAAGAGAACCATAAGGTGGGATTCAGTATGGAGTGAAACACTCCTATTGGTCTACCATCCAAACCTTCACAATAATAAAACAAAAATTGATAGAATTGATTAGAAATTAAAATCTATGTAATATAATAATCATTAATTAAAATTATACTTTAGAATTTTTAGAATCTTTAGAAACTTAAGAATCTTTAAAATGTTTAGAATCTTTAGAATCATACAAATTTTTAGGATCATAGAAATGTTTAGATTCTCTTAAATCTTTAGAATCTTTGAAGACATAAAGTTATAAGCTCAAAAACTCCAAGAAAACTAACCTGGACCAAATCAGTCGAATCGTTAGAATCTTTATAATCTTTAGAATTTTTAGAATCTTTAGAATCTATAAAATTTTAGAATCTTTAGAATCTTTAACATTTTAGAATCGTTAGAATCTTTGGAATTTTTAGAACCTTTAGAATCTTTAGAATTTTTAGAATCTTTAGAATATTTAAAATTTTAGAATCTTTCGAATTTTTAGAATCTTTAGAATCATACAAATCTTTAGGATCATAGAAATGTTTAGATTCTCTTAAATCTTTAGAATCTTTGAAGACATAAAGTTATAAGCTCATAAACTCCAGGAAAACTAACCTGGACCAAATCAGTCGAATCGTTAGAATCTTTATAATATTGAGAATTTTTAGAATCTATAAAATTTTAGAATCTTTAGAATCTTTAAAATTTTAGAATCGTTAGAATCTTCAGAATTTTTAGAACCTTTAGAATCTTTAGAATTTTTAGAATCTTAAAAATTTTATAATCTTTAGAATCTTAAGATTCTTTGGAATCTTTAAAATGTTTAGAATCTTTAGAACCATAGAAATCTTTAGATTCTCTAAAATCTTTAGAATCTTTAAAGACATAAAGTTATAAGCTCATAAACTCCAAGAAAACTAATCAGTCGAAACTTAGAATCTTTAGAATCGTTAGAATCTTAGAATTTTTAGAATCTTTATAATCTTTAAAATTTTTAGAATCTTTAGAATCTTTAGAATTTGTAGAATCTTCAGAATCTTTAGAATGTTTAAAATCTTTATAATCTTTAATATCTTTAGAATTTAATTTAATAATAAATTTAAAAATACGAAAACATTTCGTGAATCTACAACAATGAGTCTTACTAAGACTACAAAACAAATTAATTTGAAACAACTACTTCTCTAGCTAATACTTCGACAGACATTGAATAATACAAATTAATTTGCGTGTTACAAATAGTACAACTATTAAAGCAACACTAATTTGAATGAAATTATTTCTGTTGAATAGACTAATAAATGATAAAATGTACTTTAGATTGTTTAATGTAACTATAACATGAAAAATTATGAAAAATGAATTTTAAACTGATTTCATTAAATTAAGTTAGCAAAAGCAATTAAAAAAATCTAGCATTCAAGTTTATAATCATCTGCAGACACGTGTTTCGAACTTTCGCTCTCTTCAGTACAGCTTTATTATAAAATTGATTTTAAATACAAATAAAAACACTTACTAAAATAAATATAATGAAATATGATAATAAATATAATGAAATATAAATAACTTACTCAGATATGTACGGCAACTGACACAAGAATGAAATATGATCGACTGAAGGTCTGATTTTATACCTGAGGTGGATTAGTGAATTCTACAGAAATCATTACGTTCGGGATTAAGGAAAAATTTCTGTAGAATTCACTAATCCACCTCAGGTATAAAATCAGACCTTCAGTCGATCATATTTCATTCTTGTGTCAGTTGCCGTACATATCTGAGTAAGTTATTTATATTTCATTATATTTATTATCATATTTCATTATATTTATTTTAGTAAGTGTTTTTATTTGTAACATATTTAAAATCAATTTTATAATAAAGCTGTACTGAAGAGAGCGAAAG